>JAPXFQ010000499.1:0-371211 GCA_028564705.1 Apricaphanius iberus | reverse complement strand
TTATTCTGATTTTGGCTATTTCTTCTAGCCCCACGGTGAAAATATTAAATATTAAGTATTCCAACATTCTGTTTACTTTAAAAAATTAGTTTGGAAAACAATGCCTTTTTTTATAGAAAGATTAAACCTAAAGTTTTGCTATAGCATTAACTGTTACCTGTTAGTTGACTAAACATAATTTTTAAAAAGTAATATCAAAAAAACTTGTATTACATTTAAAAACTCTGAACCAAATGAGGAGAAATATTCAATGTGTTTAAACCATATTGGGTATTTAAAAATGTGTTCTATAAGAGTAGAGGCATCTTTGATTATTTACTAGGTGTTGAGCTCTGATAAAATTATGTGGCTGTAGTGAGTAGTGCAGTGCCTTCCAACCAGGGGGACCTAAGATCAATAATACCACGCCTGGAGAACATTGGCTTGTATTCACATTACACAACAACATTGAGTAAGAGTGACAACCATAAGCAAGTTGGTGTTGAAATAAAAGATTTAGTTTTGATAACTTAGACATATCATTACTATATTATGTAATAAATTCATGTTATGGCAACCAATAAATATCATGTTAATTCAACATGTTAAATTTACTTTGGAGGATAAATTATCTCAGATTTGTTTATGCTGATTATGTGGAACCGATGTACACAATTTCATCATGTAAATTGAAAGTTATTTTTTTCAGTGTTATTTTGCTACCTGAGACCATTGGAGTAAAAACAAAAAACAGTTTTAGATAGTCATTCATTTATTTTTTTTTAGCATCAATTAACGCAATTATAAAGGGGAAAGAAGCTACCTAAACCAACTTGATGATGTGACAGTAATTTGCCCCTAAACATAATAAGTGGTTGTGGAGGAATCATGGCGAGTAAAGTTTAGGGCCCTCATTCATCAACCGTACTTGCACAGAGATCTGTGCATATTTTGAGCGTAGGAACAATTCTACAAATTGTGTGTTATTTATCAATTTGTACTTGTGCGTAGAAATGTTCCTAAATATGAGTACATCTCTGACTGGATATGAAAAGTATGTAGTGTTAGAAAGGGTAACTGCAAAATTAAAACAGTTTTAGTTTGAAAGGATATTTCTTTTAGCTGTTTATCACTTCGCCAAGGAGCTCATTTGGTGTCTGTCTTTCCACAAAATAACTAAAAGTATTTTGACTATTTTGCAATAAACTTTAGATGTTAGAAATTTGCCAAGAAATACATTATTTAGTTTTAGGGGTGATTATATGCTCTCCGTGTGTTTTTTCTACATGCCACATCAAGTGATTCAAGTTAATGGGATGTTGTTACACTTATAAATAAAAGGTTTTCAAATTGTACCATGAAAGCTATAGGGTCCTGGAAGCAGGTTGTTGCAGAGAAACAGTGTCTCCAATCATGAATGGCCACATGCATGTCAAATATGTAGTGCGCTGAGGCATGTTTTGTTGTGTTCAGCTTGATATCAAACTATGTTCCCTCTACTGCATTTACTGTCTCTAGTACCTTCTCCCAAACAGTGTTCTCTTTTTATTAATTACAGCTGAGCTGAAAGAACCAAAAAGCAATGTTCAGGGTGAATTTAGTTGATTTAATTTGTTTAAAGAAGTTAAGTATTTCCACAGAAGTTTAAAAAAATCGCTCCCATGATTATTTGCCACATTTCCTTATGACTGCAGCAGAAATATAATGGCTGGGATGACGCAGAGAAACTGATGATAATAGAGGGCAAAGTCTGTAAATCATGAATACTTTTTCTACCCCAATTATTTTTTTCACCATAATCTCTGTCACTGAAAAGGCTTTCATTTCTGTCTTGGTCAATAAGCATCTGTAGGATGATGTGGTGTTACCAAATATTGTTAATTTAGGCTGTTTCTGTAAGCAAATGACTTATAAGTGGCACGAGCACCGAGGTACGCACAAGTGGGATTTATCAACAGATGACTGCGGAGGAACATGTGTACGAATGGCCACCGCACATTTCATAAATCCGACTTTTGACTGTTCGTATGAACATTCTAAATTTCACTCGTAGGGTAGAACATAGGACAGTTTCATTGACAGTTTGATAAACGAGGGCCCGGGGATGTCAGCTTACCTGGTTCAAGGCAAAGCATGGTCATTTTATTTCAATAGCTTGGTTTCAATGACAGGGTAATTCAAGTCAATTTCTTTAGGTAATTCAATGTTCGGTCAGCAAAGAGGCAACTGCAGCTGGGGTTGTGGCCTCTTAAAAAGGGACATATTATGCCTTTTTTTTAAAGTTACAATAGGTATATGATCTGCCAAACATGGTAATGAATTTCTTATCACAAAATAAAATTACCTCACTTAAAGAAAGCTCACCATCAAGTTTTGTAATTGAGATTGGTCTTGGGCTCAACACCATTCTCAAGTATTTTTCTTAAGGCTCTTGGTCCTGTCTTGGTATTGAGGGCATTTTTAATCAGTATTGTCTCTGTCTCGGACAAGTTGGTTTGTTTTGACCAAACTGGTTGAGACCGTTAGTGATAGGCTTTTTGTCCACACCTCACTGATGAGAGTAATAAAAAACCTCTCGAAAACAGCAAGGATTTCAGCTAGCTGCAGCTGCTATAGGCGCCAATTTACAGTTCAGCCAATGGGTGCTGCTGCAATAGTCTAATTAGGAAAACATGTACTGTACTGTTGTGTACCTGTATTCCATGGTTATTTCCATGTCAACCTGGTCAGAGACTTGCACACTAACATGTTTGAAAGCACTCCTAATCCATGTCATCTGCCTTTCCTACTCCTCTTTAGGCTAGCATTTGTAAAGCAGTGCAAGCATGGTTGCCTTGCAGCAAGAAGGTTGTGGGTTCGTATCCCGACCCAGGGGCTTCTGCATGGAGTTTGCATGTTCTCTCCTTGCATGCGTGGGTTCCCTCCCGGTACTCCAGCTTCCTCCCACAGTCCAAAAACATGACTGTCAGGTTAATTGATCAATCTAAATTGTCCTTAGGTGTGAGTGTGTGTGTGCATTGTTGTTTGTCCTGTCTGTCTCTATGTCGTCCTGCGATGGACTGGCGACCTGTCCAGGGTGTACCCTGCCTCTCGCCCAATGACAGCTGGAGCTGCCCCGCGACCCCTTAATGTCTGCCTGTAAATTTTAATTACGTTTATTTGTTACAATTAAGATGTTCTTATTGCAGAGCTGTTATTTTTAATGGTTTTGTCTGTTAATGAGTTTTTTTTCTCCCGTAGTTGCCTACATGATTTCCTATGTACGTTTTTTGTTTAAATTTTGCAGTCCAAAGCAGCTATAAAGGACCTTGATAAACAAAATTAAACTTTAAATCTCTGTCTGGCTGTAAGTTAAGGAAGGTGAGAGACAGAGTTGGAGATATAAGCGCTTCCCATTACGATCGATGGAAGACATGGTTTGAACTGCTTTGCGCTCTCTGGTCTTTGGTCCTGCTCTGTATCCATGACGCCTCCTTTTTAGACCCTGGGATTTTTAGGTTGTAGTGTAGCTTTTATGGTATTTTTCTGATAAGTGCAGGTTTACAAACATTGTGCAATTAATCGTTTAATCACTTTTATTAGATTTGGCTATTACTTTTACCTATATAAATTATTAAGAACAATGAAAACACAAGAGAATTGTGCAGTTTACTGCAATCTAGTTAACAGTGTAAAATGAGTGTAACAGTGAAAGATACAGTATTTGTCCAGAATAATTTTTAGGCATAAAAATACAAAATTAGGTAGAATTCCATCCAGATTAATGTGCAGCATATTAACAAAAACATATCTAAGGGAACTAAACACAACATTTTCATGGTCTGTGGAGTGTTGGAGTAAATGTGTCTTTTTAAATTTGGCTCTTCTGCTTTAAATTACATGGACTCAAACATTTAAAAGATCAGATTTGTCAGAAACAGCAGGCTGCAAAATGTGAGTTGTGCATAATTCTTCCTCTGGGAGGGAATGGGCGGGTGACAAAGACAACTGCTGTGTTCACACTTATGATTGTGTCCTTTATTGGCATATGTCGTTAAATAAACAATACTATTAGCTTTCCAACAATATAAGATGTATAAATTCATAGAAATTATAAATATCATGGATTAAAAAGTAAAAATGTCGGGACATTAAAGGGTTAAGCTAAAACGTGATTATAAAGCAACTAATCGATGACTTAATTAGTTGTCAAACATTTTAAAAATCAATTATAATCAATTAAATCGATTAGTTGTTTCAGCTGCAGATGTATGTTGTATTTTTAATATTTAAAAAAATACTCAAAGATATATATATATATATGGTTAGCGCTGTTGCCTTGCAGCAAGAAGGTCATGGGTTCGTATCCCGGTCCAGGGCCTTTCTGCATGGAGTACTCTCCGGGTACTCCGGCTTCCTCCCACAGTCCAAAAACATGCATGATAGGTGAATTGATCATTCTAAATTGTCCGTAGGAATGAATGTGAGTGTGAATGGTTGTCTGTCTCTCTGTGTTGGCCCTGCAACAGACTGGCGTCCTGTTCAGGGTGTACCCTGCCTAACGCCTGATAATTGCTGGGATAGGCTCCAGCTGCCCCGTGACCCTGAATTGGATAAGCGGTTAAGAAGATGGATGGATGGATGGATATATATATATATATATATTTTTTTTTTTTTTTCTGCAATAGGGCAACATATCTGCCTCAAACAGAGAGACTCTTATCCTTCCAAATGCGGCCCTACAGTTACAGTTGAACACCATAGAAAAAAACATGCATGAATTTAATCTTTCTCTTGTTTTTTAATCAAGAAGCAAGGGAAAGCTTCCTACCTGTATCCTGCAGGCTGGGAGGAGTATTGGCAGGCAGTGGGAAGCTGTAAGACCTGGCCTGGAGGGCTGGTGGAGTCTCGTGGCTGATGCTCTTTGTCCTCTTCCTGCACTCGACGGCTAGACGGCTCCGGCAGGCCTTGTGGCAGTTCACCCCACAGGCTGCAGCCGAAGATTTCACACCACGGACAAAGGATGCCAGCAGGGAGAAGTGTCGACAGAGGAGTAGGGGATAGCGTGTTGGGAAAAGAGGAAGAGAGGATCGGCGAGAAGGGAAGGGCCATTTGCGAAGGGAATGAAGAGGAAGGAGAGGGTCAGACAATGGGACGGGTCCAAACTGAAAAATTGGGGTGAATGGGAGAGCTAATGACGACAGCAAGGTGCTTTAGCATTGCATGCAGACACATGAGCACTGGCACATACAGAGAGAAAGGTCAAGAGTGCTCAATAATAACTCGCTAAACTGGGGGGAATCTGAAGGGAATGGGAGCGGTGGTCATCGGTCACACAGCAAGAAGGCAAGAAAACTGCATATTTAGTTCAGGTTATGTTATTAACTAGCCTAGGACCTTTTCAAAGCATGTCAACTATAACTTTAGATTTACACATTTTACAAATTTTTCAAAGAAACTCTCAATTGAATTCTAAAATCCCCTCTAGAGATGCTTTTAGCTGCCTATTTTGATAGTTTGTAAACCAAATATACCTCAGTATGCATTAAGGTATATTAACGCACAGTGGAAAGCGTCTTTGCACTACAGTTGAAGCTAACATCTACATTTTTTTCCCACTCAGACAATGAGCGTCAACAAAACTAAATGGTGCTCCGGGATTGGCTGCTTTGCAACAACAGCAAATAATGTGTCAAGCAGCATTGCGCCCAGGTATTTCAGCCTTGCAAGTTGCATTTTCTTGTTAAAAAAGAAATATGCTCTACAAAAATAAAAAGAAGAGGATAAAAAACAAGGAATAGGCTACTTTTTCGAGAATAATTTCAAGCTATGTTTCGCAGAAAAGCCCATGAATAAAAAAACCTGTGAAAACTAAAACATTAATAGGGGGACATACTTTCCAGGGTTTTAGTTTCCAAACAGTTTTGAAAGCCTTGTTTACTTTTTCTCCTACTTCACAAAAAATACCACATTTTCTTTGACAGATAAAATCCTAATAAAACAAGTTGAAGTTTGTGAGAAAATGAGAAAAAAATTCAAGATATGTGGATAGTTTTGTTAGCTTCAGACCCCAGTGACAGCTGTAAGTTGAATCTATGACAGACATGTATGAGAGACTGACCCATTACTTATCCACAAAAAAAGAAAACCTGTTCCTGCATAGATGTCAACCTGAAAGAGAAACTCTAAAAAACACTAAATCTGAGCTATTTCTGCAGTCGTGTGTTGATATAAAACTTCGAATGAACTGTGACAGCGCTGCACCTAGTCACACTCCTAGAGGCTTCCTATACTTAAGTCTGAAATACCTGACATGTGCTGCTCCAACACACACATCCAACAACCCACACACAGTCAGAGTCCTCCCACGCCTGCACTGCGCCACAGTGGGTGATTCATTTCAATTACACCCCTGGCGGTCTGTCTCCCTCCCTGAGTACAGCCTAACAATGGTAATGGGGATGAATGGCTGTGGGGCTCTCTCATTGACTTCCTCTGGTCTCATTAGTGGAACAAGCCAGAACACACTGAAACTCCCAGTTAGACTACAGGCCTCTGAGTGGAGAGGATATTGGAACGTATGGGGGGTCAGGGGAATGGGTGGGTAATGTGTGTGTTTGTGAGGGTGAGTGTACCCTACTGCAGACCTATCAATCATTTCATGGGTGTGCTCATATTTGACCTGCACTTTTTAATATCCTCCTTTTATTGGTCAAAAATATAAACATATAATACTTTTACATACGCTTGAACTTTTCCACATTTTGACACATAACAATCACAAACTTTAGTGGATTGTATTAGGATTTTTATTAGGAATGCAACGATACCTCTCTTTTCAAACCAATACAATTACGATACTTGGATTTGATTACTTGCCGATAATGAGTACCAATGCCGATACATCTACCCAACACAAAAAAATGTAATAAATTGGAAGACAGCTTTGAATTTCTTCCCTGCTTGTTACAACAAATGGTGGTGCATTAAACAAAAGATAAAATATTAATAAATATGACCCCAAAACTAACATTTCAAGTGAAAACATTTTCTGTGAAATTATTGCAGTTTCCACATTCTAAGTATCGGTTCATGGCATTGGTTAACTTTAACCAACACCGATATGAATTCATTAGAATGGTATCAGCCTGATAACAGTATCGGGGTATTCCTAAAAATAAAAAAAATAAAAAAATATTAAAATAAAATAAAATAAAAATAAAATAAAATAAATAACTCGACGGATACTGATAGATTGTGTCCAGACTTTTTGGGACCCTGCCGGTCAAAATGACAAAAACAAAAATGTCTAGCGCTTCCTCTGATTTTAAGTCCAAATCTTTTTACGTCTTATAGGGATATTCCACCCCTAAGTAAAAATTGGTCTGTTGCTATATTCCCCAGAGTTAGATAAGAGAGAAAAAAGGCATTTATAACCAGCCCAGTAATTCCTGTGATATGGCAGTAGTTTATTTGCTTTAGCTTGGCATAAACAAATGTAAATGAATGGAAACTACTAGCATGCCGAAAGTGTATTCATGTGTTAGAAACTCCAGTGGACCAACACCAGCATGGCAACCCAAATGATCATTGACTGAAAACCTCCCACTGGATTTCAAGCAACATCGATTATTTTCTTATGCACTTTTCATCCAGAGTCTGGGACCTTGATTTCTAATTGAAATGCAAACTTTAATTAATCTGAAATTAGAAATTTAGACAGCTGAGCAACAAATCAGTGGCTACACATGAGGAATGTGACATTTATAACCCATGTCTAGGATTGTAGGCTATTGTGTCATTTTTTTAAGCCTTTAATAAAACATAAAAATCCTATTAAGATTAAAAACCTATTTTCCAAAAGAGTTCTGACCACGAGGTGGCAATGTTCAGCACAGAGTTACAACAAAAAAAACAACATTAAAATGACACAGATGATAAAAAACAATTACAAATCATTGAGTCAGTCCATATTTAAGGACAATAACTCAATCAATGCAAAAGGAGCTGCATAAAAAAAGATAATTTGATCTTTAGGACTTGGAGTCAACACTTCTCCATGTGATTAAGTATAACCTTATAAATAATGCAAATGCCTCATGACTACAGCTAGTAATAGCCCTCAAAGAAGCAATACAAACTGAGTCCACTATCTGAAGACAAGAAAAAGCATTCACATAAAAAAAAACACCATAATCTAGCACAGGTTAAAACAAAAGTTACACTGACAAGACCCTTGTCTTTAATTTACAAAGTCAAACGCAGCTTATTAAAAGCCTACGTTTTTTTTTTTTTTTGGGTTTCTTCAAGTTTTTTAATTTGTGGTTTAAAAGTGAGGGAGGTATCAATCACCAAGATACTTGTACTCATCCTGCACCTCTATGAAATTCCCTTCAAGAGTGGTCACTACTGGTCAGCCACTTCCAGACTAATAGACAGCTTTAATGCTCAAGAAAGCTTAGCAGGAATTTGGAGTTAATTAGATGATCTGTGGGACACCATGAGTTTCCAAGGATTAATGTTTCATAATAGTGTAATTTTCTAAGACACTGAATTTTAGGTTTTCTTTATCTATTACTAAGCTATTTAATATTCAAAATAAGAAACAAAACCATATGTTTCATAATTTGTGTAATTAATCCCTGTATTATGATTTCTGAAATGAGAGACAAAAAATATTGAACTATTTCACTTTTTATCAGATTTACCTGTATTTTTTGAGGTATGTCTTTTACGTCAATTACACATATAGACACTGTAGTTTGACCTTGTCAAAACGCTGTACCTCAAACCGTTAAAGCCAAACTTCACAAGTGTAAACACATATTCTTCTGTGCATCTCGGGAGCTTGACTTGGCCCTTCTAACACATGAATACACTTTAAAATAAACTATTCAGTGATGACAGTTGTTAAAGAGGGCTAACTACTAAGCCACACTTTTAACTCTTATATTTTTTGAAAGTTTTGAAACTCGAATTTTCTTTCGACTTTCCAATCAGGCAATGCTTTAGGTTTGTGATGGGGGAAAAAATGTTAAGTTAAAAGGTTTTGAACACTTCTGGGATAAGCTCTTCCTCAGAACAAATAAAGTCTTTGAAAAAACATGTCTGTTCTTCTTGTCTCTTAACGGCCCCAGTGAACGCTAATTAAACCAGATGCTATGCAACGGAAATGTTTGATGACTTGCCAACGATTTAATAAGGAATGGTTAGCAAATCTGAAGGCCTAAATAAATTAGGAGAATTCAAATAATTAAATTATTTATGGACGTTAAAATTCTTAATTGAAATGGCTGTGTTTGGGGGGGGTTTCAGGAAAGACTTAGCAGAATGCTCACAACTAGTTTTGGGAAATTCCTGAATAAAGGTGGAAAGGTCTATTGAGTTAAAGTGCAAAAGAGCTAAAAGTTAGAGCTTAAGTCCATTCTGAATGTAAAATAACAGAGCAATCATTTGTCTTAACTCGCCTTCCCCCCAAAAAAATCTACAGCAGACAGAAAACTTTGGTGCTTTGCATTTAAAATCTGCCATCACTCCCTAAGTTTTTTTCCTGTGTTCCATATGAAGTGTTAAGTTATTTTCAGAGTGTAGCAGCTGCAGTTCATCTCCAGTTTGGCACAAACCACTGACAGCATCTCCCCAGAGGAAAGAGAAGGAAGCTAAGTCTGTGTTTATGAAGGGAGTGTTGACGGGTGAGGAGGCATTGGAGGTAACTGGCCTGCATGGTGTGTGTGTGTGTGTGCGTGTTAGTAAGTGTGTTTGTGGGCATAGTATCTCAAACACAAGTCTATACGGAATCCTGGAAGGGCAAATAATTCTCTCTGGTGTTTAGGCAGGTCTAAGCTGCTGAAGGAAATCCGGGCTTTACATGTGGACATGAAGTAAAACACTGCAATCCTCTATACCGTAGATGGGATCATGGCTCTGTGTGTTGTAGACATTTTACGCTGTATATGCGGATTTGTGTTAGAAGAGAGATCAATGAAATGAAGAGACTCTCTGGAGGCTGAAGCTTTTCCGAGTGGAACAAGAACATCTGTTCAGTGAATCGTTGTCTTACCTTTACACTTGTATCCTTGTTTGTAAAAGCCCCATATCTATAAAAAAAGACAAAGGAAGCACAGTTTGGTGAATATGGTAATTAAAATGCATTTTTTTTTCCTAACCAGGAAATAGATGAAGAAAAACAGTACTGTGCAGTGACTTGTTAAACCTGGTCACATTTTGTCATGTTCCAACCACAAACTTCTACCACTACAACTACTGTATTCTTTGACGCTCCAACACAAAGTAGTGCATAACTTTGATTTAGAGGGATAATAATGCATGTTTTGCTCAATCTGTCAAATAAAAACACAGAAAGTGTGATGCAGCTCAGTCATACAAGATGGAAAACACCCATGAACACACATTTTCACATCTTTTCAAAGATTCTCAGTTGGAGCTTGCCTGTCTCAAGTCTAGAGCTTGAGAATGCCATTCTAACACATAAATATGCTTAGACCAGGCCTGCTCACTCATATTGGGCCCACCTGAGACTGATTACAACTCCTGTGTAAAATAAGTTGCAACTATTCAACGTGTTCATCCAAGACAACCAACAAGGGCAGCTGTGGGTTATTAATCAGGACTTTGGGATGCAATAAAGAAGATACTTTGTTAGGGTTGTATTCCAAAGTGGATATGAGAGTTTGGGTCCATAAAAGAGACAATGCTAATTCATGCACAATCTTAGAGAGGCAAGTTCAACCGTGAGTGACACTCTGGTCCTCACATCTTACCAGTTGGCGTAATGTGGTAAACGTAACAAAGAAGAAGGACTAGAAGGTTGCTGCTGTGTTATGTTTAAGGTAATATGAGTATGCAAATGGTAGTTATGATAAAAACTAAGAAATACACTCAAGAAAGGTAAAGGTTTTGAACGGTAGATTGTATTAGAATTGTGGAAAAAGACTTACTTAGAAATACTGGACTAGGTATTTTACTAGAGGACATTAACTGGATGCTTGTGGATGGAAGAAGACAATTTTTGTTTGAAATGTTTCAATTCTGTCAATGATATTTGTTGTTGTGCCACACCATGCTTACTGGACCAAAAACACAGGCCTCGCCACCGGTGGGGGCACTGGTCGACACTTTAGCTTCAACTTGAGAAGGATGAATTTGTCTCAAACAAAACTGCTTGCGGCCCAGCTGCTGCTCTCATTCCCTCTAACTTCCCCTTTAAGCTACCAAAGAAGAGAACTTCAGGACGCACACACCAACTTCACTGGCGAGGTTCAGAGTCTCTTGATATGGTCTGCTAAACGATCAGCTGATGAAGTAGGCTCAATCGACCTGTCCAAAGCTCCGCAAAACAAATCCTTTACATTACAGAATGCTGCCGTGAGAGAGAGAGAGAGGGTGAGAGAGAGAGAGAGAGAGAGAGAGACTGCTATGTGCTACAAGAGCTGACCTGCTCACCCTGAAAAAGCCGAGCCTAGCATCTGAAGCCAGTAGGCGATATGATATGTTGTTTAAATGATCAAATATCACAAAGAGTTTCACAATGACAGAGCAAAAAACATTGAAAGATGGCTCAAAGGACTGACAGACTTAATCATCCAAATCCAAGGATAAGCATGTTTGAATAAGCATGTTAGAATAACAGACAATATGTTGACACCATTGTGTGTCTTTGCTTCATCTGATTTGCATCAGGGAGTGTCATCTTTAGTGACTACCTGACCAATCACATTGCTTGTAGTAGGCATTACAAGCTGCTGGTGTTTTGCCCCAGTTAGTAGCATGTAGGGAAGCAGGCCGAACAGCTGCCACAGGTAAGTAGTGCATATGTTTGAATAAACACTAAACAGCATTAATAATCTTATTTGCCAGTCATTGTGCTCTTTTAGTCATTGTCTACCACTGGATTGAGAGCCGATTTGGTCGTGTGGTGTGTCCTAGATGAAAAGGGAATTGGTGAGTCTGACTGTTTGTTTGTGCTACTAGCATTAGCATATGAGCTAAAGCAATCCTATGGAAGGGCTAGGTATCATCTAGCCTGTTATGCAACATTGTATTGAATTGTATTGGTTTGTTTAAAACCCCATTCTAGTTCAATTTTGATCTTTTGCTGAGTAGTTTTCCTACAAATGTTTTGACATACAATAATGTTATCGGTATCAAAAAAAATAGTAGCCTACTTTGTGATTTGCTTAATTACTCTGTTATTGGAATGAATTGTGAATTATTGTATAAACATGATCATGAATTAAATTATTCAGGAAATAACTCAATGAAAATAGTAAGTTTATTTATTGTGTACATTTATTCTAGTATATGATCCTGTGTTCAACTATATAGGCTAGGCTTATTGGTTGGGCAACCACCTGAAGGCAAACTGAGGCATTCCAGCTTGGGACCAGAAAAACCCTTGTCTACACTTTCTGCTGGTCTGGTAGGAGGCTGTGGCAGTTTCGTACCTCCATAACGTCTCGCTGATACACACACACAATAACATATAAGGCTTCTATATGCCTGTGGACATTAAAGACTTTCGCTTTGCGTTGCGCTGGGCAAATAGACTCCTGGAATGTAATGGAATCCAGCTGTATAGCTTAATGAATAATGTGAAATGTATCGTGTGTATGTGTGATCTGTTACCAATCAGATATTCAAATCCGTAGGTATAGTTTGTGTTTTTTGTTTTCTTTTTGTTTAGGATAAACAACTGTGAAGATTGTTTTGGTCATCTGCTTCAGTAAACTAATCTTGTAAATCGCTTTTGAAACCTCTTCTTAGTACATTTTATGGTTGTTAAAAAATTACTTCCTGCAAAGAATGTTCTGTATTTGTTGGGCATTGTGTTTGGAAATAAACCAAAAGGGGACAGTTTTTAAAACTAAATGAGATTAATTTCCAAACATTTCAATATAAACGTTGGTCTTTAAGCAAACAAATTCATACTGAACTGTGACATCATAATCAATTAATTGTTTCTATTTCTTTACATATTTATCCATTAACTGATTTTTTTTTTTGGTAGTTGGTTTCATTGTTCATTCTTTTTGTCACTTAGTGTTGGACTTAATTCTTTTCTTACTTTTCTTAATAAACTCTTGAATTTTGGATTCATTGTTATAACACATACCTATGTAGTGATTAGGTATTCAAAACTCACAAACTCATTCCTTAATCTTTTTTAAGGTAGTGACAGGTAGTCATAAACAATAACTGAGACTGAACTATTAGATAGCCAAATAGTTCGGTTAAGGAGGTGGTGTGCCGAACTTAATACTTTTTAAATAGACTTATTAACCTTAATGATTGCCATAAGCAATTCAACAATACTCATAGCCAAAGCATAGCTTACTGTGATACAACATTGGCTTAGAACAGTAAGTTGCACATTATCTTACTTTCTGTGTGGTTTGAAAAAAGGGTTTACTGTGTCAAGACTTATGATTGTGTCCTTGATTGGCCTACATCATTGGAATCACATGAATCTAAGCTTTCAAATGATTTATAATATGTAAATGCACATAAAAGTGATGCTGCAAAAAATAACAGACTACAGACTACAACATACAATTAGGTATGCGGAGAGAATAATCAGAGCTGACCTTCCCACCATCCAGGACTTGTACATGTCTAGTGTCAGGAAAAGGGCTGCTAACAGCTCTGTGGACCTCACACATCCTTAACACAAACTGTTTAGTGTTTTACCTGGAATAACTAGCCACCAAGACAGTTTCCAACCCAGGTGATCTCTGTCACTTGGGCCTTGTGCACACAGCAAGATGATGTTGACTTGTCACCCGATTCTTCCTTCCCTGCCAGCAATCTTAAGAATGCCCCAAATAGCTCTGAAGCTATTCTTATATTGATATTCCTGTCATGTGTGATGTGTTAAGAGAGGTCTGGTCTACTAGAAAGGATGTTGGGATCCTCTGATCACAAATTGGGGATTATCAACATGTTGGATAGTTTGGCCCGACATCACAACTTGTGTGGTGTGGCCTGAGGACAAACGAGCATGCAGCCTGTTGAATGTGACGTGTAGCCAGTCGGAATACGGATGGAACAGCAGAAATACAGTTTGAAAGCATGTACCCTTCCAAACAAAGAAGAAAAAAAGCTAGATGACACAGGCAAGCTGCATGGAGCGAGAGGAATCTAAATTCAAAGTCATGTTTGATCTTGCAAGGTTTTGAGATTTCCCTTCTGACTTGGTAAAGTTTGGGATTGAAATCTCTTTGTGTGTGGTGTCTGTCATTGCTGTGTGGCTGCACGCATCACACTGTAGAACCAAAACTGATATATCTATGATTTTGTTATTTTTGTTTTTAATCACCATGAGTTTGGTCTCTCAGGTTTTGAAAACTTTATGAATATTTTAAAAATCTTGCCATGTGAACCAGGCCTAAACAGTCAGCATGCCCAGATCGATACCAAGCACATTGCACTAATCCAAGTATGTCTTCTTTTGTAGATGGTATATATGCCTAGTTAGAAAAAACATTTTTGTCCTTTGTGTATATATTTATGTATTTAATGTGTTGATTGAGAGCCAAGATAAATCAGTTAAATTCATTGTATTTGTGCAAAAACTTGATGATAAAGCTTATTCTTATATAATAGAAAATTGATTTGATTAAAAACTGTAAGTGAATCAAATCATAATTAGCAGGTCAGAGCTTTACATAAACTGGAAATTCTAAATATTCTAAAAAGAACTATGTAAGGCACATCTCTAAAAATTGATTATTTTAAGCAGTTGTTCTTTCTGCTAAAAACTGTTGGCATTATGCCACACTATTGGGAAATGTAGAAAAATAATTATGAAGAACATTTCAGAGAGGCATATTAAGTAGTTACTATTACAAATGTAAAGTGACAGCATAAGAGAGTTAAAATATTTGTCACTGCAGGATAATTTGCTTAAAATAGTTCTGAGAAAAAAAATGTCAAAACTGTTGGACAAGAGAAAAAATTTCATTCATACAAATCAGGACCTTAGTAACAGTAAAGATTTGCGTCCAAGTATCTGAAAACCAGAAAAAAGAGGGACTGAAATGTAATCAAGAACAAAACTGTTTTGATGGTGACAAGGATCTGAGAGAGGACCCAGGAGTGTGCAAGCTGACAGGAAAGATTCCTATGAGTAACAATGAGGACCTGATGACATGACGATGCACAGAAAAGAGAGTAACTGGGGACATCTAGTGACAGTTCCAGGGAACTGGAAAGAACAGAACAAATATGGCTCTTACAGAACAGAAATGACTTTGGAATGACCACTTTGTTGGGCTGATGGATGGGGCTGTCATCCTTCACTAGGTGGCCAAATGAAGTCACAGCAAGTTATTACACTTTAAAGATATAAGATAATGCTTTGGCTCATTTGCCTTGCATGTACGTATACTATTGAACTTTTTATGCATATTTTTTTGTTTGTATTCAAATCAATTTAGTTTATTTTATGTGATACACAAGTGTAAAGTAGCACAACATTTTGCTAGTTTGCACATTTAATTCTAGCTGGTGCAGTGTGCATTTGTAATACACCAACTAAGATTCACCTAAGGGGACTTCTGAAGGCAGTAGAGATCTATATCACCAGATATATAAGGGGTGGCACTATCTCGATTTTTTTGTTTCTCGAAATCGATCGAAATTACGTAATAACTTTGCACATTGAAATATAAAAGACGATCGTGATCACGTCCCTCAATGTTTACATTGGCCTACTGTAGCAATCACTAGTGCCCCACTCGGATTCATAGCAACAGGTAGCAGGCAACTGTCTGTTTACTCAGATTTCCTCATTACAAAGAAACCACTCATTGCATTTTCCCTAACAAGTGACTCTTACCAGTTCTCATGCAACTCACAACACCACCTGCTAACATTATTAACCGCTAAATGACAATAAGAGCATCCCTGTGAACACAGCACATCTCTACAGAGCATATCAGCTCATGCTAGCAAGGAGCTAGCTAACGTTAAGGCATAGCTACAAAGAAAGAAGCTGAAGCTATTCCTACTCTCAAATCATCAGTGAGGAAATTTTGAGTTCCCTGTGAGTTAAGTCAACATTGTCTCTGTAAACAAGAAGACTACTGTTTGCTGCGCATTAGCTCTTTTCTCTGAGCCAGCCGGAGCTCAGTATTTGAGCTGCAGTAACTAAAAAGAGTCACTAGATGGCAGTCATCTTTTGTTACAAATAATTTCTGTTATTTATTTAAAGAAGATTATTACACTTATAAGTGTAACAATTTATTATAAATACAATAATATTGTAAAAAAAGGTTTTAAATTTGAGCATCAATGCCTAATGTGATACATTACACAAGAATAAGGGAAAATGCATTACTTGACATCCTTTGAAATAAGATTTACTGAACAAAATGTAATGAATGAAACCAATGATCATAGACTAAACTAGTCTAAAAATGTCATAGGGCTCTGTACTGTAAAGCAAAAAAAAAATCCCCAAAACAATCGAGAATGGAATCGTTACCCGAAAATCAAACCCGATCGAGGATTTGGGGAATCGTGACACCCCTTATATATATATATAAGGGGTGTATAGAGAGAGAGAGAGAGAGAGAGAGAGAAAATGTAGTACAATAGCAATAACTATAATGCTCCACTTGGGAAAGTAAATCTGTTGGGCTTCTACTTGCTATTTTCAGTCGTTTTAGGCGGAGTCTCAAAACATTTAAAAAACAGTTTACTACGCTGTTTGATGTGCTGGCTGGTGTTTGCGAAACAGAAGCCAATACAGGAGTGCCATTTCTTTTTCCTTGGCACTCATTGGCTGACCCCTGAAGAGCAGAGATATGGTAGGCCCTGGATGTTGGCTTCCTCAGTAGTGCTGAGATGGTTTTTGTTGTGCTTATTTAGTGCTTCCAATGGTAAAATAAGTGGTTCCAAGCTTTTCTTGGTTCCAAGTCTCAAATATTCCTGGATTTTAGCAATTCACATGCAGCTGAGGTCTGTAATCACAGCAAATAGTGGGGGTTCTGATGTATGCCTACTGTTTCTTATCTCTTATAGATTTAACACCCTGAAAGTTATTACTGTTGGTTGATCTGGTGTAGTGGGTAGAATTTTAGCTTCTTCCTACCCCTTTTCCAACTGAATAATGAACGTTTTTGTTTCTTGTTTTCCTGATTACTACTGTATATCTGTTATCTTGTAGTTTATCTCCCTATGGACATTTATTTTTGTATTTTTAATGTAATAAATGTCGAATAAAGATTTCACTCATTCATTCATTCAAAGCTACAGGCAAGCATTCTAAAGATGTGGTCGAAATTGGAAACAGTTTGTTTGCATACCGTACACATTTATGAGAGATCTGTTAGCTTCACATCGGGATTTCTAAAACTGATGTAAAGGTGCGATGGAACTGAAAGAGAGATGAGGTGAGACAGGGGGGCAGAGAAGAGGGGGAGCAAAGGGAGTTGGTGGAGCGGACGGGCAGAGGAAGACCAAGATCAAGCGGGGTGCGGGGAGCGCACCGGCACCGAGGGGGGACAATGACATGAAAGAGCCGAGCTGGAGATCACACACATCACTTGCACATCTGAGGAGGCACAAAATAATCCTGACCTCTCCAAATGCACACACACACACAACTACAGAGACGCCATGTGAACAAATACGCCGCCAGCTACACGTGCACACATACACAGACAGGGGCCCGGCAACAAAGAGAAGGCAAAGATCTAGACACCAGCCTCATCACAGCTCTGCCTACACAGACTGACCTTTTGCTGCTGCTGGAGACAGCAAAACACAACAAAGCACACACAGGAGTCGGAATCACACTCACTTGTTTGCTTCTTGCATAAGTAAATATAAGCTTGGAGACAGGTGCAGCATTCAACAGCTGATGGCACAGTCATATAGTAATAAATGTCCTCATCATCAGGAAATATATATTTAAATCACCACTTTTTCGAGCTCTTTGCTACCTGTTGAATCAGCATGTTAATTATGAATGTAAGACTGGTTTTTCATATTTTTCTACCTGGCACAAAGTTGGCTTTTAGGTACATTCATCTGTTAAAAACATTACAAAATAAGCTGATTAGGCAAGGCAAGGAAGATTTATTTTTATAACACACTTTCAAAAATGCAATTAAGGTGCCTTGCATGAATATGGCACAAAATAAATGCAGTATTCCAAATATTTAATTTAACCCAATGTGATGTGATAGACCAACATAGCATTTTAAAGTGGAAAATAATGGATGGTTTAAAAAATGTTTCATGACTTTTGCTGCCTCTATCAGGATTTCTTACAGAATTGCTAATTCATCATTCCTTCATTCATTCATCTTTCCATCAGCTACAGGATCGCTGAAAATTTGAAAATAGAAAGTTAATTTGAAAAACAAATTTTCAATTAAAAAACAAACATAAACCTAAAACCGTAACCGTACAAAAGAAATGACATAAATGAAAATCAGAATAAAAAAAATATATTTAGAAAAAAACCAGCAACCTCAGATGTATTCATGTAATCATATTTCCTTTATCTTTATTTTATTAAAACTGCTGTTTTGTATTTTCTGATCATTTGACAGTTTTCACTTTCCTTCATTTTCAGTCCTCAGGTTACACTTTCAAGTCAGCGTTTTTGTTTTTGGAGTTGAACCTAATTTTATGTGGGTGACTATGCTAAAATGCTAACTTTAGCACTTTTTGGAAGCCGTTAAAAAAAATAATTTACGAGATAAACAGCATTTCTATAAAGAAGATACTTATGGTATTAGGAATATGCGTTTTTAATAGATAATTTTGCAATCTGGTTATTACTTTTCAAACCTTGATTAAGTTAAAATGTTTTAGTGAAGGAAAATATATTTAACCTAAAACTAAAAGTAAAAATATTGTTTTTTATAGAACAAGTCAATTCCAAATCAACTTGGTTTTGCTAATAAACTGTATAATCAAGTATCTAATAGTGCATTTTACATGTGTAGTCATTATTTTGGAATTTTACTGCATCTTCTTTAAAACGTAAGTTCTTGAATAAAATGTTTGGCATGGCAATGCCTCATTTTGTTGCCTTTTTCAAACAAGAAATGTCAGAAAAAAAAGATTCTGGTATTGGGATGACTTGGTTTTTAATTTATAAACCCTAACCAACTAAACAACTGTAATTTTCCATGGCAGGTATAATAAAAACAAGCTTTTTTGTTCCATAGAGTTATATTGTTTTTGTAGCTGTAAACAAACTTTGTTTAGCTGAGCTGATGTTAAAAATGGCTCTGAAGGCTGTAGCAGAACAGACGTCATATCTACCGGCTTAGCAGTGCTTTAAGTGGACAACAAGAAGTGTCAGTGTTCTTTTTCATGTGGGTCGAAACATAAAATGCAGAGATTCCTGGATAGTTTATTAAAATGAGATCGCCCTCTATCTATGCATCATAATGCAAACCGAAAGAGAGGAAGTTTAGGTCAAATATCCTATATGATCAAATTATTATGTTGATTATGCATATCAATTGTTTCAAATGAGTGTAGAATTAAAAACATTTATTTGCTTTATTAACAGCACAAAGGCAAGTAAGCGTGTGACAGAAAATGTTACATTTTCTTTAAGTAGAACAAAGTGCTTCTAAATTGGTGTGTAATTAAATAAAATGTGCAGAACAAGGTCAAAAAATTTGAAAATTTACATAAAATAGATCATATAGATAAAAAACTAGGGCTGTCAAACCGATTAAAAGTTTTAATCTAACAAGTCACAGTGTAGCTGTGAATTAATCATGAAATATTAACATTCTTAAACATGAATGAAAAAGTACCATTTTTGTGTAAATAAAAGACAGTACTGGATGTTTTATTTTTTAAGGAACTACAGGAAAGTTCCATTAAAATTTTGTTTTTAATTCCACTATCACATTTACACATGGCCCTTTAAACCTATCTATTTAATCTATTTTTATCTATTAATCTTTTGGCCAGTTGAGGGCAAACTAATTGGTCAACCTTTTCCTAATGTAAGTAAGCGTGTCTTCAATCTTAGGCCTCTTCAGTTTCGCTAAAACAGACCACTACAGAAGATCCTTCCAGCAGCTATCAGGATCTACAATCCTGAATTAAATAAAATTGAGCTGCATTGGCTGCGTTTCCATTACAAATATGCACAAAACAATATTCTCTAAGTGTCGAAAAAATATTATTTCGCAATTGTAATGTTTCCATTAAATAACAGACTCAGTTTAAATCACAGGTTTTAACGCGAGTAAGAAAAGTGGAACGGATGTGAACATTTACATTAGATATATTCATATTGCAGGCACGGCACTAGTTCTCATTATCAGCCATGAGGAGAAGATGGCTTGTAAAGGCCTTGGAGTAACAAGCCCCTTTTACATGGGAGCGGTCTTGGTCAATGCTAGCGTTTCTTTGCTGGTTTGAATCTAATATTAGTTTTGACTTTATCACAAACCAACTCAGTCTCTTTGTGAACCCAAACATGCTGCGCAACATTACACTTGTTGCTCATTTAACAGCAAGTGTTTCCATTGCTGCTTTGCGAAATATATCAATTTATGTACGCTTGGAAAAAA
Source organism: Apricaphanius iberus (assembly GCA_028564705.1). NCBI lineage: Eukaryota > Metazoa > Chordata > Actinopteri > Cyprinodontiformes > Aphaniidae > Apricaphanius > Apricaphanius iberus. The sequence goes on along the minus strand of JAPXFQ010000499.1, from coordinate 350,677 downwards.
ACCACTTCATTCAAGTGCTAAAACTTTTGATCGAAAAAGCCGATTTATTTCAAAATTGCCGTTTAAACACAGATAATGTATCAGTGTATGAATGTGTGTGCATTTGTGAGTATGAATGGGTGAATGTAAGCCAGTGTAAAGCGCTTTGAGTGGTCAACATGACTAGAAAAGCGCTATATAAATTCAGTCCATTTACCATTCCATTAGGCAAATTTATTTTTGCAACTTTAATTTGAATAATTTCATGTGTAATGCAAACGCAGCTAATGACACAGAATTTTCCTCCGAGGTTGATTTTTTTTATCCCTTAGACAAAGTTGAACGAGGACAGAGCGGGCGTTATGGTTCGTTCAAGGACTAGACGAAATGGACCAAAAGATATATATTGATATTTTTCAGATGAATACATGTCTCAAATGTCACGCAGGTACTTTTATTGGCATACAGCTGTAGATGTACATTAGAAACGGTGTCAAAAATAAAGTATTGACACTTATTAATACAATTCATTTCTTGAAAAAAATAATGTTCTACACTTTTGAACCAATATAGCTTTGCTATTAAAAAGTACTGTTGAGGGCAAATATGGACTGGTGTTGAAATTCAGGTTTCTGAGAGGTCAAGAGGACAAAATTAATAGAGAATATAGTGTCTGTTTTTTTTTTTTTTTTTTGTACTTTGTAAAAAATAAGTAGGGCATAGTTAGTATGCACCGAACAGTGCCTGCCAATCGCCATTAAACAGTTTTACTTATACAGAAAACTTTATTTTCTGTATTGGTTTTTTTTAAGTTTTAAATATCATACATTATTTAACTCACCATAGATTTCGAACGTTCCTTGGATGCACTACTGGTGTGCAATGCATTCGAGGGTGGGAGTTTGCAAAAAGATTTCAACAGACACACTAATAGCCATACCAGGACTCTTTGAGAACATTCTCAGCACTGGGAGTAGTGGTGGAACTCTAAAGAGCCATAATTAGAAGTGGTAGTAATGAGTACGATGGCACCGCGAATGGACGCCTCGGTATGGACGCCTCGGTACTTCGCTCCCTAGTACTTGTTACAATTTTACTTTTTTGCGTAGTTTTCTGCACTCTCTCTGCTATTAAAATGAGCAGAGAGGAAATCCTACAAATAGGGCTATCCAGTGCCGGACTTTTTTCACCGGTTTTTAATCAACCAGACTACTTTATGGAGATTCTGACTGGAGGAGCAGCAGCGCTCTGTGGATTTAGACGGAGACGCCGACGAGGGAAACGAGCTGGTGTGCTCGTTAAATTGCGACAGCGGGGATTACGCACCGCTCTCCTATCCATACACCTGGGGAACGTCCGCTCTCTGCCTAACAAAATGGATGAATTGCTCCTTCTCCTATCCAAGAACTCAGACTTTCGTCGTTCTGCCGCCTTTTGCTTCACTGAAACCTGGTCCAGTGAACACATCCCGGACAGCGCACTACAGCTGCCGCGCTTCCAGCTGTTCCGAGCGGACCGCTGCGCGGAACTGTCTGGAAAGTCAAAGGGAGGAGGAACGTGTTTCTACATTAACGAAGGTTGGTGTACAGATGTCACAGTGTTAAAGAAGACATGCAGCCCTCACCTAGAGTCTTTCTTCATAAACTGTAAACCATTTTATTCACCGCGGGAGTTCGCCTCGTTTGTGTTGGTCGCTGTATACATTCCACCGCAGGCGTGCGTAACGGAGGCGTTACATCACCTCGCCGACCAGATCACAGACGTGGAGAAAACTCACCCGGACTCTCTGCTAATCATTCTCGGGGATTTTAATAGAGCAAATCTCAAACTTGAACTGGCTAAATATAGACAACACGTGACGTGTCCCACCAGGGACATGAACACTTTAGACCACTGCTACACCACAATAAAGAATGCATATCGCTCTGTCCCCCGTGCTGCTTGGGGACTTTCTGACCACTGCCTGGTCCACCTCATCCCATCTTACAAGCAGAAGCTGAAATCTGCTAAGCCTGTAGTAAGAACTGTGAATAGATGGACAGATGAGTCAAAGATGCAGTTACAGGCCTGCTTTGACTGCACTGATTGGCACTGAGCAGCAGCCTCAGACCTGGACGAACTGACTGACACTGTGACATCTTACATCAGCTTTTTTGAGGACATGTGTGTGCAGACCAAAACCTTCTGCACGTTCAACAACAATAAACCATGGTTCACTGCAGAACTGAGACGGCTACGCCAGGACAAGGAGGAGGCCTACAGGAGTGGGGATCGGGACCTGTACAAGCAGGCCAGGAACAAGCTGACAAAGGAGATCAAGGCAGCAAAAAGGAACTACAGTGCAAAACTGAAGGAGAGTTTTTCTGCCAACGACTCTTCTGCAGTTTTGAAGGGCCTGCAGACCATTACCAACTACAGGAGACCATCCCCCCACCCTGTGGGGAGCCCCCGCCTGGCTGAGGACCTCAATGACTTTTTCTCCAGGTTTGAAACAACTTTCACACCTTCCACCTCCCCCACCATCTCCATCACAAAAGGCCTAGCATCACCCCAAACCATCCCCATACCTGACCCCCTGCCTGCGCTGACGATCTGCGAACAGGATGTGCGCCAACTATTTCAGAGACAGAGGATTAAGAAGGCATCAGGTCCTGATGGAGTGTCTCCATCCTGTCTGAAAGTCTGTGCTGACCAGCTGGCTCCCATCTTCACTCAGATCTTCAACAACTCCCTGGAGCTGTGTGAGTTCCCCTCCTGCCTCAAACGCTCCACCATCATCCCGGTTCCCAAGAAGTCCCCTGTCACAGGATTAAATGACTACAGACCAGTCGCCCTGACATCTGTGGTCATGAAATCCTTTGAGCGACTGGTGCTGTCCCACCTGAAGGAAATCACGGATCCCCTGCTAGACCCCCTGCAGTTCGCCTATAGAGCAAACAGGTCAGTGGATGACATAGTCAACATGGCTCTCCACTACATCCTGAAACACCTAGACTCTGCAGGTACCTACGCTCGGGTCCTGTTTGTGGACTTCAGCTCTGCATTTAACACCATCGTCCCAGAGCTCCTCCACCAAAAACTGTCCCAGTTCACCGTGCCTCCCTCCACCTGTCAGTGGATTACCAGTTTCCTGACTGACAGGAGGCAGCAGGTGAAACTGGGTAACTTCACATCCAGCACCCGGTCCCTCAGCATCGGCGCCCCCCAGGGATGTGTTCTCTCCCCACGGCTTTTCTCCCTTTACACCACTGATTGCACGTCAAGAGACCCTTCTGTGAAACTCCTGAAGTTTGCAGATGACACCACCGTCATTGGACTCATCCGTGACGGCGACGAGTCTGCATACAGAAGAGATGTGGAACAGCTGGTCCTCTGGTGCAGTCAGAACCACCTGGAGCTAAACCCGCTCAAAACTGTGGAGATGACAGTGGATTTCAGGAAGAGACCCCCATCAACATCTCCTCTCATAATCACCAACAGGTAAGTCCCCACAGTGGAGTCTTTCAGGTTCCTAGGATCCACCATCACACGGGACCTGAAGTGGACCTCCCACATTGACTCTATAAGGAAGAAGGCCCAGCAAAGGCTGTACTTTCTGCGTCAGCTCAGAAAGTTCAACCTGCCTCAGGAACTGCTGACCATCCTCTACACAGCAATAGTCCAGTCTGTCCTGACCTCATCCATCTCTGTCTGGTTCGGATCCGCCACCAGGCAAGACAAGGACAGACTGCAGAGAACAGTCAGGTCCTCAGAGAGGATCATATGTACTGATCTTCCCTCCATTGAGGACCTATTCTGGGCCAGGGTCAGGAAGCGGGCCAGAAAAATCACCACTGACCCCTCACACCCTGGCCACAATCTGTTTAGGCTCCTCCCCTCAGGCCGGCGTTACAGAGCGCTGTACGCCAAAACCACCCGACATAAGAACAGTTTCTTCCCCCAGGCTGTCGCTCTGATGAACTCTGTGTAGTCACAGAGTGTGAGTCCATTCACATGAACAATAAACTAAAACTCTGCACTGCTGTATATACTTACTGTACAATAACCCTGGTTTGGTGTACATATTATCCTTTATTATTTATTTGTATTTATTTTTATTTCCGTTTTAATTTCACTTATTTAAGTTCTGTACTGGAGAGAAAAGTTGCCGGAGTCAAATTCCTTGTATGTGTCATACTTGGCCAATAAAGCTGATTCTGATTCTGATTTGCTATTGGCTAGGAGAGTAAGTTAGGGCATATTTATTGTGCCTTAATGGTTAGTTCCATGCAGTCATGGAGAAGGCCATCATTCGTTATCTGATCTGCCATTTTTATACTGTCATGGTTGAAGGTACGGTTAGGGGCTTCTAACACTTTGCTCAGTTTTTGTTGTCTTAAGGTATAGAGAGTGAATGCTTCAGAGTTAATTAGATCCATTACTCCATGTGTGGCAAGAATATGTAATGGGTGACCTCTGAAAATATGTGCACATTTAGTTACCATGTGTGCAATGCCTGCTGCATGACGTGTGCAGAGTAACTGACGTGCTTCAGTGGCATCTAACTTACACTCGTATACTGCAAAATTAGTCTATGACCATCTTTCTTTTCTAGAATAAAATGGCATTTACTTTTCCACCTTTTTCTGACAAATCTAGGTAAAACGTGGTAGTGTAATCAGTAACTGCAAGGTCAGAGACTAAGGCCATTTCCTATTTGAGGCAAATGAACGCCTATTCTGCTGTTGTAGTCCAGTTAAACTAGGCTTGAAGATTTTTTATGTCATGTGCATTTACCAACACTCTATGTAGTGTGGTCAAGTTGGTATAGCCAGGAATGTAATGTCTAGAAAAGTTAGTCAATCCTAGAAAGGAGAGCATTGCTTTTTACAGGGAGAGGTTTAGCATGTCTCAGTATCGCAGGTTTATGTGAATCTGTCAGACCGGAGCCCTTGGTTGTGACTCTTCTGCCCAGGAAGCGTACGTCCTGTGTCACCAGCTTTAGTTTATATCTGGAAACTTTATAACCTTCTTTGGCCAGGAGTCTGAGCACTGTAACAGTTGCCTGAGTGCAAACTTCAGCTGTTGTTCCTGCTATTAACAAATCATCAACATATTGGATGACTAGACAGTGGGGAGGGAGCTGCACTTTGCTGAGAGACTCTTTCAAAACTTGGTTGAAAATGCCATGTGAGAGGGCAAAGCCTTGTGGTAATCTGGTTTTCAAAAAAAAATTTTTGTACGTTATTTTCCGGTAAGGCTTTAATATTGAAAGGCACACTTGTGGTACGTGTTTTTGTGATTCTCTGCTTAACTACAATGAAAAAATCATTGAAGTATACCTCTGCAGAATGTTTAAATTAGAGAAAAAACACGAAACTTTCCTACCAAAAAGAGGGCTGTAGAAAGATGGTATAGAAAAAACAAGGGCTTTTGCTTTTCACATAAGTCACAAAATTAACGGGTAAATCAATTGCTCAAAAAAGGGCTAAAGGCTTTGTTCTATTTTAGAAAGAAAAAAAAAACTCTGCTTAAAGTGATAGTCTGGATCTCTAAATGAATTATAACATTATAACATCACGGGTAAGTCCCGCCTTCCCGTATCTCAGCTATGGCTCAGAAGCCACGGTGCCATCCACTTCAACCAATCAAGTTATGCCAAGGGCTGTCAATCATCACGAACGCTGTGTGCTCGTGCTCGTAACTGCGCGCATGCTCAGTTTTCTGTTTACATGGAGCCTCCGAATCAAGCCTCTGCCAATATTTTCAAACCAAAAAAGCTTTCTCACCTCAGATAACTCCATTTTTGACACTCTGGTTGTTTTCTCTCTCTCCTCTGCAGTTCTTGGCCCATTGACCTGGTGCGTGCACAGAAAAGTAGGCGTGGCTTCATGACCGATCAGAAAGGGAGGGGGAGGGAGCTTGGGTCATTTTTTTTTCAAATCATGTCCCTCACTCTCTTTTTTCTAACAAAGTCCAGACTATCACTTTAAAATTTTAAACAGTAGTTGAATGATCCATTATTAATCAACTGATTAGTTTCGGAGGGGAAACAGATGGTGCTCTGCCCATGTGAACACGCAAACGGATGCACTCCCATCTATGTTGATTGACTTAACGATGGTGTTCATTAAAGACATCAAACAACTCCCTGCTTTGTTGAAGCACAGTCAGGGTTTCTTGATGACACCTATACTGTTGTTACGTTATCCTACAACGCCTTAAGCTTTTTGTCATCTGCCCCTGTGAACACGCAAACGGATGCAGTCCCATCTCTGTTGATTGACCCACACCAAACGGTAGGATTTATTAAAGACATCAAACAAGCCCGTGCTGTTAGAGCGCAGCCACGGCTTTCCTGAGAGGTTAAAACAATGACACCTACGGCTGTTATGGTATTCTAAAAGAATGCCCAATGACCGGGCATCAAACACCTCCCTGCTTTGTTGAAACACAGACAGGGGATGACACCTACTGCTGTTAAGGCATTCTTAAAAACAACTTAAGCCTCTTACAATCTACCATGTGGCCGTGCCAACAGATGTTTCCCACCATCTGATGGCGGTTATTAAGACATCAAAATGGGTCCTGACAACGCAGGTGATATTAGAACACATACAGGCCTTTTGTCATCTGCCCCCCTGAACATCCGCGTTTGTGCTTGCAGCGGGGGTACAATATAATATGAACTGTTCCAAAAAGGTATAAAAATATGTCGTATCGAACCAGTCAGTAGAACAGAGGATAGAGGAGGGCCATCGTGTGTATTTGTTAATGACTGTCATGGCGAGACGAACTGGTAATTTTCTTACGCGAAAAACATATTTTCTCCTTCTCTAAATCATCTTAAACCTACATTTTTGTCTTTAGTACACACAGCACAAATCCACTGTTCTAGTACCGATTGTATCACAGGTCCTCGCTGACCAGATACGGGAGGTCAGCCGTGACACCGATCAGGAGATTGACCCTGTCTCGCCAGCCCCCCCAAAAAACCCGTCAAGTAATGAAAGCATGCAATATTTATTTATCTCATATATTTTATATGTTTATTAAACTTTTTTTTATGTTCTGTAAGGATTGATAGGAGGGACATCCCATCACGCGGGTGCTGATGCGCACCAGTTCTCCTCCCCCAGGGGCTTGTACTAGGGGCATTACTTTTTTCAATGTCTGATTCTGGTCCTGGCCCTTCCTCAGGATCCCCCCTTTTCTGTTTAGCTAGGGATCTAGTTATCAGTCTGTCCTCTGACATTTTTGGCCTTCTTCAGTCATTTTCTTCCTCCCTCTTATATAGCTCCTCACTCACCTTCCTTCTTACTTCCCTTTCCACATAATGTTCCTCCTTATCCGTATATTCTAATATACCCTGAGCCTTGACTGCAAATTCTATCTTGTGTGTGGGGTTAGGGGGATCATTTTTTTCTAGTGTGGTTCCTGACTGGATACCAGATGCCTGAGGAGGCGTATTAGTCTGAGGGGGATCTGGGTTTGTGTTTGGATGACTTATTTTCTTTTTACTCATCACTTGCCATGGCTGTGTGGGTTGGACCGGGCATTGAAGAGACTGGGTAGTTGCTCGAGAGCAGAAGGTTTACGTCCGTGTGTGTGTGGTCTGTGTCGTGGACCATGTTCCTCATAAATGTCTCTATATCTTTCTGTGTCATGTGGCCTACTGAGTTGCCAAATGATCTCAGTTCCATCTGCGGTTTTGATTATGGGTCACATTTTGGTCGTCTGGGGTACTTGGTGATATATTCCTGTATAGGGGGAAGGACTCGAGCTGCTTTCCTCATCACAGTCTGGTTCCTGACACAGATGTTCTATCCTTTGTCCCAAAGTACCTGACTGGTTCCATTTTGCCTGTCTTTTCTTCCGTTTTCCCTTTCCTCCAGTAACCACGCTAGCCTTTTCTGTTTTATCTCCACACTTCTCTGCTTCTATGAAGCACAACTGAGATAAACATTTCCTTTCCTGTCTCTTTAATCCCTCATCCTTCCACATACCTCTGACCCTCTTTTCTATTTTATCTCTATCTGTCTTACTGGGATTGGTCTGTACCATCTGTAATATCTTATCCAAATACAGCATCAATTTCCCTTCCAAAGTGCAACAGTGCTGCCCTTGCAGGGGGGTGCGGGGTTTATAGTCCATTTGTTCAGCTATTATGTCAATCCTCTGATTTACTTTAAATTATGTAGGATTGAGTCAGGTGAAAATATTACCCTAGATTGTCCTAGAATGTCAAGCTTCTACTCCCAGGATAGTTCTGGAAGAGCGGACATTCACCAGATGTTTAAGATTCACAGGACAACCCAAGTTTTAGATTCAACCCAACTACTATCCTCTAAATGATTTATTTTGAATCCAGAGGTGCAAAAACAGTTTCCTGGAAGCTGTTTTTTCTGTGATTCCACACTCCACTCACTCTCCCACGCACACCCCAACTATGTTCTATTTGTCAAAAAAAAAACACTTTAACACTTAGGCCGGCATTCATATTGACCATTCTTGAGATCACTTATGTGTACGCAGCCTGTATCAGTGTACGCTTCGTGGGGCTCAGTCCACGGGCCGACACAAACCCAGGCGTGAAGTAGGAAACCTTATCTTCCCTCTACATATGTCACTGAAGAAACGTCTTTCCTCAGCTAAAGACACCCAAACTCAGAGCCAGCTTGCACGTCCCGTTTTTCCTTAAAGAGACAGAGTCAAAATTAGAATGGAGAATTATCAGACTAATATTTACCAAGTAATTTGTGTCAGCGCTTGCCAGATTACTGAAAAATGACCCGGGTCTGTTATCAACGGTCGGTCCTCAGTTCTCCAACATCCTGTTGAACTCAGTTCAATACTATTCACTTATACATTCTTCTCATAATCTTTTTATCAACAATTCACTTACTTTTCTACCTTCCTCCTGGAGCACCACATGCCCAGATCCTCCACCAAAATTGCTGGAAGTTTATCTTATTATTAGTATCTATGATCCTTGTCCATTTGGCAGATAAACTCTATTGCTCAATCACCTCCTGTATCTGATGAGGATCCAGCATTCCTCAGCGAGATCTTTTCAAGTGGGAATCTGCTCGAGGAAGGAAAGAACAAAAGACACCACAACCAGATCTGAATTGTATGAGAACGAACCTGCAAGTCGGGCTCACCCCAACAGTGTAGCCCCGATTAACCAGAGTGCGTCTCTTTTATTGAACATTGCAAAGCATCACATGATATGGTTACACCCAGTTCTGGTATCTTTCCACTCAACCCCCACATATCTAGACAGTGCACTCTGTACCCAGTTATCTTCCACTGATTTAGGGCTCATCATCTGACAATCCTCTCCACCTTGGTATCACTTCCTCCTCCGCGTGCAGCTGGTCGTTCGTGTTTCTGCAGCGCAAGCTTACATGACTATATATGGTTAGTTAATGTTTGGTTATCCAATGCTTTATTTTATTTACACAACTCACGGGTTAAAGGCAACCACTTCATGAGCAGCAATCAAAAGCCAGCAAAAGAGTAGAGAAGAGCCAGAGTGACTGACAGCAAGCCATGTACAGCATCGCCATCTGTATGAATCGATCCGCGTTGGTTCGTTTATTTCGACAGCCCTAACTTTTAGCAAGTTTTTGCACAAAGATAGCCATGTTTACCTTATTTGTTGATAAGGGAATCACTCCTGGCTGATGGCACAGCCAGAATCCATTGTGTTTGACATCTCCGGGAAAATAAGAACCGAAATAAGGCACCGCAACTACTCTCCACTGGCACATTCGGGCTGAGTCGCGCCAAGCCAATACTATTTTTCGTACCAGCTCCACTGTGGTTCCATCCCTGCTGAACTGGTATTGAAAAGCAACAGCAGATGGCTGTCGGTCACTGATTGGCTGGAGGGCGGAGTCACTGCAGAGTAATTTGACAGTATCTTTTAGCAACAAACCGACCGCCATTTTGAGACCTCGATACAGTGAGTGGAGTGCTTAGTGTTTGCTGAAGAACAATGACAATGTTGAGTTTGAGCATTTCTGCGATTGTTGGCTGAAGAGAAGATTCAGTGTGAGGTTGATGGAGTTGCTCGCTGTGTGAAGGTACTCGGAGCTGACTGCGGTTCTGAGCTGATGGCTCTCACCAGCTGGCCGAAGCAGAGGAACGGAAGCCGAAGCCCTGAACTTGCTGTCTCGTATACTCGGTAAGAAACAAATTTCATGCCACTTGTATATTTTATTCAAAATATTAATAATTAATATAAAATTAATATAAACCAATCATGCTTGTGTCATGTGCACAGAGCAATGGAAATTCCTTTCTTTAAAGGGACACAGAGGTGAGCTGTCGCTCCAGCGCTGGACGTAGTTTGCTGCACATGTAGATGAATGTTTGTTCCCATATCCTGAAGTTCTGTAGCCAGTGACCTTCGGTGAAACCCAGAACAACACTGTCTCATCACTGAAAGGCCCGGTTTGTCATGGATATCTGGGTGTCTGAGAGGCCTTGGATGAGAGAATATAACAAAAGTGTCAGCCATATTTGTACATAGTTTATTTTATGTGCATAGAGGGTCTCGTTATGGGAACCGTTTGGTCATAGTATGGCCACAAAAAATAAACAAGAAAATTTATAAGAGTAACATGCATGTACATTTGCAACACAACATCAGAGATGGCACACAATATTTTGGTTTAAGACAGCTTTTCATAAAGTGTTACAGTATAATCAGGCAAAAATAACAAACAAAAGTTTAACAGACAGTATTGTTATCATCATTATCAGTAGTTTATTTTTTTGGACATTATAATAGATGTAATTGGTTGTATATACAATCTTATTAATATCACCGGCAAATTGATGATTCCCATCAGCAATATATATTGGGACAGATTCTTCAAAGAACTATTCATCATTTTGCTCTATGATAATTCGTTTTTCCTGGTCTGTAGTGTCAAAATCAGTAAACATAGTTACATGCATAATTAAGTTTATAGGAGTACATAAACCTGCAGTAAAAGGTATTAAAAGGACTTACATTTTACCTTTATTTGCTTTAGTAAAACAGGTGAAATTATTTACGGCCACATCAAAATTGAAGTAAGGAGGAGCAATTCTTTTATCTGTTACAGAAAAATGATTTTCCCAAAAGGAGCAGTTGTGTGGTATATTGGTTTAACAGAGAACTAAGACAGGTATGAAGAAGTTCAGAAGGAGTTGGCATAATTTTTGACAGTGGACAAACAACACAGTTCTCACCCACAGTTTGTTGTACCATAAGCAGCCAGTTATTAGTGTCTTTTCCGAAAGTCCAGTAGTCGTTTAGTAAGTTCATCAGTAGTTTTGACGCTCTCGGATTGAGATCGTATATCTGTCTCAGGAGCAAAAAGTAATATTCCTTTGTTTATGGCAAAGTGTAATGTCACCAATTTTTAATCACTTCCACTGAAGATGCATTCAGTATGGGGTTTCCACAGGCATCGTCCAGTAATCCATAATCAGGTCTGATGTCGGCTTTGATGAGGTTAACTTTGAGGATTAAAGATTTTTTTTGTAGGTGTCATTTGTGGCAGGGGTCGAAGGTGATCCTTCTCAGAGACATATCAGAACATCAGTTCCTTGTGACGTCAGGGGCAGGAGTGGAGATCAGGGCAGCTTTCCGCTGGACAGCTGGCCATAAGGGGATTGATAATGCGATGATGAAGATCAGTCAAAGCGAGAGATGGCTTGGTTCCATGGCAGATGAGCTCGTATCGTGGCAGCTACGTGTAGCAGTAGGGGCACAGATTCCCTCACTGTTTTGGTTAGTGGGTGGATGCTGTCAGAGGGGGGAACTTTTTGCACAGCGAGATGTAGAGCAAGTAGGCGCGTTCAGCAACCTTCACCTCTGTTTGGGTAGTCAGCAGGATCCTCTGCCTGGCAGGGAAGGGCTGCTCTTAACCTGAGAATGAATGTCTGACAAAGGTTTGGCAAAAAACAAACTTTTTTTGAGCTTCTAATTTTGGGCCCTTAATGAATTTAATAGCTAATGTAGTGACATATTCCCTCCTTTTGACACAGTCGTGTATCAATTCTACATAATGAAGAACAAGATTAAAAAGAAAAAAAATGGGGCAGTATGTAGAAAGTTCACTGATTTTCAGATAGAGAAAAAAAAATTAAATGAAAATATAGCACAGCATGTTGCATTATTTAAACATGGATTATTTAAACATGCATGAACATTATTTAAATCTCTTTTACATGTATAACACAGGTAACATAATACAGATGATCAGATTAGATAAAACATATTGTTGGAAGTATCAGCTAAGCTGTCGGTTGCACAATAAACAGGAATTTTCATCTTTAACATTCAATGAGTAGCAATATATAAAGTTTTTTGTCCTTAGTGTGGAAATGAAAAAAGTCTGTGTCAAAAGTCTGTGTGTGTAACAGTTTGTGTAGTGTGTGTGTGCGTGACCTTGTTTACAGGTGCTGCTAGGAACTGCTGCTTCACTTCCTCCCATAACCCCACCTCAATCCGGATGAGTCCACGGTGGATATTGTCTCTGTCACGGCCTTTTCCTGCCCTCTGCCTCTCCTGGAGCTGTAAAGTCTTGTCTTGGACAGGGGCGGACACCCTGTCCGGTCCCACTGCATTAAGAATGGGAGCCAGAGCCGTTCTGATTCTGGGACTCACTGGGTGGTGCTGCAACTGCTGCGTGTTGCAGGGGAATCAGCTTTGGTGTCTTTTTTTCAGTTTTCCTTCATGGATGCAGTTTCTGCTCTCCTGAGCAGAGTGTGACATTAGCAACAGTCCACACTGTGTAGAAAGTTTTGTTTACCTCAGCAAGGTGTGGCAGCACACCTTCCAGGGCTGCTGAAGGAGGGTTGCAACTGCAGGGTTGGAGACTAAGCAGTGCTGGCTGAGGTGGGGAAAAAGTCATTTTCCTCTTTGGGGGGGGGTTATTCTCTGGTTTCTGCTGTCTACAAATAATCACCATCTCCAGGTACATTTTTGCAGCATCATTGGTCAGCATATTTCGGTTGTATCTAAAAACAGACAAACTATATTTAAAGTGTTGGACACTTTTTTAGCAAGTTTTCAAAAACAAGTCGTAAGTATTTAAATTCCTCTACTGCTTTGATTTTGCTTTTGTTTATATACATGTGGAAGAGAGGACTTCAGTTTTATTGAGTTTTGGTAAAGTACATTGCCACTGTTTTGTTCATGTTCAATGTGAGGGACACAGATTGTAGCCAGTGTAAGATGTTCTCCATAGCATCGGTTAATTTGTTCGCACGCTGGCTGCATCGCTCCCATAAACAAACATATAAACAACAATATATTCTGCATACATTTGTATGTCCACACAACCTCGCACTGAGCTTCTTCAGTAGCACTGAGTGGTCAAAGGCCTTACTCAGGTCCAGAAGTATGGCGCCTACTACCCTGCCCTTGTCCAGTTTTGCTTTCACCATCTCTATAAAGTAATAACATGCAGATTCAGTTGAATGGGGTTTCCTATATCCAAATTACATGGGATGCAACAGAATATTTCTGAAGAGGTGTTCTTTTAATTGTTCAGAAATCACTCTCTCTGTGACCTTAGAGACAACCAGGACTATACTGAGGGGCCTGTAATTGCATACCTCTTGTTAATTCCCTAATTTGAATACTGGAGGGATTACTTTTATTTCAAAAGCAATGGGAAAAACTCTCTTCAGTTAATTATTTGTTATGTGGGTAAATGGAATTAAAAACACATCTTTGATTTTTTTAAGGAGTGCATTATCCATTTTCCAACTTTCCTTGCTTTTAGAATTTGTGAATGTCTGCAATATTTTATTTACTTCGAATTCATTAGTTAACTCGAACTTCAGCGTGTTTTGGTCATCTACAACTAAATTAGAGGTTTCTGTTCAATTTAGTTCAAGTGAAAATTTTGCCTAATTTTTCCTTAATTGTGCTGTGACTTATCTCTAAGCTCCCTGTACCAAAGTATAGCTGTTAAAAGCCTGTCTTCAAGGATTTGTTTAGTGCTATGTCTCTGTGTCATTAAATTCCATCTCTGTCAGGCTGCGGCTTGGAGTAAACGGGTCGGGGAGCAGGCTGATGAGCTGGCGGTTGAAAGCTGGACTGGTCTGCTTGGATGGCTTGACTGGAACTTCTCTAGACTGGGTGGAAGAAACCTTCTGATGTGACTAAGCGAAGGGAAGGTGAGCGAAAGGGTCTTTTAAACTGAGAGAGAGAGTGGAATCTCATCAGACATGGCTGGTCTAGTCTAAGTTGGAGCTGCTGACTTGCGGACAGCTTCATTGATCCAGGGTAGAGGTGTTTTGTATTTGTTTTTATGGGGTAATTCATTTGAGTATTTATGTATAAGATCACTAAAGGATTTTTACGATATTTTACTTGATCCCATTTAATTTGTTGAATTTCATTATAAAGTGATTCCAAATCTCTCTGTGCAAAGACTAAGGTCACTTGAATTGTTGTATCTTGTCTTTGATAATTTTCTGATTATTAAAGTAAGGTTGTAGTCAAGTTATTTCCTCTTTTCTTTTTTTTCTTTTCATCCCACGGTTTTTTCGCATTATCACCCAGTGTCCATCCCTAAATCCAGCCCTGGGCATTGCTCTCCCTCCGCCAACCCCAGGAGGGCCCTACACTGGGCTCAAGCGTCCTTCATGCTTTGAGGAGTGATGAACCCTTCTTTTCACCTGAAGGGGTGGGGATTCCCCAGCTGGACGTAGCGCGTGGAAGGATCACGTTCTTCCAGCCAAATCCTCCCCAATTCCTCAGTCGCCCTGGTCTCTAGAGTCCTGCTAATGACCTGATTATTTGACTCAGGTGTGTTGAAGCAGAGACACACCTAAAAGCTGCAGGACACCGGACCTCGAGGACTGGAGTTGCAGACCCATGATATAGATCATACACAATATTTAATTTTATTTTTTTTAAATCTGCCAAAAATTATTAAAAAATGTTTATATTAATCATTACATTGTTTTTCTGTCTATCATATTTTTCAGTGGTAAAGAATTTATTACAGCGCAATTAAAAATTTCCCATTGAGAAAAAGACTGCAATAGAAGAGTCTTATTTAGTTCTAACGTCTCCGATTCCAGAGAAATATGTGCCTGACCAGTCATAAAACTCCAAATATGTGAGTTATAATAATACTAAAATGTGTGGATGACCCATTGACCTGACCAAATTTTAATTTCTTCCCCCACATATACTTGATGGCAATGTGGTTTAATAACATGCTACCAAAGTTGCTAGCACTGTTACCTCTCATCAAGAAGATCCTGGTTTAAAATTAGGCCTGATCCTTTCTGTGTGTATTTGTTTGTTCTCCTTGTCCATATTTGAATTGTCTCTAGTTTCCTTACACTTTCAGGAAACATGTATGCTGGGTTAATTAGCAACTCCAAACTGACCTTAGGTATACACACATGATTGTGTCTCTGCAGTGGACCTGTGACCTGTCCAGAGCTATTTTGCCTCTCACCCTTTCACAGCTGGAGAAATATACCAGCCTTTCTATGAGACCACAAAGATTAGGCAGGTGTGGAACAAATATGGAACTACCTTGCACTAGGAGTGGTGATGAACTTTAAGTTAAGACTCAACAACTGGGCTTTTTGTGTGCTTTCTTGCTTATTTTCTACACTACTTCAATACTTTTTTTTTTTTAAATGATGTCAATAACCAGCTGGTATTTCTGAAAATGGCAGTGTACGTGGAGATTTATTATAAATACCAATGTATAAAAGTACAAACGTACGGTATGTTTTCTTGTTTCTTCACTTCAACTTGGTGCAAAATGTTTTCAAAATTGTGACTTTGAAGTTACAAACCTACTGAAACAAAACAATTAAACTCACCCTGAGATCTCAGTGATCCAAGCTGCCAAACTTAGTCATAACATTTTACATCTGAACACCTGATAGAGCAGTCCAACACTTTGCCAACCTTTGCTCTATGTCATGTGAAAAATAATGATGTTCAGCTTAGCACGGGGGTCATTACGGGATTAATGTGTGTTCTGGCTGCCTGAGGACATCTCTTATCTGATATATCACCTCCTACAATTTGTTAATACTGCAGAAAGCAAAATCTCATTCCCACAAGGGATGGTTGTTACTGTAAATGTCTAAAAGTTTGATATTGCCAATAAAAGCTCTGTGCAGACAAATGGCTTTAACCAGAGCGTGATTATCCACAACCAAATCATCAGTGATGGCTATATGAAGGACTATACTAGATCTTTAAAAAGATTCTGTCTTCATTACAGCAAATGCACATTTGTTATAGAAATTCATCACACAGTCGACAGCAAAACAATGAAACATTCAGTCAGTTAAAAATAAGGTTGTTTGGACTACAGCATTCGCTCAGCATTAAGATTAATTTAATTTACTGGCAGATTTTTGTTTAGAGGGGCTCCACAGTGTTGGTAGCACTGCTGCTTTTGATCAAGAAGGTCCTGGGTCCAAATCTTTCTACATGGAGTTTCCATGTTCTCACCCTGTGCATGTGTGTGTGTTCTCTGGAAACTCCGGCTTCCTCCCTCCCATCACAGATTAGCACAGCTGTTAGCAAAAATATTGAAGAGCATCAAAACTCCCTAGATTGTTATAGTGTATATCTGACTTTCTTCTACAGGTCTGAATAATTTACTTTACTCTATTATCCCTTGAGATTGCATGTTTGTATTTATCAGGTGTTTATACAGGGACATAGAGGAATGCCAGCTATAATTTAACGCTGCACACCAAAAGCAGAATATATATCAAAGGCATATGAAACTGTGTGGGAACTACACAAGCAGGTTTGATCATCTCTGGCATGAAAAAGAAGTAAGGCAAGAAGAAAATTTTGCACTTGTTTATAGTCATATGCAGGGAAGGGCTTAAACTGAAAAAACAGCACAAGATGTTGGTAATGACCCAAATAATTTGCATGTGCAAACAGATCAAAACAAAGTCCATAAATTAGGTTATGTGTATAATGGAAGGGCAAATGTGAAATTAATATAAATACTGAAAATAATTTAACACCTAGAATAAAATAATTTCTTCATAGTGGTCGTTTCAAATGGTCTCCTCCATGGAGGAAGAAACTCCAACTGTGATTTTGGCAGATCTCAAAACTGTCTCAAGTCTGTCTTCAGTGTTGAAGGCCTCTTACACTCTGGCTCTTAGTTGTTGGCCCCGACTAAATATATTACAGTTTTCCTAAAAAAAACTACATGGCAAATTTCAAGTCTTTCAAACATTCTCTGAGTGGTTCTTGATAACCTTCAAATTCTCTGATTATTCATTTGACAAACTTTTTTTGTAATCCATGTTCCTTTGGCATAAGTTTATTCAGGAGTTGTGCCAGAAATGTTGTTTATGCAAGTGGTTATGACCAAACTAGTTAAAAATGTTTAGTAGTTGAAAACAGTCAGGGTAAGCGTACCCATTAAGCCCATGTACCATTTAAGCCCATTTGGAGCTTTGAAGTGAAATTGAAAAAGATCAGGGTGTTGTGATAAGCTACTCACTATTTTCACAAATTAAGTAACTTCTCACAGGTATGTGAGTTTTCGGTGAACACCAATCGCATTTTCCATTTTTGAATTAACCCCGCCCAACATCCAGTACTCTCAAGCAGCTCAGATTAAGTCACATCAAAACTTCAATTATGAAAAAGTATTTTTCAACCAATTTCAGCAACGAATGAGGTAAGTACAGTAATACTATGAAAATTGAGAGATTAGTGAATTGATTTTTGTGTATTATATAGTAGGTTTTTGGAAATTTGTACTAATCACAAAATATGTGTTTTGCTAGTTAGCATAGCAAGCTAATCATGAATTCTAATCAGTAGCCATGCTATTTACAATACAACCTGGGGATAAGAAATGATTTGTGTACCTATAAAGTAAATATTTTGTGGTGCTTCATATAACAATATACACATTGAGCCACAATAAATGGTTTTAGTGATCTGAATATTTTTTTTAAATGTGTTTTATTCAAGGTGGGCTTAAATGGTGCACTGGCCCTAATTGGAGATAGTTCATGCTAACTTTTTTATTGATATAGCATCCATAATGCTAATATAAGGGAGACAAAAAAATTCTAACCCATTAAGGTTACCATATGGTAAGGCTACATGCATAGCAACATACATTTTAAGCTTTTTAGAGTGACCAAATCCTCTTTTTCTCCTCAGTGGTCGCTATTGAACCATTTAAGCCCAGCATGTTTCATTTAAGGCCATCTTGTGTTTTACAATATAAATTCTATCAGTATTGAGATCTGATACATCCCCTCCCCTGTAATGTTTGGATCACATACTGACAAAAGCATCCTGACATTAAACTAAGTGTTATATCCCATATACTCAAGTATTATGTAATCTAATTTGTATGTTTGATTGCATGTCAAATTTAATTGTAGTGAGAAATGCCGAAAAGAAAGAACTACAGCGACTGTCCAAAAATGATGAGGCATGTCGTCTCTACCATGAGGGCACAATTAAAAACTTGTGCCAACTGTCAAGCCAGTTTGGAGTTGACAGGAAGTCTTTGAGGGAGCGACTGAAGGATAGGGTTAAAGTTCAGGCTCATCAGGGACGTACCACCTTCCTCAGTTCAGAAGTAGAGAAAGGTATTTCAGGGTGTCTTCAGGTAGGTCTAACAATGGAATGTTGTATTATTAGACATATCTAAAAGTTGACCCTGATCAATGCATGTATCATTTTCAAAAGAATATATCTTCATTTGCCACATTGAAATACATAACAAATTCAAGTTATCAAAATGATAAATCCTTTAAGGCCTTCCTCTGGGTTATACTGTATTTTTGGAAGCCAAATTACAGGTTGGTTTTATTGAATGTGTTTGTAATAGGCTTATATGCCTGAACATTAAATAATACTTATTGAAATACTTGAAGCATGAATATATTTTTATATTTCTGTCATTGAATGTTGTTGTGGGGTTACTTGGAACACACATGGGCTTAAATGGTACCGAGGTACTAATTAAGCCCATGCCAGACTTTTGAACTTATTTAGAAAATGTCTTGTATTAAGAGACATGAAATTCAAGAGGGGAAAACAAATATTTTTAAATGAGAGATTGATCTTTCATTTTACAAAGGATCATGTCCATAAACCATCTTCATTTGTTTGAAAAATACGCTAACTTTAATTTTGGTGGGCTTAATGGGTACCTTTACCCTACTACATGCATCCATCCATCCATTTATCTATACCTACTTATCCTTGCAGGATCACTGGGGACTGGTGCCTATCTCTGCAGCTCTTTTCAGATAGATGTTCCAGAATATTTCCCAAATGCGATCGTTCTTAAGGACTTAAGAAGGCTCCTAAGAAGGGTTCGGCTAAGAAGGAGCGCCAAGATACGGTTGTTTCCCAGAAGCATTCTTAACTACCTTCTTAGGAGAACCTTAAGATCAGGCCTAAGAAGCTTCTTAAGAAGCTCTTAACGGGAGCTGTCAACCGCGGTGGTTCTGAAACTGAATCAATCAATGTCAGGCTAATCAATTACCCACTCCTTTATCAGCACTGAGCGCAGCGTGCAGTCACACACAGCGTTGTTTATAAGAACTTGCGATATTCATGATGAGTACAGAGTTAGTGAATTAGCTTCACATTGTGTGCTGACAACCATATATAGATAAAATAAAAACAAAAGAAAAGAAAAAATAATTTAAGAAAACAGCAAGTAGCATAGTTGCACGCCTACGCCGTTTCTCCTGCTCAAAGTGTTTGCCCGTGGGTATATTATTAAGTTAATTTTTGTTTTAAGTGTGTGTGTGTGCCATCAGGTGTATCCAAGTAGTAATCAAACTTGTTAGCGCATATATAACGCCATGAATATTGGCACACACGTGATAATGGATGAAACTGGCAGCAAAAAGAGCAAGCAGGCACCGTCGTTTACCATGGAGGAGATGGTAAACGAGATGGTAGTGGACGAGGTGTGGCAGCAACCCTCAATCCCGATGAAGAGAAAGTCCTCTCCATCATAGGGAAGACGGCCTCTGAAGGCATCACAGGGGGCATCGACATTGAGGGGGACGAGGGCCTCTCAGAAAGTGAGGGAGAGGAGCCATCCCAGAGCGGAGTAGGGGCCTGCACGCCCACAGGAGAGGACGGCCCCATACAGCCGTGCCCTGTCCCCGTGCGCCAACCGGCAGGCCCAGTGTCCGCTTAACCAGGCGGCCTGCAATAACCACCTGCAGCGAGACACTGGTGCGCTAGGAGAGGCTGTTGATGCTGCGGGGGATAGAGGACCAGCTCCTGAGACAAACTGCTCTCCAGGAAGAGATGGTCCAGATGAAGCAGGAGAAGTTGGAGCTGCACCAGAGACAGCTGGCGCTGTCCGAGGTAGAGTTCAACCGTCCCTCCATCTCCATTCCAATCATACTTCCCCAGGATTCAGGTACGGGACAGTTTTATTTTGTTTTATTAGCATTACCTAATGTATCCCATTCAATTAAATTAATCAATCCCCCTTCATTGCAGGTGATGCAGACGCCCAGACAGCCCAGTGAAGCTGGAGAAGCCACCCCTCCTCCCCCATTATGCTTTCAATAAACTTTGGTATATATATATATATATATATATATATATATATATATATATATATATATATAGTAGCGCCAGGACTTTAACGCGTTAAGTAAGATGAATTAATTACACAACAATAACGTGTAAAAAAATTTTAACGCATTTTAATCGCACCTATTATGCACTACAGCCTTCCAGCACTGGTGCACAGAGAAAGGCGCAGATCAAGGTGCTGTCAGACTCAAAATTACTGTTTTTCATGACCTGTCTGAAAGGGGCTTAGCTGTCTTTTGTTGAGAGACCCTTGGCAGGTTACCAGTCCATCACAGGGTAACACTGTCATAGATTCATCAGCTCCATCTACCTCCACCTGAACTCTCTTACAATCCTCTCCTTAATTGGCCATCATATTTAAGAAGCCACAACTTATCTACTTCTCATTTGGATATCTGGTCTACCACCCCAGAACTCCACCCTTGTTCTTTCAGATGTCAGAGTCTTTTTCTGACCCGTCCGCCTTCTCTCCAGATCCTCATCAAGCTCAGCCTTCTCCTGAGTCCAGGTTAGGCTCTTGAGTATATTTTTCTAAATAAAATATTAGAAACTGCATGCTTGAAAAGTGGACCGGTCAGTATAGGAAACTCAACAGTCTTCTAGCAGCTTTAGACATGCTTTGTGAATGCTAACCTGCTATCTAAGCCATCGCTACCTTCCAGGTGGCTCCACTGATAACACTGCTGACCAGCAAGGCACAGTGGTAGGTGGCCACTCTCTACTACCGGCGATCTCCAGTCTGGAATGACTATGCCCACTTCATTGCCGAACTCTGGAACACCTTCTTACCTCTATCAAACGACTGTGGCTCAGCAGGTCCTGAGCCGAGTTGCATCGACACACAGGGCCGGTTCTGGGCATAGGCGACATAGGCCGTTGCCTAGGGCGCCTGATGGAGGGGGGACGCCACCCCGTCTCGGCAGCATAAGTTTTATCTTTGCATTAAAAGGGGATTTACTCCAAAAGTTTCCAAGGTAACACACCCAAAAATGTGTCCTAGATTAAAGGTACACGTGTCCACCATCTCCTGATGTAAAGTAGTAATTAACTTAGTGGTCATATCTGCAGCTGTGTCTCGTTAAAGTCAGCAATGTTGCTTGTCGCAATATTGCGACTTTGGGGCCTAGAGGGTTAAAAGTATTTCATTTTGAGTGATGAGCTGGGTTGTATCTAGAAAGTTTTTAAAGGGGGCCAGTTATGATCTTGGGGTGTCCAAACAAAATAAAAGCATATCTGAAATACAAAAGGGGCAGGGCCTAGACTGAGTGACAAACACCAGAGTCACAACATGGCATCAGACAAAGATGTGCTTCAACAAAAATACATAAAACCCATACATTAATTAGTTATTTGTCTCTTCTATCTATTATTGTTGAATAAAACATTATCTACAAAAAATAAATAAATCTAAATAGATTCAAAATTGGAAGACATGATTGCATTTGTCCTTTGGTTGCTTGGGGTCGGGGGGTGGGTGAGGGAGCAAAATAGGGGCGCAAAATACCCCATGGCCAGCCCTGCTTCACCAGAGACTCCGTCCTAATCCCTATATCTGCCTCTTCAGTGTTGCTGAGAAGCTCTCATCTGGTGTCACTCAATGACCATCGCTCTCCTCACCTACAATTCCCTCCCTCATTGGCCAGTACATCATATTTGAATAGCCATCAATCACCTACTCTTCATTCGGACATCTGGTCCACAAGCCCAGAACTCCACCCTCATTCCTCCCGAAGTCTGAGTCTCCAGAACTGTCTTCTTCCTTTCCAGTCTGCTTTGTCTCCAGTTCCTTGCCAGCCTCAGCCTTCTCCTGAGTCCAGGATACGCCATTCAGTGTATTGATCTAAATAAAACAATTAAAACTACTCCTGCCATCTGTATAGTTTCTAACAAACACACAGGACAAACAACCATGCACATACTCATACAATTAAAATAAAAGGGCAATTTTGAGAAGGGTTTAACTAACAGTCATGCTTTTGGACTGTGGTTGGAAGCTGGAGACATGCAAACTCTATGCAGAAAAAGTCCAGACCAGGATTTAAACCCGTGACCCTTTTCCTGTAAGGCAACCGTGCTATCAGCTGTCCCCTTAGCCGATATTAATTTTTGCCTGTTAGAAATGCTTTGATTTGATACTTCTTCGATACTAGGACTGATGCAGTACATTTTTACGTGGGAAAATTATATTCAGTTGTGACAATATGTCAATGAGATTAGTGCACATACATGACTACTTTAGTTCACTTACCTACAGTATATCGTATGTAAAATGTAGGTTATTGATTTTTTATGTAATCTGATCTGTGCATTCTCCTACTTTTGTCAAAACTAAAATCTAAAGTCTGACGTTATAGTAATGTTGATTGTTAAATAAAACATCTTGGAATCAATTATGTTTTATGAACCATGCACATTTTCAGTGCAGCTTATTGTTGGTATGTACTCAAAACAGCTGAAAATTGCTGTGAATCTCTCTCAATCCTGCAGATAATCTGATTTAAATCAATGAAACAAAATTAGAATGATTTGTATCTTAGATTGTACTCCACTCAATTTATGTCAAAAGCTACAAAATTTAAATGCCACTGAATGCTATACATGGCCGTTAGTATGCCACTGCTGCAGGTTTATATTTTTATTATTACATGTTTCTTTGACAGTGAAAATATTTCAAATGGTAACTGGACAGTACTTACTGTTTAACAATTTTCTAGTCATACTGACCACTCAAAACACTTCACACTGGAGGTACATTTACCCATTCACAGACTTGCAGCTATTCATATAGTGATACAGAGCTCAGGAGGCAACTTGGAGTTAAGTGCCTTGCCCAGGGGCATATCAACATATTACACAAGGAAGCTGGTAATCTACAACCCTTTAATCGCAAGAGAACTAGTTAATATTCTGAGCCCTGTAAATTAAGCCAGGAAATCAACTGGTGGACCCATTCACATTTTCTTTAGTTTAGATTTTTAGATGATCAGTTTGTTAACCTCTGTTTTTCCACCCGCTTTTAGACAACTGGTTAAGAGTTCTCAATGTTCAGTGTTCTGATTTTTTATTGATTTAGTATGGTTTTCTTTGTTGTTATTTTCCTATTACTTGGTGTTCTTTAATGCTGGAAAATAAACCTAATCACCAAATGTTCCTGGGATGGTGGAAGAAGAGGCAACATTTTAAATATTTTAATCTCACTCTCTATTCATGACAGTGTTCTTGGGCCGAATTGGGAATACAACTAGTCCTTTGGTTTGGGACCAATCCCACACATGTATGGTATCAGGAGCTTCACTCTCATAATACACGAATCACTGAGGCTTTCATCTTTTTTCTCAACATAAAATGTTTTCCACATATCCATAAGAAGCTGGATTTATCAGTCAAAATGTTGTTGAAACACTCTTATTGACTGCCCCCAGAAGGTTTTTATTTTCATACCCGTCTGTCTGCCTGTCTGTCAGAAAGATATCTCAAAAAGTTTTGGATGAATTTCACTAACATTTTCAGGAAATGTTTGCAATTGGACCAGAACAACTAATACCATTTTGGGGTTGATCTAACATGAAGTGCATATCCACCCACCAACCCACCTAACCATATTTTGGACTCCTTCCACTTCAGAGAGCTCACAAACTATTGAGCTTGTGCAGAAGCCCCGCAACAGTTGGACCTTATGGAAAGCCAATTAAGTGCACCTTCGGAAATCTCCCCTCTCTCCTGGTAAAACACAGCACAAACTGAGACAAATGCATTCTTAACAGACAGAGATATATTAACAGACAAATGTGTTATTTACAGACATTTTATTGGAAAAGTACCAAAAGTTAGAATTAGATCACAACATGGGAATATACGGTGAGTGGCCCTGGCGAGGTCTGTGTTCTATGAGTGCTTTTCTAAGTCTTCATATTTGTACTTCCATCCATCCATCATCTTCCGCTTATCCGGGGTCGGGTCGCGGGGGGCAGGAGCCTAAGCAAAGAGACCCAGACTTCCCTCTCCCCGGCTACCTGGGCCAGCTCCTCGGGAGGAATCCCGAGGCGTTCCCAGGCCAGCTGGGAGACATAATCCCTCCAGGGAGTCCTGGGTCTTCCCCTGGGTCTCCTCTCAGTGGGACGTGCCCAGAACCCCTCACCAGGGAGGCGTCCAGGAGGCATCCTGACCAGATGTCCGAGCCACCTCAACTGGCTCCTCTCGATGTGGAGGAGCAGCGGCTCTACTCTGAGCCCCCTCCGGATGACCGAGCTTCTCACCCTATCTCTAAGGGAGAGCCCAGCCACCCTACGGAGGAAACTCATTTCAGCCGCCTGTATCAGTGATCTCGTTCTTTCGGTCACCACCCAGCGTTCGTGACCATAGATGAGGGTAGGAATGTAGATCGACCGGTAAATTGAGAGCTTTGCCTTTCGACTCAGCTCTCTCTTCACCACGAAAGACTGGTACAGCGCCCGCATACCTGCAGACGCCTTACCAATCCGTCCATCGATCTCCCGCTCCATTTTTCCCTCATTCGTGAACAACACCCTCAGATACCTAAACTCCCCCACTTGAGGAAGGACCTCATCCCCGAGCCGAAGAAGGCACTCTACCCTTTACCGGCTCAAGACCATGGTCTCGGATTTGGAGTTGCTGATCCTCATCCCAGCTGCTTCACACTCGGCTGCGAACCGCTCCAACGAGAGCTGTAGATCACGTTCAGATGAAGCCAACAAGACCACATCATCTGCGAAAAGCAGAGACCCGATTCTGAGGTATCCAAAACGGATCGCCTCAACACCTTGGCTGCGCCTAGAAATCCTGTCCATAAACATTATGAACAGGACCGGTGACAAAGGGCAACCTTGGCGGAGTCCAGCTTTCACTGGAAATTAGTCCGACTTACTGCCGGCAATTCGAACCAGACTCTGACACCGTTCATACAGGGACCTAACAGCCCTTATCGAAGGGCCTGGTACCCTACACTCCCGGAGTACCCCCCACAGGACACCCCGAGGGACACGGTCGAACGCCTTCTCCAAGTCCACAAATCACATGTAGACCGGTTGGGCGAACTCCCACGCAACCTCCAGGACCCTGCCGAGGTTGAATCTGAGGTTCGACTATCCGTCGGACCCTCCTCTCCAGAACCCCCGAATAGACCTTACCAGGGAGGCTCAAAAGTGTGATCCCCCTATAGTTGGAACACACTCTGTGGTCCCCCTTTTAAAAGAGGAGGACCACCACCCCGGTCTGCCAATCCAAGGGAACTGCCCCCGATGTCCATGCAATATTGCAGAGCCGCGTCAACCAACACAGCCCTACAACATCCAGAGCCTTGAGGAACTCCGGCCGAATCTCATCCACCCACAGTGCCTTGTCACCAAGGAGATTTTTAACAACCTCGGTGACTTCAGCACCAGAGATTGGAGAGCTCGTCCCAGAGTACTCAGACTCTGCTTCCAAACAGGAAGGCGTGTCGTTGGGATTGAGGAGGTCTTCGAAATATTCAATCCACCCAAAATGTCTAACGTTGAGGTCAGCAGCACACCGCCCCCACTGTAAACGGTGTTGGAGGCAGACCGCTTACCCCACCTGAGACGCCGGATGGTGGACCAGAATCGCTTCGAAGCCATACGGAAGTCGTTCTCCATGGTCTTTCCAAACTCCTCCCACGTCCGAGTTTTTCTCTCAGCGACCATCCGAGCCTCACTCCGCTTGGCCTGCCGGTACCTATCAGCTGCTTCCAGAGTCCCACAGGCCAAAAAGGCCCAATAGGACTCCTTCTTCAGCTTGACAGCATCCCTCACCGCTGGTGTTCACCAGCGGGTTCAAGGGTTTCCGCCGCGACAGGCACAGACTACCTTACGGCCACAACTACGGTGAGCCGCTTCGACAATGGAGACACGGAACATGGCCCATTCGGACTCAATGTTCCCTGCCAACCCCCGGGACATGTTTGAAGTTCTGCCGGAGGTGAGAGTTGAAACCCCTTCTGACAGGAGACTCCGCTAGATGTTCCCAGCCGACCCTCACAACACGTTTGGGCCTGCCAGGTCTGTCCGGCGTCCTCCCCCACCACCGGAGCCGACTCCCCACCAGGTAGTCGTCTGTGGATAGCTCCGCCCCTCTCTTCACCCGAGTGTCCAAAACATGCGGCCGCAGGTCCGATGAAACGACAACAAGGTCCATTATCGAGTAGCAGCCTAGGGTGTCCTGGTGCCAAGTGTACACATGAACACCCTTATGCTTGAACATGGTGTTCGTTGTGGACAATCCATGATGAGCACAGAAGTCCAACAACAAAACACCGCTCGGTTTCAGATCGGGGGGGCCATACCGCCCAACCACGCCTCTCCAGGTCTCACTGTCATAGCCCACGTGAGCGTTGAAGTCCCCCAGCAGAATGAGGGAGTTCCCAGAAGGAGCACTCTCCAGCACCCCGTCCAAGGACTCCAAGAAGGGTGGGTAATCTGAGCTACTGTTCGGTGCATAAGCACAAACAATAGTCAGAACCCGTCCCCCCACCCGTAGGCGGAGGGAGGCTACCCTCTAATTCACTGGGGTAAACCACAACGTATAGGTGCCGAGATGGGGGGCAACAAGTATGCCCACCCCAGCTCGGCGCCTCTCACCGGCAGCAATGCCAGAGTGGAAGAGAGTCCAACCCCTCTCAAGGAGACGGGTTCCAGAGCCAGAGCCATGCGTCGAGGCAAGGTCGACGATGTCCAGTCGGAACCTCTCAACCTCGCACACCAACTCCGGCTCCTTCCCCACCAGAGAGGTGACGTTGCACGTCCCAAGAGCCAGCTTCTGCAGCCGAGGATCGGACCTCCAAGTTCCCCGCCTTAGGCCACCACCCATCTTGCACTGCACCCGACCGCTATGGCCCCTCCCACAGGTGGTGAGCTCATGGGAAGGGGGGCCCATGTTTCCTCTTCGGGCTAAGCCCGGCCGGGCCCCGTAGGTGCCCCACCAGGCACTCGCCAACGTGCCCCGCCTCCAGGCCTGGCTCCAAAGTGGGGCCCCGGTTACCCGCGTCCGGGCGAGGGAACACTTGGTCCAACGCTGTCATTCATCGTAGGGGTCTTTGGGTCGCACTTTGTCTGATCTCTCACCTAGGACCAGTTTGCTATGGATGATCCTACCAGGGGCATAAAGCCCCAGACAACATAGCTCCTAGGATCATTGGGACACTCAAACCCCTCCACCGCGGTAAGGTGGCGGCCCAAGGATTGCCTGTACTTCCTGCACGATTTCCGTCTGTCTTAAAGGGGCTGTGTCATGCTATTTTTCAGCTTTGAATTGCCCCAGGAATCATTGTTTTAGAGTCAGGTTTTAGAGCTCATCATAGCACTGAAACAGCACTGGTGAAAGTTACTAATGATATTCTAATGGTATCAGAGATTGGATTTGTGGATGTTCTGGTCTTGTTAGATCTCAGTGCTGCTTTTGACATAACATTATCTTACAAAGGCTTGAGCATGTTATATGGATCAAGGAAACAGCACTAGGCTGGTTTAAATCATATCTTTCCGACATATTCCAGTTTGTTCATGTCAATGATAAACGTTCATACTTAAGGGTTACTTGTGGAGTACCACAGGGTTCTGTGCTTGGACCGATTCTCTTTACTATATATATACTTCCAATTGGTAAAATAATTAGACAACATGGAATGAATTTCTACAGTTATGCTGATGATACACAATTATTTAAATACCTGGATGACTCTAAACTTTCTGCTTTTAAATTCAGACAGTGTGAGAAGCTGTGGGTCTCCGGGTCGTTGCTGCAGAGCTGCATTACACAGAAAAATTTGGCTGCCCTGTAAGAGTACACTGTGCCATCTCTTCATATCAGCAAACCCAATATAACTGCAATTAAACACATGCAGCTGCACTAAGCTCAGGGAGGTTTCAGCTGGGGCTGTTTGCACATACACTGCTCCAGGGCTTCACAACCATAAACATTTTGACTTGTCAAATCAGGAAAGGCAGAGGTGTTAACAAGAGCCAGGAGTGATCAGGGGGACACTTAAAGGTGCTGGTAAACCTCGTGAATAACCTGATTTAAACAGTAAAATGTTTCAAGCAGAAAACAAACAAAAAAAGCCCTAAATATATTTCCAGCTACTTTGCTTGTGGCTAATGTGAGAAACAAAAAGAACCTGAGGGAAAGAGACGTGCACAGCTTTTTCCATTCGTACAACTAAATGAAGCGAATTACAGATAAAATTATAGTAAATGTTAAAAGTAAGTAGGTAAAAAGCTAAACCATGTGAAATGTTTATAAAATTTTTGTGGAACTCAAATTCCTGTTTCAGCATTTTCCTGTCTCATTTAACCTACAATGAAAGCAAACACAATAACACTGATTTAGGACTAGCTTCTCCCTTTGATTGGAAGTACCTGGATGACAAACATCTCTTTCAGAGCAGTGTTTCCTTTTGTGGAAGGTTTTGAATCCACAGACTAAGCTGAGAATGAGGTAATCCAGGCTCCATGTCATCTGTACAGCTTAAATATCTTCTGAGATCCATCTACAAAAAATTCATGATCCCTGAAACAGAAAGTGACCTTGTAGTGTAGAAAACTGAAAAAAAGAAAGAGTAGTAGCTAAGTTTACCCTCTGAAACGTTTTTGTTGTTTACTGCTAACAGACTTAATATATCAAGCTCCTATTACAGCAACTCATATGGTTGTTACAATACACTTGGACAGTATTGTAAATACCGTTCTC
The DNA here is from genome assembly GCA_028564705.1 of Apricaphanius iberus. Lineage (NCBI taxonomy): Eukaryota > Metazoa > Chordata > Actinopteri > Cyprinodontiformes > Aphaniidae > Apricaphanius > Apricaphanius iberus. The sequence goes on along the minus strand of JAPXFQ010000499.1, from coordinate 321,375 downwards.
ATTGAAATCTGAAGACCAGGTAAGGAATGACAATTACTCATATTTCACACAGATAGAAACAAAAACAGACAAATGAAAGAAAGTCGAAATCAGAATCAGAATCAGCTTTAATGGCCAAGTATGACACATACAAGTATGACGCATACAAGGAATTTACAGATACAGTACAACCTGTCCAAGATCATTACAAACAACAACAACAACAAACAGATCCAGGTCACTGTTGGGCATGCAGCCACCGAGCGGCGCTCCCGTTTATGAAACATAGAGAAATACACATCTGGGTAGGGGAGGGTTCCACGGTGAGGGGAAAAAACGCTCAACTGTGTTGTGGGTCCGTACAGCACTCACAACACAGGTAATAGAAAAAAACACAACACCAACAAACATTTAAGCACATATTCAGACAATAACAATGACACATCAGGAAGGATGGGCAGGTATGAGGTCCAGTCCACAGGTTAACGCGCTGCCATCGAGGCGCGCTGTTATCCAGCTTCCTGTTGCAGGAGAGAGAAATCTACTAAAAGCTACCTTCAAAGCCAAACAAGCTGTTCATCAGCTGATCATAAGTAGAGAAAAATCTGTGCATGAGCCTGGCCTATGAGAAATGTACACAGTCACAGTTCTGTAAGGGCAAAATGGCTTTCTGTTTGTTTTAAAGTGGTTTCTTTTAAAGTAAAGATTGTTAAACTTTATAAATCAGCATGTACTCAGGGTACCCGGAACTTTGTGGAGTTTTCTTTTCCATCGCCTGACGAAATCTTTTCATGTCATAAAAAGCATTATAAACCATTTGGAGCACACACCTGGCAGGTACAGTATGTTAGGGGTTGTCATGAATGAAAAAGAACCACGCCAAAGTGTGCAAATTACACACATAATTGCCACATGCCGAATTTGTTTTATTCTTTGATGAGAAACAGTTTCATGTGGATGCCCCGGAGGTCAATATCACGAAGAAATCCCAATGAAGATATTTTCTATAAGGCAGAATGGAAGAGACCCCATCATCGTACAGTGGATGACCCATAGCAAGCTTTAGCTGGTCCTCTTAGTACAATGATGACTGGTTTGCCAATAGAATACTGCTGAAAATTACTTTCTGTTGAAGAATATACATTTATTTTGACCATCCTGCATATACTAACCTATCAACAAACCATGGACAATGACTACCAAGGTAAATTTAAAGAACTATGTAGCTTTCAGACTGTATATGCAATTTGGGAAGCCAAAATGAACAGACTTGCTTGAACTACATCTTAACAAGAGAATAAGTAATCTACAAGGACATTGGATTTGGTCAAATTTAAAGCATTTTTTTTGTCCAACAGCAAACACAGATGTCCACAAATACAGGATATCTTCTTCACTGACTTTAAGCTGATAATAAGCCTGACACAAAAACATGTCTTGTTAGTAAAATGTGGTTCTGAGATAGCAGTGTAGAGCAAGGCAGGATTTGTTAAGTGTTAACTAAACTTTTCTTTAAACTGTCCAGTTTTAAGCACAAAGGGCCTTAAATGAGATGTATTGGAAAAAAATAATAAGTCCAACAATTGTTTTACTATCTTTATGACATATGAACCTTTTTCATTATAAAAATGCTAAATGATTAAAATGTTAAGCACTCACTATACTGACCAGGACAAACAATTGTTCAAACAGCAGGTAGCACTTGTTAGGACCCTAGTTATACTAATTAAAGTTGAAAAGAGAAAAGTAGCGGTCAGACTGTCTTCCAACAGTCTAAACTACAGCAGCATAACTACAAAGATAGCTCAGGATAACCTAAGCCATTCTAACTATAGACTTTCTACTTTTAGAAATCCTAGGATCTACCACACCTGCAGTCTGAGAGCTAAGTGCTCAGTAAGGAACATATGTAACAATCAGATCTCTGATGTATGTTGGAGCTTAATTATTAAGAGCTTTATACGTCAGGAGGAGGATCTTAAAATCTATTCTCAATTTAACAAAAAGCCGGTGAAGTAAAACTAAAACAGGAGAAATGTTATCTCTCCTTTTAATGTTCATCAAAACTCTTGCTCCAGCATTTTGGATCAACTGAAGAATTTCAATTGCATTTGTGGACTCCCTGAAAAGAGTTACAGTAGTCCAGCCTTGAAGTAAAAAATACATGGATTAGGTTCCAATTTCAAAAAATATTCTGGAGGTTATAGAAAGAAATCCCGGAAACTTTTTTAATATGGGATTTGAATGTCATGTCTTGGTCAGGTTTATGGCCATTAGAGTGTTAATTACTATTTGTTTAGAATGTGTGTGAATGTTTCTGTGAATGTTTCTGGGCACGGTAGGCCATATTGGCACTGAACGTGGCTCCTGGGTCTCGTTCCATGTGTTCTGCAGGATGCTGGGTCGGGCCCATTGGCTGGTATCAGTCGGTCTCCACGGTGGACTGGCCAGGCAGTGGGGTGCAGGGCTAGTGGGTGGGGGCGCTGGATTTGGTTGCTTTCTGGCCATCGGACGGCAGTGGCAGGGAGTGGTGAATCTCGGCCTGGTGGGTCGGCCACCTGGGGCTTCGGTGTGCTCCCAGCCGTGGTGTCATGTGGCCGGGGTATTTGAGATGGTGGTGTGCTGGGTTCCTACCTCAGCACAGGGACCCTTGGTGCACGGGTGGTGCTGGGGGCCTCCCTTGTCGGCGGGGAGGCTTTTGCTATCTAGCACAGGTGCTCTCCTTTATTGGGTGCACTTGGACGGGGGGAGGGTGTGCAGGGGGAGACGGTGGCTGAACTCAACCTGGATATCTAGTGTCCTGTGTTTTTATAGTAGTCTGAATTTTTGGCTGGATGTAGGTCTCACACTGGGATAGGGGCAGGGGGATGGCCTTGGGCCCCATGGGAACTCGGTTTCGCCGTGCTAAGGCCTCCCGCCACTGGTGGATCGTGCTGTACTGGGGTGCCTATTCAAGTGGGAGTAGAGAGGCTAGGGGTCTTCCCACACCCCTGTTCATTCGATCATCATGGGTCGGGGTCCAGGAATTATATCAGGCAGTCTAGTCAGGGAGGTGGGCTGGTGGGCCACTTCTGCCATGGTAGAGGCTTTGGCAGTACTAGTGGCGTACCTGGTCACCAGTGGAGCCCGTGGGCTCGTCCATGCGATCTCCCGGGACCCGGCATTGTAGCTGCTGGGTGTTCCCCTGGGGCTTCCATCTGTTCCTCTCTTTGGGGGGCAGTCGGCCCTGCATTGGTCTGCCTGTGGCTCTTGGACTCTGGGGAGCTCTGGACGTATACATCTACATATATATATATATATATATATATATAAAATACATTTTATGCAATGGGAAGAACTCAGAATTTCTTTCTAATGTATATGGCTATAATCTACTGATTGAATTTTAGCAATACATTTTTTGACATTTCTTTCTTTTCCAACCCTTTTCGTTTTGTTCAGCACACCAAATAATCTTGGTTTAGAAACTAGCATTTTTTTTCAGTTAACATCTAATGTGATAGGTAACAATCATAGATATTTATTTCTATTCAAACTATAAAAAAGTAGTCACACTAATTAAATATATACTGAAAGGAATCATCTGCTTTTATAATAGACTTGATTAGGTTGAAAAAGGCTTTCCAAAACTGGGTTCTTCTCAAAATCATTCACTGGCACGTTTGTGTAATAAAAAGGGGAATAATCCCATTTTGCAGAGTTATACATATATTTCAACATGCATTATAAAACAAACAACAATAGCGACCCAAGTGAAGATTGATTCCATGATGTGTTAACATGATCTTTTGTTGCACACCTCAGCACCTCCAGCATTCAATTTGAGTTATAGTGCTAAGAGTGCAGCTCTCCCTGCACACAGTGGGTTTGAATTATGTCGCAGCTACTTATGTCAACAGGCCTTCTTTCCACCATCAATAATAATGAGTCCATCTGAACACCCAGGGGACAGCTGCACCTTCCAAATACACCTTTCTTATTCATATACTTACTGTAACCGCACCGTAAGTTCATTAAAGAAGACCCATGAGCTGACACTGCACAAGTATTGCAGAGAGCTGTACTTTCAGTGGAAGACAAAAAAGTAAAATATAAAGATGTAAGTTTTTATGATGACACGACTGTAAATCTGCTAAAACACCATTCAGCATAATCAAAATCAAAAAGCTAACACAATAAACAACAAAAAACCATTATGTTGCAGTGAAAAAATTATTAGTAATTAAAAGTTGCCACTGTTGTGTGTATACAATGGAACTGCACAATCCCAACACCATACAGACTAAAAATGAAAATGTTCTTATTAATTAAAGCACACTCTAACCACATGGGGTTTTAGCTTTGATTTAAAAGAATTCAGTGTTTAGGTCTTTTTGAAGAAGATACTTAGACAAAAGACCTGAGTGGTCTGGAAGGTTGATTTGACAACAGACCTTTATTGTATTTAGGTGTTAAGCCATGCAGTAATTTATAAACAAACAAAAGTAACAAAAGTCTATATTTTGACCTACAGGGAGCCCGTGTAAGTTCTTTAGAACTGGGCTAATGTGTTATATTTTCCTAGTTTTAGTGTGAAGATTCAAGCAGAAGCAATATTGGAACAGCTACAACTGTCTAATTGACTTCGCGGGTAGACTTGTGAGGACATTGTTGCATTAATGAATTGGACAAAAGATGAACCGTGACTTCTAAAGATTCTGTAACAATATTGGTCCGTTAATCCTGGAACTATTCTTCAGATGATAGAAGGTCAATTTTGTATTTCTTTTTATTTGTCTCTGAAGGTTCAGGTCAGCGTTCACTACTAGTGCTGCCACAGTTACCTTAAAAGGTAATCTGATTGCTGATTGATCCTTGAAAAAGTAACTTATTTACTTGACTGATTACTTGATTTCTAAAGTATATAAATCAGATTAGACTTTATATTTACATTTAGCAGCTGGAAACTAGAGGCCGATCAATACAACTTGTTTTAAAGGCTGATGCCGATATTGATTTTTTTAAAATATGGTCGCCAGTGGACGGTTTAAATTATTCCTAACATGTTTTATGAGCATTGAAGCATGAAAGTACTACATAAATACAAAAATACTAATACAACTTATTACTACTTATTTGATGATCTATAATATTTAAATGAGAAAACAGAAAGAAAACAGAATGGAGAATTAACATTTCTTCTTAGGTTTAATGCTGTCATAAATACTATTCTTGTGCTTTTTCTCATTTTCTTTAGGAACAGTGTTTGAAGGCTAATTTCACACATCTTATATATCCTATTTCCTCAGCACCACTCGCCTTTCCTGTGTCCTTCCTGACCTACATTTGCCAGTGATGGCAGCCTGAATCCAAGCAGCTCTACTCATGTGCAAAATGTCTTGGAAGAAACTGGCACTGCTGCTCTAGTGAGCAGATGTCTGGAAAAATAAATTGGCTGCAGAAAGTTTTCTAGTCACCTGTTCAGTCCATCTTGGTTAGAACCATGAGAAAGAAAAGGCACCAGAAACACACTCCAGGGTGACTTAGTGGTGGGTGTTCAGGTCTTGGTCCTGTGAGTCAAAACTTTGTGAATGGTAAAAATACCCAGCCAATGATTAAAGCAGTACTTTGATTTGTAAGGGTAGTACAGTGTCTGCCTAAAGCCGGTGTCCTAGCAACTAGTCCTGATTTGGAAATCTTTGGAAACATAATGACTATCAACTGTAAGATGATGTGTTTCCACTCTGGGCTAGTGAATAGAAGGAAGCAAAGCAGCATGGTGATTAGAAGCTTCAGAGAATGAGTGGGTGGACATGCTTCTCTTTGCACAGGCCCTGTTACCTTAGCGCTAAGCTAAGTTAAAAAGCTGTTTATCTGGCACACATGGGAAAACCACTAATCCTTCTATAAACTCTCAATGAGAATAAAAAAACACATGAGCACAAGTCTTTAGTTTTAAAAGTATATTAGTTAGGAAGTAAATAAAGTATCCCTTCAAAGCGGTCAAATGAGGTGCCTCTTCTTTTAACATTTAGTGGTATTAGGTCACACACACAGCCATCAGGTGGGGCTACTCTGCTCTTGCTCCACAGGAAGTGGAAAACTCAGAAATCTATAGATACAGCCCGCTTCCACTCGCTCGTTTCTTCTGCGTTCTGCCGGCTGGGGAGCAACAGAAGATCATCTCCAACCATCTTTCTTTGCTGGCGGACGGAGGCCTGAGTATCTGGCAGAAACCTGCTCCAAAGGAACCCAATGACCAATCCAGGTGAATCTTGAACATTGATAAACAAAGACGTTGTTAATCCCCTAGAGCCCGACGAAACCCCTCTGAATTTCAGGCTGCCGACCACTGAGAAACGGGAGCCAAACCACGTGTGCCGAGAGCCGAACCAACCAGAATCCGCATTTAGCCACCGAGCCAAAAAGAGTTGAATGCTGAACTGGAGAGCTCCAAAAAGGTGGACGCTGATCGCCACCCAGCCAGCCAGAAGGAAACCAAAGCCAGGAGCTTCCCACCGCTGCTAGCCCGATTAGTGATCCTTTGCTAGCCTGCTGGCTAACATTCCCTGGATGTCCCCCTTTCCTGATCGACGTACAGCAACTCGGAAGACTTTGAACGTTCATAAGGTCTTTTTGGGCAGAGGCAAATTAGTTAGGAAAAGTAGTTTTAAAGGTTTTTAATATTGTTAACTTTTTAAGGTATTGTTAACTTTTTAAGTTAAGGCCTCACCCTGAAGTTTAATCAGTATTTTTTTAAAGACAAAGAGTTGTTTTTAATCCTGTAATTTAAGCTACTCAATCAGACAGGAGTTTTCCCTTTTTTTGTTTAATGTTCAATAAATGCATTTAAGCCACTCTAAACGCCCCACGTGCATCACAGACAGTTAAAGCTAAACAAGCCCACGTATCGGTTTAGACGGGCGTTTCATAAACAAAGATCGCTACTAATGGTTCAAACAGAACTTGACTTAAAAATAGATTGTTTAGGAACATAAACTAATCTCATTAGCCGTGTTTGAACTCTCCTTATTTGATCAAAATATGGAAATTAGATTATTTTCCTGTCGTGATCAATCCATGAATTAAGTAATCCTCTAAAGGTTAATTAATCTTATCAAGATAATTCTTAATCATAACACTTCTTACTCCAAATAATGTTTTGTGTTTTCTTACATTGCTTATTGGTTTATAGGTAAACCAGTAGGACTAAATTAGTTAAACTAATTAAATTTAGTGAAACTAATTCAGTTCATTCCAGCATCTGCAGATCAAGTCCTTGGTTCTTAAAACATCCAAATTCATCTACAACTGTGACACCAGAATCCATGGTTTCTTATCTTATTACATATCCATCTTTTTGTGTTTTTTTATTTGAATTATTCATTTCTTTTAATCAGTTACGTGTTCTTTTCTAGCTTGGTGATCAAAATGTTTTTCTTATTTTTCTTTTTATAAATAAATCTTGTATTGTTGGAAAGTAACTCTTGTCGTTCTTGATTCAGCACACACATATTGCAAAGTTTATGGTCAATAAAGGTAAAGAACTAATTCCTTCAGATTATGAGACTGATATAGACATTTTAGCTATTTGAAAAGTTCCTGATAAAGGTGGTCCCCCAAATAATAAATATCTTCCATAAATTATTAATCTTATTAACTGCCATAAGCAGTCCCTTTAACTTTTAATAGCCAGATAACTACATTCTTGGTAATTTCCAAAACAGTATGATTCCCCTTGTGAGGCCAAAGAAGCCAAAAGAAGCTAAAGAAATATTTTAAATTAAGAACCTTTCCAGTGATGTTTTCTCCTCCAAAGATCCAGTTCTGGACTTGAATGGGCCAAACTGCATGTTTCCTCCTGACTCCATGTTGCTACTTTGTGGACAAATGAGTCAACTACTTGACACACCAAGATTTGGATATGTCCAACCTTTAAAGAGCTCTTTGTCAGATTATGAAAGATGTTTCCCCCCTTCATAGGTTAGCTCCAGCTTAACAGCCATTCGTCGAACATAACCAGAGTCCCAATCAGAATGGGCCAGGCCCACCTTATGTGATGTTTACAACTCAGCTTGAATCTTTAGCGAGGGATTTACAGCTGTTTGACCCAAATCACCCTGATTCAAACATTTATGATTATCTCCTGGAGGTTGAAAACTGTTTTTCTGATATGACTTCTCCCTCTTGACATGAAAAACTGAGGCTCCTCTGGAAATCCACCTGTTGAAGTGTTCACCTTTTCATCCAAACGCTGCCAACTGAGATACTTGACAGTTATCCAGTTCTTTGTCAAGCTTTAACAACTCTGAGTTTCAGGCCGCCGACTGCTGAGAAACAGAGCCACCAAGGTGGAGGATCTAACACAGCCCGAACCGCATGCCTGAACCGGACAGAGGCCGCATCCCTTTGTGCCAGAGGCCGCATCGAGCCGTCGACACAGGACTGATAAGAGTGGCCGGGATTAGAGAAATCCAGAAGTACTGTTTTTGAGTGTCTGGGCCATCCGTAACACAGCTGAACCCAGAAAGGAGGGAAGCGGCGTCCCAATCGGAAGCTCCAGGAGCTACTAGTCTGCTAACTAGCTTAGCAACCCTTTGTTAGCCTGCTGCGCTAACTTCGTCTGACCCCTACAGCAGAAGACTCCGGAGCGGATCCGCCCTTCAGTCCTCAGTTCCGCCTATAGTTCCCCCGACCTCCCACCCCACCACCCAACAAAATCCGGACCCACAGCGGAGCCAGCACGCATACAGATCAGACGTTGTCGTTGTTTTACGGTTGGATCATCAGACCCATCTTGCACTGTGAGTAGTTGGTAAAAATCTTCAGATGTACTTTGTTTCTACAGATGAAATGTGTAAACATTCTGTAGGATAGTTTAAAATCTTATTTAGCAATGTAATCTCTGACTAATGCATATTGATAAAGACATCGTGGCTTATCGTGGCTTGCAAAGCCTGCTATCTAGCTCATATTTAGCCCAATTTGAACCTTTGGTTCACCAAAGTCTTTACTTAATCTAAACAAATCTAGCATAATAGTAACTACATAATAGTCTGAAACGTATAATCTTTACACATTGTACTGTGTACCCAGCTTGATAAAGATGATAGTTTAAAATACCCAGCATAATAATAACGTTATAAAAGTATCACCTTTACACAAATGTGGTGGCCTATTGTTTAAAATGTTGGTGTACATGTAAACAAGAAAAACAATTCCAGAGAATGCTAACGTAGATTGTCCTCCGGTTTTCATTCAAAGATAAACTGTATAATGGATGCAGTTTTATTGTCTTGTAATATGTTGGTGTTGGTAGCTTTACCAGTTTTAGCTAGGACTATAGTCAAAGTCAAAGCGGTAACTTTAATAAGTGAAATTAAGTTGGGAGGTAAGGACACTTGCCAACACTAGGCCGTGGCCCTGTTGAAAGGGGGCTGGGGGTTGAGGGGCAGTTTCTGTGTTTGTGTGGCTGGTCGGCTTAGGTTGGGGTGAGCTGTTGTTTTGGGAGTTTAGTTTCAAAATGGCTGCTCTTCTCATTAACAGTAAGGTAACAGTGGAAACATCTTTATTGTACAAAGCACAAATAAATATTACTCGCTTTGACTTTTAACAGTACAACAATGTTAACCTGATTTAGTATCAAATATGTAACTGTGAATACCTGAATTTAATTACAGCTCAAGTGTCCGAGAGTTTTGCAAGATTTTCATTACATTTTTGTACATATGTAAAGTAATGACATTTGTATTTCACTGTAAAAACAATTAAGCTGAAACACATTAATTTTGAATTATTATTTAATTCCATTAGTTTTTATTCCACCACCTGTATTGTTTCCCCAAATTCCACAATCAAGTCATTTGTGTTGTTGAAATTAATATTGTAATATAAATAAAAAACACAATTTTAACTATTTTTTTTGTATGTGGAATATAACCTTTAGTTCCACACAATATTTTATGTGATCTGCTAACACACCTCACAACTGATGTATTTTTTTTGCTTCTTCTAGATGAATAGAAAAACTGGGCCTGTCAGCAGCTCCACCTTAAGACGGAGGACCCGCATAGATTTTGCAAAACAACTCGAACAGTGTAGGGAAGACGCTGCAGAGTTGACTGCCTTCCTGTCAAACAATGACCCCCGACCTGACTGTGGCAATTTTCTTGAAGGTTCAAGTTGCTCTTTAAATTCAGGTAGTTTTGCCTCAGAACCTGTGGTGTTTGTTGCTGAAGATAGCAGGGAAGTAGATGGGGACCTATCTGAGACAGAAGTGGTTGCTGACTATGATGGGTTTGGGCAGTCATCTAATTCAGAACATTCTGATGAAGAAGTTTTTGAACCATTTTCACTAACTAAGAGCATTGCAAACTGGAGCGTACACTTTAGTATTTCTTTGGTTGCCTTGACAGCACTTCTGGCCATACTTCGGAAAAGTCATCCTGAGTTTCCCAAGGATGGTCAGACACTGGTTAAGATATGACCAAATACTCAATAATGGAAAGGGCTGGTGGACAGTACCACTATTTTGGTATTCTGTCTTCACTCAAAAGAACACTGTCTAAGTTTACAACCACATTGGCAGATGGCCTGACACTCATAAAACCGAAGAAAGCTGTTACTTGTGACACAAAGACAGGTTATGACGGTTAGTCATCGGTTGGGTGATACAGATGACAGCGATGAAGAAAATCATCCAAGTAAAAAATTTAGGGGTGGACCCAAACCCTCAAAGTCCTCCTTCTGTCCCACCACCGCCCAGCCCTATGCCAAGTTGCAGCAAAGTTCTGCTCTCATCACTAATTCCACCGCTGCTGATGGATGGTAGACATCCAACAGAACCAACCCAGTTGGCCAGCCAGATGCACACACCGATCTGGCGTGGGAGGTGCTTTGACTCGAGCAACTTTAATGAAGTGCAACCAGCCTGTCAGGCTGTGTGCGTGGAGGTATGGACCCAGACACAGAAGCAAGGGGCAGAGTTCTTTATTGGTGGTCTGGATGGCGAGAACGAAGACAGCAGGAGAAACACACAGTGGTACATCTGGAGTGAAGTCCTGTAATGATCCGGCACTGACTGAAGGGAGGTGACGGGTTATAAGAGTTATAAGAGGTGAGTGGCTGAAGATTGAGGACAGGTGCGTGTGATGATGAGGGAGTGAGAGGAGCTGAGTGTGGAATCATGACACAGCCACTGACCGAGAAGTGCTATCAGAACTTTGGAGTAAGTTGACCAAATCTTTTTTTTTTGGCAAATCTATCATGAGGGCATCTTACGAATGACTTACATTTTCTGATATTCTTCCCAACAGCCAGACAACTGAGTATGTTCCGCATGATAGAGTCATTGAAGAACGACATGAAGAATGAAATGAAGCAGGTTGTTGCGCTGCTCAGTAGCTTGCAGAGGAAGCAAAACAACACACCTGACCCTGAAGCAGGAACGCAGATCCCTGTCCTGTTCCATTGACAATGATCGAGGAAGTTGACAGTTTTGAGAACTGGCTCAAAGATCCTGCAAATATCCAACTGAAGCAGATATTGGTGGGTTTTCTCTCCCATATAACTTATATGTTGTTGTTTACTTAGTACATACAAGTTGTTGAAACTCTTTTCCATTCAATTCTTTTTTCGATTTCCTCTCTGGCAGCGATCAGGGCCCATGATATCAAACATGTCACATGGAATGTCCTGGCCCACATATTCCATGATGATGTCGGGAAGCGGATCAACTGGAAGATCGTCAATGGCAAGAAGTCGTTCAGCCAGATGACGATGAAGAGCTTGCTACAGCATAAGTATATATTTAAATGATGACAACAGAATAGATGAATACGAATTAGACTTTGGCTGGCAATAGTTGCCAAAAAGCAGACAGTGCCTGGTGTCCTATGTCTGAGTTGTTAAAAGAATGCTTTTTGTTTGCAGATTCTGTTAGAAAGAATCCACTTTGCCGTGCATGCACAGACTCTGAGATCTTCAAACACGTGATCGGCTGGTTCAACCCGGCTGCAGATAGGGGCGTCGCAAGGAGACGTCCTTTGTTGCAAGAAGCTCAACCAGCTGACTACAACGCATCATTTTAGGAACCTTCATGGAGCTCTCATTTTTAAATCATCCCTGCTAAGCCATCACTGTTCCTAGCAAACTAAAACCAAATAACTGTTTACAATCCTGAGAGTAACCACTGTGCTGAGTTGGAACAAAACTTGGACATTGTACTCGCACCTTGGAGTCACCTTATTTAAATATTTATAATCATGCTATTATATTTGCACAGTGGACTAAGTAATCTTGCTGATCAGTATGTCTACTTTACGCAACTGGCACAATTTGCATGTCTTGATCTACCAACTTACTTACTATATGGAAATATTTTGTATTTACTCCTGCTGCTGTCATTTGCTTCATGTTGTATGTATCCCATTTATTTTTCTTTTTTTACATGCATGTGAATAAATCTTTGAATCTTGAGTAGCTTCGTGTTATCTCAGGTATTAAGTACTTCATTTTTCTTCTAAATGTGCTAAATGGTACATGTACTTATCATGCTGGTGTTGCCTTGACCATATTTCCCCACTGTGGAATACTAATGGGTAATTATATATTAATGTTATTGCATTAAAAGTTAAAAGGTGGAAAGTATTTAGTTTTAAAGGGTTGACAAATTTAGTGTAGATTAGATCACGGTATGATTTGAGCCATACAGGCTCTGATATGGGGGGTGGGGCGGGAAGGTGATCTACTTCAAGGATGGACACGTACTGGATCCGGCACGTATTCGTTTTGGACCCCGACTACATCCGCGACGTTTAAGACCCCGGTCCGGATCCATTTTGCTGATCCGTTCCGGAGCCTGGGGTAGGTCCAGCGCAGATCCGTTCCAGGGTCCGTTTGCTTGTAAGGGGAGCTCCTTCACCCATCCACGACGGGGATCGCTTGGGGAGCTAATCGTTCTATAAGGTCTGTTTGGGCAGAGACAAATTAGTTAGGATAACTAATTTTAAAGGTCTTTCATTTTGTGCTGTTATAGTGTTGAATCTGCTATTTTTGGGTAAACAGGCCTTTTGGCCTGAAACTTTAATCAATGTTTTAACAGACTGTTCCCGACCAAGAGTCGTTTTAAATCCTGCAATTTGAGCTACTTAATCAGGCAGGAGCTTTCTTTATTTCTTGTTTAATGTTTAATCAATGTATTTTAGCCACTCTAAACGCCCATGTGTGTTGCCGAGAGCTAAAGCTTAACAACCCACGGTTTAGGCCGGCACTTCATAACAAAGGTTGCTAGTAACCGTTCAAACAGAACTCGGTCTAAAATAGATTTTTTAAGAACAGAAACTAATCTTATTAAACGTATCTGAACTTGCCGTGTTTTATATCATATACTGGAATTAAATTGTTTAATTTGATGACCAGTTCATGAATTAAGTAATTTCCAAAGGTGGATTACTCTCATCCAGACAAGTCTTAAAAAAACATTTCTTGGTCCAAAGAAAGTTAAATTTGGTTTTATTGGTTTACATATAAATCAATGGTGCTAAATTTGTTAAACTGATTAACATTAGTGAAACTAATTCAGCTTTCCTTCCAGTATAAATAAGAATCTATGGTTTCTCATTCATTTACATTATTCATCTTTTTGTGTTCTTTTATTTTAACTATTCATTTATTTTAATCAGTAGTGGGGTTTTTATTGCGGTGATTAAAATGTTTTTCTTTGTTTTTTGTAAATAAATCTTGTTTTGGAAAGTAACGGTTGTCATTTCTTGTTCAACACACACACATTGCAAGGTTTATGGTCAATAAATGAAAAAGAATTCATTTCTTCAGATTATGAGACTGATGTAGACATTTGGCTATTAAAATAGTTCCTGATAACAGGTGGTTCCCCGAATAATACGAATTTCCCATAAATTATACATTTTATTGACTGCCATAAGAAGTCATTTGACTATTAGCCAAATAGTTATATTTGTCGTAATATCCCCAACAGTGTTTAGTATTTCAGATGATTTCAGATGACATCGGGTTTCAACAAGAATGAAATGAAATGTGTACAAGACACTAGTGATACCAGCAACGTTGTATGGTTTAGAGACAGTACCAACAAGGAAAATACAGGAAGCAGAACATGAAGTTGCAGAACTCAAGATGTTGAGATTCTCATTGAGAGTGAAGAAGATGGATAGGATCACAAATGAATGCATTAAGGGGACAGCTCATGTTGGATGTTTTGGAGATAAAATCAGAGGCCACACTGATATGGTATGGACATGTTAAGAAGAAAGATGACATATATATCTGTAGAAAGATGCTGAGGTTGGAGCCACTAGGCAGAGAGAAAAACCAAAAGAGAGATTTATGGATGTGGTGAAAGAAGACATACAGTTTATTGGTGTGAGAACAGACGACGGAGGATAGGACTAAATGGAGACAGACGATTTGCTATGACGACCTATTAAGGAAAATGCAGAACGAGAAGAATCTAGTTTTTCAGATCTATCCATCTTACAGCAAGTTTAGTTTTTTTCCAGATTTTACCTAGAGTGCACTCACAATGTCCATCAGTCTGCACTAGCTGGGGCATGTTGGATTGTTTTTGGCTATAATACCGTTTTAGTGTGTGGGGGGGACCAGACCCAACCTAAGCCAAGACATGTTTGATATTTAGACAAGTGATAAAATTCAAGTTAGCTGATGAAATCTGGTGCTCTGAAAATATTTTCCACCAGTGTGGGATTCACCCAATAATGTGAGGATGAGCCACACCTGGTTAATCAGTTTAATAATTTAGGATGTTGCGTTTCTGTTCATTTCTCATTTGCTCTGATAGTACTTGATCATGTGTTGCCATGTAACCTCACCCATGAAATGAATACAAGAAGCCGCTGTTATTCAGTTGACCTCACTAGGAAAAAAAAAAAAAAAGACTTGAGGGACAGGGGATGGTGGGACAGTGTTTGGATTTAGCTTATAGTTCAGCTTTGAACTCTTGTTAAAGTTGAATGTAACTACTGTACGTAAATAATTTTAAAGTTTTCTAGGGATTTAATTTAGTCAAAATAATGTGTGTAAACCAGTGGTGAGCCGTCACGGCCTGCAAAGGTTTTTTTGGGTTAAAAAAAAACAAACAAAACATTTTTAAATTAAATTATTCTCCCTGGTCTTCTCTATTTATTTAATACTATATCCACTTGGCTGCCATGCTTCCACTGTCATATATCATTTATCATCATACATTTGGTAGAGTTTTTATCCATATCTATTATATTATATATCTATCATATTTCATCTACCTTGTGTTGTCAGGTTTTATGATATCTGTCTAAGGCCTCCAGAATCCACATAGTTGGCTCCTGTGCACTTTAACTGAACTAAGACCTTCAGTTGCAATAGCCAATCAGCTCTCGAGTCTGACACAGCAAGCCCAGCTGGAAGGCATTATGCTGAAGTTAGCATGTATGTGTCTGATTAGCAACTACGTACAAGAGCCTCAATGGCAGACTTTAGCAAAATATCTTAAATAAACCTGGACATTTGTTAGATTAGTCAGCTACCGAGAGCTACCGGCGTTGTATTTTTTAACCCACGATGGCTGAAGGAGAGGAAGGGATAGATTTGGTAGGATGTGTACTTGCCACGCCATTTTCAAGCCTGACTTTTCAAGAAACATAACCAGACAGGACTTATCGTAGACCTGGACATATAAACTGTACGACAGAGCCATTGACGTCTTCTTGAATAAAGAAAGAAGGATAGACTTTATTTTCAAAAAAGCAGTTGATGTGGAGAAGATCCATATTGATTAGTGCAAGCATTTTATTTGTATTTTTATTATGTTTGTTGTCCTGGGATGGACTGACGATCTGTCCAATCATCCCCACCTCCTGCCTGATGACTGCTCTGTTGTTTTTTTTAAATAACCTTTTTAGTGTGTTAAATGACTTGTTTAAGCTCCCATATACTTAGGTGGAGTTAAATTAAAACTACGATCAGGAATATTTTAGAATTGGCTTTTATTTTTTGACATTATCCATGATCTTAGTTTCTTACCCTTGGTTATGAATACAAACTTATTTATTTAATATTTTAAATGCTTGGGAAATGGAGTGTCTCTGGCCAGCCTGTGATGTATGTGTGATTCTGTATGTATTATCAAGCCATGATGTCAAATTGATGGTATTATGAGGTGTATTCATTTAGGTTGGACTATGTAGGATGTCACTGAAGGCCTAGGAGTGAAACCCACCACTGGTATAAATGAAGTTTGAATTTGATCTCCATCCCTTTTAATTAGCACTGGTGTGGGTTGCAATGCTTCAACAGCTGGGTGGTCTGAAACAGAATGTCTCCTTCTATGATTGTGATTGAACAAAGTGGAATCCATTACCCTTGGCTTTTGAACATTTGAGGCTTTTTATAATTATAATAATAAAAATAATTTGAGCTCTCCAACTTTGCATCCTGTGATTTTCCTTTTTTCTTAACCACCCAAACAATTAATAGACCACAAGATTTTTAAATTTGCCTTCAAAACCTTACACCACCTGGCTGCAAACATGACCAATTGTGGTAGTAAAAGGAGAGATGTTTTGTCAATGGTTGCTCTGTGCAGACACATCATGCTCATTTCACTTCATCAGTTGCCACAAGACAACTTAAGAAGATGACAAAGAAGATAGTAATACAGTAAAAATAAACAAAAAAACATTATAAAGTAGTCTAAACTTATGTTGCTATTATCATGTACACCTTACTTTACCAGCAGGCTCACTCAAAAAGTTAAGCAGCTGAGGAGTGGAGGATTTTGTTAATGATGTTCCTGTTACTGACAGCAGCCAGATAATTATTTAATTTAATTTATTTTGTTAAATTGGTATTAATTGCCTAGTTAAATGTTAAGGGGCACAGGCAGACTCTTCCACTAGCATGCAGACACAGATACACAGACAAAGACAGAGAGAGAGAGAGAGAGAGAGAGAGAGAGAGAGAGAGAGAGAGAGAGAGAGAGAGAGAGAGAGAGAGAGAGAGAGAGAGAGAGAGAGAGAGAGAGAGAGAGAGAGAAATTAAGTAATTAATAAACAAATAAATGAATAATGTAATTTTTGTATTTTTTTAAATGAAAGACACTTGGGGCATCATGGAGGAAAGGGGCAGATGCCCAAGCCCCCTTGCCCCCCCCTGGACATGCCTGCTTGAAATATGCTGATGGATCAGTAACGGGCTTCTGGAGTTTACACAGGCTGATGCCTACTGTTCTTGACCTCTCAAGCAATTTGTTCCACTTTAACGGAGAATGTACCCAAAAAACAAACAAACCCCCCCCCCCCCCCCCGAAACATTAGAAAAGTATCACTCAGGTTGGGGATAGTAGCTAACACAAATCAAGTAGAAAAATATAACCAAGATCAACCCAAACAAAGACAATGTGAAGAAATTAACCAGCACCATCTCTAGAATGAAAAAGAAATACCCTCAATAAAAGTTTCACATCCACACAGTATACTGTAAATATATATTGGTATTTGACAAGGCAAATCATTTCCAGAGGATAGTATCATTACAATATGTTCAGGATTATAGAAATATATGCAATGCTTTGAATATGTTGTGTTTAAGGAGCACACATTAAATGTTTTAAATAATCATTTAACTTTTAATTTCAACTATAATCACTGTGACAAGATACATTATTTCTTACTTGTAATTCCTTTGATGGTAAGAAAAAACCTCTTAATAAGTAGTAATTACTTCAATTACGTGTCAACTTTATTTTGTGTCTAAAGATTGATTTTTCTACTGAACCAAAGAGTGATACCTTCATAATGTAACACCATGAAATACAGAAGCTCACTTATTTCACAGTAAATTCTTTGCCGAAAGAATCTGCAGGCAGCAATATAATACTGATGTAGCTAATTTGTATTTAAATGAATTTTTCCTCTTGTAAATGTATCACCTGGTCTTTAGTATAGCAAAAGTTAGAATCATCTGGTTCAACTATGTTGGTGATAATTCAGAGAAATGTGTAAATGTGTGTGTCCATGCTTTAGTGGGAGAGAGAGAGCGCGAGAAAGAGAGATGAATAATGCAAACCTGTCAGCATTGTGTCTGCTCTGAATTCTTTAGATGCTTAGCCCAGTTTAAGAGTCTGCTTTGAGTAATCTATAATTTATTGTATTACCATGCTTTTGTCCTGAACTATGTCACATTTTCAGGAAATATTTTTGAAAGTTTGGCCTGCCTGTCCTGCTCACCATGACAGCCTGCGTTTTGCATTTTGGCCACTGTACTGTGAATACAAATACAAGCTGCTCTCTGGCTCCATGCCACCTATGCTAATACAATTAAATCTGAATACCAAATTGGAAATAATACACAGCCCAATGTGCAGCTGTCAAAAATTTCTATTTTCAGCCTCATCAATATGAAAAGCTTCAACTGGAGCCTTTAAATCTGGTACTTGTCATCTGCCCTGTAATCACAGCTGATACTGTGGGCAATCTTATCCAACCTGCTGTATTTAGTCCTCATAATTACAGAGTTTCTGTCAGCATTGTCATCAAATTCTTGTTTTTTCCATACTGGAGACAATCTTGGCAGATCGGAGTCATGTTGTGACCACATAGTCACTCAGGAGTCAAAGGTGCAGCATCTGCCACTGGTGTGATAAAGAAAACCACACAGCATGATGCAGATGTGATAGTGATAACCCGGATGGATAGACTTTGAATCTTTAATTTAGGTCCCGTCCACACTACTGCGTTTTCGTTTAAAAACAGAGACCTTTTGCTACGTTTGCACCTCCCATACACACTAAAACGGAGAAGTTTAGAAAAACTGCCGACCCTGTTTTTCGTTTTGAAACTCCGGAGGGCATTTTGGTGTGGACGTCTGAAAACGGAGAACTTTAGAAACGATGATGCAGCAGATCACACTCGGCTCTACGATTGGGTGTCATCGGTCATGGCGTATCCTTCCCTGATTCGTCAGCCGCCCGTCACATGACCCGTCCCCGGAAGATAACATACAAAAACAGACTGGAGTACATTATGTTAGATACTGCAACATCAAATCAAATCAAATCAAACTTTATTTATATAGCACAATTCATACAACAAAGCAACTCAAAGTTCTTTACAAATGAAAATGACCCCACATACCCACCTTCCCTCCCACACCCAGAAATACAAAAGCAACCCGACAACAACACCCCTCCATCACACCCATCCTTCAACACACACACACATGCACAAACACACGCTTAAGGACATAAGATCAAATAAAAAATACAATAAAAATAAAACACCCCAGGCTGAGTTCAGATGAGCCAGGCAGGATAACGAATTACATCTCTGGCCTTCGACATGTTTAGCAGGTACGTTAGCTTGGCTACTTTCATCAAATCTGAGGAATGGTCAATCTGTTTCCTGTTTATACCAGCGCCCGCATGCCCAGTGTTGGAGAATGGTCACGTGAGCCGCGTTTTCAGTCGTTTTAATGTGGACGGAGATCAATTCTAATACGCAGGGAAAACGCTAGTGTGGACGGAGATAGTTTTCGTTTTAACTCTCCGTTTCTAAACGAAAACACAGTAGTGTGGACTGGGCCTTAGATTTACATGCAAATGGCTGGGGCTCTTTTTGTAGATATTCAATCTAAGACTGAAGAGCGCATGAGATCAAGAGATGAGATGACATCCCAGTCTAATTAGCAGGTCAGAGATACAGCATATTCAGTTTTGCTCTTCAAGTAGGTCATGTCAAAGAAGAGCTTTAGATCAATCTATGAAATATGATACAAGCTTGATCTTAAAAGCACTGTTATTTTAAAAGGAGACTCTGCAGGGGATGGAGCTTGTTTGATGGCAGCTACAGGCTGGCAGGAATATGAGCAGGAAAATTATATTTCTGGTGACAGTTGGGTGACCAGGAGGGAGGCCAAAAGACAAAGATTGAGATGGCTACTGAACATTAATACATTGTATTCTGTGATGAATTATTTAAAATATATATAATCTGCATTCATAATAACTCAGAATTATGGAGCACTTTTTTTCTTTCATAAAGGTATTGAAATATAGTTACGTCATTGTCGTTATTATTACAATTGCTCAATGTGGAGTAAGGTATGGAGTGTTTTCCTTTTCAAGATGTAATTTAATATTCCTATAAAATAATACAGAAAATAGATTGACCATTTTTTTCAAGCTGTCTAGCTGCGCTGCAGAAGCATTTCAATTATTTTAACCATCAGCCAATGAGATTCAATACTAACTGAAAACTCATTTAGAGTCTTACGAAAACATGATCCCTGTGATTTTAACATGCCAATATCTCCTAAATTCTATTATTAGCAATATATTATTTACTTCAGAGAAAAATAATTACATAAATTAGTTTTATTATGGTATAAATCAGATTAATAGAGCTGCACCATTAATTATGGTCTCATGACCATCAATATGTTGGAGTAAATGTAACATCAATTTTAAAACATATGTAACAACCTGCTTTGGCTGTGTAGAAATCTTTCTGAAAAATCTTTCCGGGACTGCTGGTGACACCAGTCTCAGTTTTCAGATTTTATTCTGTTTGAATATTTAGAAAATAATCAGTCTCTTAAAAATAAACTGAACTGAACCTCAAACTGTTAAAATAAAATAATCCTAAAATAAACCTTATTTAAATAATTTATTGTTAATCTAGAATGATCAGAAAAACACATACCTATGTCTAATCCGACCTTAATCTGAAAGTGTCTTTCTTTTCAAATTGCCTAACTCTGTTAATATTTGCTAAGCAATCATTTATTTTATAATTTTATATATATCTTAAAGTTTAAGATAAGGGACAATATCAGTGGCTGAATTTACAAGTGATATTCTTGTGTCCTCACGTAGTCTTTCTCCATATTTATTTTTTTTCTGCAGACTTAAATATGTTGTATAAATTTAGTGAACATTAGGTGGAATTAAGTAATGTTAAACTAACAGTTTTCACTTGGTTTAAGTGTATAAAGAATCTAGTGAATAAATAACCTCAGGTTGGTGTTGTTGTTGGACCTCTCTTCTTTAAGTTTAGGATACTTTAGATAGATTTAAATAGACATTGCACAAACTCATACCCTCTTTTCTTGCTCTAGAATAAGCAATTTAATTATATAGATAAATAAACTGCTCTGATGGTCTACAGGAAATGAGCGGTTGTAAAGTAAAATAGAAAACACAACCATATAAATGTAGACTGGATAACAAACACTGATCGCTATCCAGTTTTTGGAAGTGTGAAAAAGAATTACTCAGATTTTTATTGTCTCTGACTCTGTCCTCTTGCACTGTAAATTGCATCCTAATTGTTATCATTATCGTGGGTTTTCTTTTTTATAGTCCCTTGCTTTTGATTTGGATCATCTTATGGTTTTGAATATTAGTTTTTTCGCTATTTTTCTTGAGTTCTGTTCTTTGTATATTGGTTTTAATTCCTATTTTGGTGTTAGTTTGTCCTATTAAGATGCCATGCATTTTTTGCTCTGTTAATTGTTCCATGTTTTAGCTCTTTTCACAGCTGCAGTATATTCAGTTATTTTATTCCTTTATTCTTTACCAGATTTTTCCTTTACCTATAATAATAATAATAATAATAATAATAATGCATCAAAAAATGATTTACATGGTTATTCCATTATTCATTTACTCTCACAGTCACACACCAGTGGAAGCAAGCTACGATTGTAGCCACAGCTGCCCTGGGGCAGACTGACTGAAATGAGGCTGCCATTTAGCGCCATCGGCCCCTCTGGCCTATACCAGAACACTACACTGGCCTACTATGCCTCTTTGTCCATCCTGCTGTTGCCTTGCATTTGCAGCATTCCTCAGCGTATTCACAGCTCTCGCTAAAAGAGGCAGGAACATAGGGGGACTTATAAGAGTGGAGGTGGGAGCACTCAGGTGGACTACATCTTATGTAGACATTTTGATCTGAAGGAGATTAGTAACTGCAAAGTAGTGGTGGGTGAGAGTGTAGCTAGACATCATATGATGGTGGTCTGTAGGATGAAACTGACGGTGAGGAAGGTGAAGAGACCAAAGACAGAGCAGACAACCAAGTGCTGGAAACTTGAAAAAGAAGAGTGTTGTGATATTTTCAGGAAGGAGTTGAGACAGGCTCTTGGTGGCTAGGAGGTTCTCCCTGATGACTGGACAGCTACAGCTAAAGTGATTAGGGAGTCAGGTAGGAGGATACTTGGTGTGTCATCTGGAAGGAGGAAAGTAGATAAGGAGACTTGGTGGTGGAACGATGAAGTCCAGGAACATATAAAGAAAATGAAGTTAACTAAGAAGAAGTAAGACACTGAGAGGACTGAGGAGAATAGACAAAAGTACAGGGAGATGCAGCGCATGGTGAAGGTAGAGGTGGCAAAGGCCAAAAAAGTGCATATGATAACCGTTATGCTTGGTTGGATAGTAGGGAGTGAGAGAATGATTTATATAGAGTTGCGAGGCAGAGAGACAGAGATGGAAAGCATGTGTAACAGGTAAGGGTGATTAAGGATAGGGGTGGAAATGTACTGACAGATGCCAAGAGTGTGATGAGAAGATGTAAAGAGTATTTTGAAGAGCTGATGAAAGAGGGAAATTAGAGAGAATGTAGAGTAGAAGAGGTGGCCATTGTGGAACAGGAAGATCCTGAGATTAGTAAGGATCCTCTGTCTTTCTCTCTATTACTTTCATTCTCAGCATCACTTCATTATTTTCATTACTTCTCTGCCTATTTTACAGTTTTCTCCTAAAAAGCTAGAGCCTTGAGAGTCCCAACCACCCCAGGGCCTCAAGGTGTCTCTCTAAATGTTCTGTTTATAAGTTCTTTGAGTAGACCCAAAAGGGTGTGTCTCTAGAAGTGACTGCTACTTTTGACTGCTTTCAAGTGAGTGGTTGCTGGCCCCGGTGCCTCCTTCAGTGTCTCACCATCGATTCATTGATGTCAAGCTTATGTGCAGTAGCTCTATTTCCTTCTTTGATGGCCAGCTCAATTGCATTAAACTTAAAAGCTGCATAATAAATGCATTTCTTCATGTATTATCCATGATAAGGGTTTGTGCATGAAAACTACCAGTTTAGGTTCCATATCTGCTCAGGGGCCCCAGCTCTCGCCAATAATGTCATAATACGGCAACTCCACTCGGACAAACTACATTTTGCCACATTATTAACCCCGCTAAGCACTATTTGATTAAATTTTAGTGAGACATAAATGTTAAAAAATAGCTCATGTGAGTATCATCAAAACAGGTGTACATCTTTTCTGGTACCTGCTTTGACAAATGGGTTTGGAAAGAGTTTAGCAGGATTTTCCCTTACAATGAAAAAAATATTTTATGTTTTGTTTTTTTTCTATAAAAACCCCTTAAAGGCTCTTAAAACAACTCATATATGTAAATGTTTGCATGTACAGCATTTATTTAACACCCCTGGTTTTTTGTTTCTGTTAAATTATTATCTGTCATATCTAAATTATCTGTCAGTGTTCAACCAATAATGTAACGTCTTGTCATATTTAAGCGCAAGCCTCCGACCAGATCTGGTACCTACACCGGTACGCCACTTTCACCGACAGAGAAGCTCAGGATAATTGTCCAGTGGATGCTGGAACCCACATAGAATCTCTTGAAGCTATTCCAGAGAACATCAAAACCCATGGAGGAACCCTGGGAAGCAGTATTGGCAGCAAAGGGACCCATGGCGAAGCCCTGGAGAAAAACCTTGGAACAGTTAAAGCCCTGCACAGGACTTGGAAGAGCAACCTGGATGCCAGAAGAACCCTTGACAGAGTTTGGGAGTCAAAGGAGCCCACCTGGACTTCCTCTTCATAGAATTCACAAAGAACAGGAGGCTGAGGTGGACCCTCAGAAGGCTGAGGAGTTGTAATATTATACCAGCAGCTTAACTGTTTTATTTTCAATCAATATTCAGGTGAGCCTCTGCAGAGATGAGGGAGGCCATGTCTCTGTATTTTATGACAGTATTAATGTCTGAAGAAAAGAGACAACTTTAGGATAGAATATTGATAAGTTCATTTTGATGTTAATGACTATTTTTTGTCAGAATCAGAATCAGCTTTAATGGCCAAGTATGAGACATACAAGTATGATGCATACAAGGAATTTACAGATACAGTACAACCTATCCAAGATCATTACAAATAACAACAACAACAAACAGATCCAGGTCACTGTTGGGCATGCAGCCACCGAGTGGCGCTCCTGTTTATGAAACATAGAGAAATACACATCTGGGGAGGGGATGGTTCCACGGTGAGGGGAAAAAAACGCTCAACTGTGTTGTGGGTCCGTACAGCACTCACAACGCAGGTAATAGAAAAAACCACACCAACAAACATTTAAGCACATATTCAGACAATAACAATGACACATCAGGAAGGATGGGAAGGTATTAGCTCCAGTCCACAGGTTAACGCGCTGCCATCAAGGCGCGCTGTTATCCAGCTTCCTGTTGCAGGAGAGAGAATTAAGGATACAGCAAGACGGTGTGTGTGAATGTGAGTGTGTGTTACCATGTCAGTGTGTGCGTCAGTAGATACAGGTGTACGGGGGAGAGGAGACTCTGTTGACATTCTTCTCAGGGACATTTGATTAGGACCAGGTTGAAGGTCTTCATGGGAGCCAAAATATAAATTATTTGGATTGCAGGGAGAGATCAAATATTCCTCTCTGTCCCTTCAGTCTGTCAGTGGTTTCTTTTGTAGTCTAATTCAGCCAAATTGTAGTTCAAATTAAAGTTCCAAATCCAAATTAATTCCCAGATTAATAGTTCCACATCCAATTAATTTCCAGTTGCCCCAATCCGCACCGACAGTTTCTCCGAGTCCGATGACAAATTGCGGATGAGTTCCAGAGCGCCGGCCAGATCGTCTCTTACAACGTCTGTTCTGCGTCCCAGCTCCCCCAGCATTTGGTTCTGAGTCCCATCAGTACGAATCAACGCATCCAGCTGTTCCTTCAGCCGTCCAATCGCTTCCAGAACAGTGACCAATCTCAACCGTGTTTCAGATCTTTGTTGCCATTTTTCGGTAGTTCCAGTAACTGCCCATTCCAATCAGCAGAAACCCGATCACCATGATTGACACCCCGGTTGACCCTTACCGGTGCTTCGTAGAGTTGAGTAGATTTTATCAATAGCATTCAGAGACCAGCTGACCATTTCCATCTTCGGTTATTCAGTTTGGTTTCGGAGAAAATTGCCAAAAGATACTCCAGATAGAGGCACAGGAGACAGGAGTATATATTATTTCTAAATATAAATTATTTTGACAATGCTAGAGGTGTAGTGACCTGTTAAGCACATTGAGTTCTGCCCCGGCTACTGCAGTACTACTACACCAAGAGCACCATTGGCATCAGCATCCTGCCATGTGCCATCTTCGGCAGCATCCTTTTTAGTGTTTAATACAGCATTATTGTCTCTTCTCCTGCACAAACTACAGTATCAACATCCTCTTTCTTTCTCTCTGTTACTTTCATTCTCAACATCATTTCATTATTTTCATTACTTCTCTGCCTATTTTACAGTTTTCTCCTAAGAAGCTAGAGCCTTGAGAGTCCCAACCACCCCAGAGCAAGATGTATTAACTGAATAACGATTCCTGAACATAAGCCACTGCTTAACATGAAGCACGACATAATAAATGTCCCTAATCGCAAATCAACTTCTGAGAAAAGACATATATATTTTTGTTGCTTTTCTTCTTTCTAATAATCTGGAATAGTACGAACTAAGCACTTAAAAAAACTCTGAACACCTTGAACATCAATAAAGTGTTCATATAGTCTCTGTGACTTTCTATGGCCACTTTGCTTTCTTGTAGTATGGAATCCCATACTAATCAGGTATCATGGATAGGTCGAGTATGTTAAAATTCTGAAGAAAAGTGCCATGCTGTCCGGAAAGAAGTTAAACATGGTTATTATTGGATCTCTAAACAGCCCAGTGACCGAAAACATACTTTAAATCTAGTTAAAATGGTTCAAGAGAAATTCTACAATATTCCAGTGCTGTTGTTGGGTCAAACTCAGCTATCTGGTGACGCTAATCTGCACTCTAGCTACACAGAAGAAAAAAACCCACCCCTGCAGGAAGTGGGGCTGGGGGGGCAGAGTCTATATAAGCAGCCCCTTAACCGGAAGTTTGGGCTTCTTCAGGTGCCCTGGCCGCGGGTGCGGAGAGAAGGCGTTTATCCACCAACATTCTCCTTCCAAGCAGAAGAGGAGATGCTCATCAAACACCTTCCTTTCCTGGGGAAGGAAAAACTCGCTCCAGGCAGCTCAAAGATTGCCGACACCAGATGAATCCTAAACTTTGATAAACAAAGACATTGTTAGCCCGACGACACCTTCCCTGAGTTTCAGAGCGCCGACCACTAAAAAACGGGACCTGAGAGCTGCATGCAGTGGGGTCTGAACAGTGGCGCAAAAAAGTGAGTATGCACTATATGCGGCGCATAGGGGCGCTGCACTGGGAGGAGGGGGTGCCAAAGCGATGGGGGTCGGGATATTTCAATAATGCAGTTTCTGTATATAACAGATTTTGTGTATGTGTAAATAATTTATATGATCATCAATAAAATAGGGGAGTTACTGACTATCATGATCACGAGAGGGCTCTCCAGAGCGCGCGTGAGGGTGCGCTTTAAGGCAGGAGGTGGGGAGCGCGCGTGAGGGAAGTGGTTGAAAGACAGCAGGTAAATTATGTCAGATGCAAGGCTCTTGGGATGATAAATTTCCTCATACAGGAGAATGTAGATTTGGTGTTCCCAAATTTGACAGTTGCCCTTAGAGTTTTCTTAACTATGCCTCTGACGGTCGCATCTGCAGAGAGATCCTTCAGTAAGCTGAAGTTAATTAAAACGTATCTCCGTTCAAGTATGACCAGTGGCCGCTTGACCCAGTTAGCAGTGATCTCCAATGAGAAAAGTGTGGCACAGTCTGTCTCATATGACGCCATTCTTGAAAAATGGGCGAGTGCAAAGGTACGTCATGTAAATATTTAGTGGTAATATTGTTACATGCACTAACAGTTATCAAGATATGTTCACTACAGATACTATATTGATTATCATTGGCTGCCACTGCTGGTATATTTTACGTGACTTTTTTTTGATTGACCTTGTCATTAGATCAGATTAGATTAGATGCAACTTTGTCATTACACGTGTACATGTATAAATCAACAAATGCAGTTTAGCATCTAACCAGAAGTGCAATAGGCAGCAAGTAAATATGAGAAGTGTATACAGTAATAAATAATACATATTAATGGTAAATAAGTATAGTTTTTACAGCATATGGATAGTCATCACCATTCCGTTGTCAGTATGCAAGTTATTTCTTTGCCTAATAAATGTTGGCCTGTTAACTGTTTCAGAATATCGTGGAATTTTTTTACATAAAAAAGATTAAAAAGTGTAGGGGGGGGGGACGCCGATGATGAGTCTTCATACCCCTCAGAAAGTAGGTAGTTGCACCCCTGCGTCTGAACCAGACAGAAGCTGCATTCATTTGTCACCACCGAGCTGATAGGAAAATGCCCAAGCTGGGGCGCTCCAGAACGTACTGTTCCAGTAAGTGCCAGAGCAGATCCCTAAGTAGCCAGCCAGAGGGAGCCAATGTTTAAAGTCAGGAGCTTTAAGCGCTATTAGCCACTAATCAGATTAGCAATCCTTTGTTAGCCTGCTGGGTAACAGCCTTTGGAGACTTCCCTCATCGACACACAGGAACTTGGATAACTTCAATCATTCATAAGGTCTGTTTGGGAAGAGGCAAATTAGGTAGGATAACTAATCTTAATCCTCTTAATCCTTTACTTTGGAGTAAATCACCTTTTAATGCAAAGATAAAACTTATGCTGCCGAGACGTCTGAGTTCCCCACTGGGAAGTATTGGCTTTTTCAGATTCTGAAGAGGAATATTTAGTCTACCCTCTGATCAAGATCTTCAGTTGTCCAAGGAGAAAGAAAGCAAAACTCAAGCAGCACACAGCAGCAGCAGTCCGGCCGGTCCCGTTCGCCATTAAGATCCACAGCAGCAACAGGTGCGATGCTGTTCGTCATGTTCTCCCACTGGGAGAAAGGTATGTGATCGGGTAGCAGGGTGGTCATAACAATGCTAATCCAGAAGAAACAGGAATGTAAAAATCCGTAAAAATAGTAACAGAAGCGGTAGAAAAAAAGCGAGAGAAATCAGACTGCTGATAAGATGGTAAACAGCAGTAAAGTTCACTTTCCCGCTGCAAATGATGATGATGATGATGATGATGATGATGGGGAGGTATGAGGAAGAGTTTGATGAAGATCATCAACAGTGGATCAGACAATTTGATGAGCCTGTTGATTATTTTGGAGATGGCTCAGTAAAATTCTGAGCCCAATAATTTCCATTCTGTTATAATGTTGTAATTGACATATCTGTTCCAACAGATATGTCCACCTATTCTTGAAAAATTGGCAATAAATGCTAAAAATAAAAATGTAGAAAATACATAGGCCTATATAGAAAATAAAAATAAAAATATACAACATAAAATAAATTTTAAACTATGTAAAAAAGATAAATGTCCGTAAAATTATTGCAAACCGAAATTGCCAATGCCTGATGATGTCATAATACGCAACTTAGATGTGTGAATTTGCTCCCATCACAAATCTTGGATAATGATGAAGATTTTTCTCATTTACAGTATACCTTTATCTACAACCATATTAAAACTACAACATTTTGAACTAGTGATATCAAAATTGAGTATTTTATTTAAAACACCCCGACGCCTAATAAGTTAACACCCATACTGAGAAAATGAAAGATTTCCAAACAATAAATCCATTGAGCTTTGATAAAATTATTGACAAACTAAGCTCTGCCACCTGCTGCTGGGATATCTTACCAACAGGTTTTCTTTAAAAAGAAAAAAAAAGTCCTCCCAGCGTCAGGGCGGAGCTAATCAAAATAGTTAACACAATCCTCCTATCAGGTGTTTTTCCCCAATCTTTAAAGCAGTTATCAAGCCAATACTAAAAACAGAAGAACCTAGACAGCACGTTAATGCAAAAGTACAGACCAATCTCTAATCTCCCTTTTATTGGTACAATTATTGAAAAAGCTGTGTCCCAGCAGTTAAACAGCTTCCTAACAATGAACAACCACTTTGATTTTTATCAGTCTAGTTTTCGTAGGTACCACAGTACAGAGACTGTCCTCGTCGAAGTTTTCAATGACATCTGTATTAATACTGACTGTGGTAGAACCACAGTACTGGTACTATTAGACCTCAGTGCTGTGTTTGACACCGTTGATGATGATATATTACCGTCGAGAGAGCTGGGTCGGACTCTCTGGTAGAGTACTCGACTGGTTCAAATCCTACCTCAAGAACAGGAACTTCTTTGTGTTGATTAGCCACTTCTCATAACGAAACACAGAATTCACATGCGGGGTACCCAAGGGCTCCATCCTAGGACCCTTCCTATTTAGCATCTACATGCTCCCACTAAGCCAGATAATGACAACACTTAAAATTAACTACCACAACTCTGCTGACAACACTCAGCTTCATATCTCAATGTCACCAGGTGATGTTGAATCCATCCCAACCCTTAATAAATGCAATGAGCAAATTAACAACTGGATGTCCCATAATCTCCTCCAACTAAACAAAAACAAAACAGATTAAATATCAGCACACAGCTTGAGTTGGTCCAACTAGAAACTACCAACCTGGGCATAAATCTAGGTGTAATAATGGACTCAGACCTGAACCTCCAGGGTCACATAAAGACAATAACAAGGTCAGCTTTCCATCACCTGAGAAAAATTTCAAGGATTAAAGGACTGATGACACAAGGAAACCTAGAAAAACTCCTCCATGCATTTATCTCTAGCCCCCTTGATTACTGTAACAGTATCTACACAGGTCTACCTAAAAAAGCAATCAGACAGCAGCAGCTGATCCAGAACGCTGCTGCTCGTGTTCTCACTAGAACTAGGAAAGTAGAACACATCACCCCAGTTCTCAAGTCTTTACACTGGCTTCCTGTAGCTTAGATAATAGACTTCAAAGTGCTTATTTTAGTCTATAAATCACTGAATGGGTTAGAACCACAGTACATTAACGATCTGCTATCACGGTACAAACCATCCAGATCACATAGATCCTCCGGCTCTAGTTTACTGATCGTCCCTAGAACCAGAACCAAACATGGAGAAGGAACTTTCAGTTTCTAGACATATCTGGAACAAACTCCCAGATAAATGCAAAACTGCAGAGACACTTAATCATTTCAAATCAAAAATTTTAACGTATCTATTTAGACTTGCTTATGAGTAACTGATACAACTTTGGTGTTGATTCTTTTTACTGTTAGATGTTTTCGTTTTAATTTTCATAATTTTACATAAATATTCTCTTATGCTCTAATCACTAAATGTTCTCTTTTCTTTTAATTATATAAATTGTATTTTATAAATGTTTGTTTAAGGTTTCTTTTAGTGAGTCTATGTTATAATTTTTCACATTTTTTCAATCATGTAAAGCACCTTGAATTGCCTTGTGTCGAAAGTGTGCTATACAAATAAAATTGTATAGCACACTATACAATAGTGTGAACTGTCTGGCATTTTAACATATCTGTTAAAACGGAGCCTTTTGCTAGGGGAAGTACCATAGCTGTGGAAGACCTCCTGTGTGGTACCGGTACCAAATACCTCTCATCCCAAGGACCTTAACGGCTACAGGCCAGTAGCTGTGACATCACATCTGATGAAGAACCTCGAGGGATTGATTCTAAATCATCCGTGCCCCCTGGTAGTTTCTTCACTGGAAAATTACCCCCACACACTCCCGCAGAACTTATTTATACCTTCCTCCTTTGATAAGCTGGTCACTGGCTGGAATGTTATTGCTATAGTATAACTCATTCGGCCTTTTACCTTCCGGTGCAGCTGCCTCACTCAAGGTCTGTTATGACACAAATAAGTTTATGTTAATTCACTTACTTGTATACGCATTTATTCTATTTACTTCACTGGACTACTGTAATTCCTTATTATCAGAAAGTCCACAAAATGCAATTGAAAGCCTTCAGTTGATGACCAGCGATGTTGTACGGCCTAGAGACAGAGACGATAATTATATTGGTAGAAGAATGCCGAGGATGGAAGCACCAGGCAAGAGGCACAGAGGAAGACCAAGGATCAGGTTTATGGATGTGGTGAAGGAGGTAATGAAGTCCGTTGGTGTGAGGGCAGAGGATGCCGAGGATAGGACTAAATGGAGACATTTGATTCGCTGTGGCGACCCCTGAAGGGGAAAGCCGAAAGAGAAAGAAGTTGATCCAAAATGCTGCAGCAAGAGTTCTGGTAAATATTAAAAAGAGAGATCAAATTTCTCCTGTTTTGTCTTCTCTCCATTGGATCCCTGTTATATCCAAAACAGAGTTAAAGATCCTCCTCCTTACGTATAAAGCCCTTAATAATCAAGCTCAATTGTACATCAGAGATCTTATCATTCCATTTGTTCCTAACAGAGCATTTAGTTCTCAGAATGCAGGTGTACTGGTAGTTCCTAAGATTTCTAAATGTAGAACAGGAGGCAGATCTTTTAGTTACCAGGCTCCTCTCCTGTGGAACCAGCTCCCTGTTTTAGTCTGTGAGGCAGATACTCTATTCTCAAGACTAGGCTTAAAACCGTCCTTTTTGATAAAGCTTATAGTTAGAGTGGCTTAGGTTATCCAGAGCTATTTTGTAGTTATGCTGATATAGGTTCAGACTGTTAGAGGACAGACTGACCATTTTTCTTCTCTCTTCTACTTTTCTCTTCTAACACTCTCCAGATATATTTTTTCTGCGGTTATTGCGATTGTTAACCCAGTTTTCTCTCAATATTTTTCCTACCCATAGAAGCTCCACATGGCCTGGTACCCTGGTCAACTATAAAGTCCCCTGCTCGATGGGGAACATCGGTCCAGATGATGCTCAAAGTGAACAAGCATCCTCCATTCGGTCTCTTCTCTGTCTTCTCAGACCCCCAGATGGTTGTGGCAGATGGCTGCTTCTACTGAGCAAGTTTCTGCCAGAGGTTTCTTCCTGTTAAAGGCAAGTTTTTCCTCTCCACTGTCGCTACATGCTTGTTCAGTATGAGGGCTTTCTGAGGAGTTGCTGTGGTTGGAGTCTGCATGATCCGGGCACTCAAGTCGATGACTCATCACAATCTGCTAGGATTCCTTACATAGAAAACTTTTAACTGATTGGAATATTTGTATAATTGTATTGAAATGACTTTTGTTATAAAGTGCCTTGAGATGAACATATGTTGTGAATTGGCAGTATATAAATAAAAGTTAAAGGAATTGAGTTCCTTCGCAGCAAGCATACCCATTTTGATTACTTGTTTTTGTGAGCAGGAGACGGATTCGATTGAGCCAGACTATCCAAGTATAGCCAGTGTACCATTAAGTGGTACATTTTTCCTAAATTGGTCTGAAAAGTACATAAAAATCTGGCACCAAAAAGTATTCAAGACCGGGCAATGTCAAAATAGATATGCAAGAGAACCTTCTTCAGCATTACATCTATCATAAAGAATTATAAATTTGGTTAAGTTTGATTGTAGAAAAATGTAGTCTGTAAATTACTTTAAACTGAATGATTTTGTATCTGGCGCTTATTGAGCATTTCTTAATACTGGACAAACAGTTTGACCATTGGTCCTCAGACAGAGGGACATCGAGGTATTCAGCCCATGTATTCCTAATTTGATTGGAATCTGCTGAAATAGTAAAGCATTTAACTAACTGGAATATCAGATGTTTAGAGTTTGCTTTCAGAACTGTTTCAAGGTAAATATGACTTAGTGGTTTCAGTGGAAAGTCTGAAAAATGTTGTTGCACAAAATTCTTTATTTGAAGATAGCATAAAACGACATTAACCTGGGTTACCTGAAATACATGCTAAAATGAAACCACATGTCTAGGTTTAGGCTGACATTTCATAAAAAACAAAGATGTTCAAAATAGAGATTGGTTTAAAGTAGATTGTTTAAACAGAAAAGTAATCTTATTGGTGGTGTTTGAAACTGCCTTAATGCATCAAACTACTGGAATTAGGTTGTATACTGCCTTGACCAATCTATAAATAGAAGCAGTGTTCCAAAGGTTAATTTGCAAAGAAAACATTATTTAATCCACAGAATGTTTATTTTTCCTTAGATTGTTTATTGGTTTAGAAATAAATCAGTTGTGCTAATTGGTTTAAACTATTCACATTAGTAAACTAATCACATTAGTAAACTAATTATAGCTTTACTTCAAGTATTTCAATATAAGCCTAGGTTTTTTCATCCAGATTCCTACAGAACTGTGACCTCAGGATTTGTGGTTTCCATTCCTTTGCATATGTATCCATTCACTGTGTTCTTTATTTTTGTTAGTCAGTTATTCATTTCTGCCAATTAGTAGTTTGTTACTAGCTTGGTTGATTAAAATGCTTCATTTATGATTTTTCTTCTTTTGTAAATAAATTATTATATTTTGGAAAGTTGTTGTTGTCCATAATTTCATATACATATGTAGTAATTTCTGTTCAATTAACGTCTTAGAACCTTAAATAACTCAAAGGAGTCCAAAACATAATGGTTCATCTAGTTCTCGTAAGAATCGGAAACATAAATAGTTCACAGTGAGCTAGAAAGAGTTCAAAACACGAATAGTTCCCAGAAAAAAGTTCAAACACAAAATTACCTCTAACAGGTCCAAGGCAGGAATGAGGAGCAGACTTTTCATTGCCCAAAATGCCGTAGGCACCCCTGAGGTCTGTTAGGAGGCCGCCCATGCGGTCGCAGCAGTCTAAAGAAAAGTTCCGTAGGACAACCATTGTGTATGACGGCAGCCCAACGAAAGCCCGGATGTCGGAGGCGAAGAAATCCTCTAAGGAAGCTCGAGGGACTCTTATGGGGGCCCCTTTTTGAAATCCGACAGCGGTTAAAACTGAGCAGAGGCAGTGCAGAGCAGAGACGACGAAGGCGTCGTAGAAGTA
The DNA here is from genome assembly GCA_028564705.1 of Apricaphanius iberus. NCBI lineage: Eukaryota > Metazoa > Chordata > Actinopteri > Cyprinodontiformes > Aphaniidae > Apricaphanius > Apricaphanius iberus. The sequence continues at coordinate 287,313 of JAPXFQ010000499.1, read as the reverse complement.
GAGCGGGCTGGGTCCCGCGAGGAATCTCACAAAGAAAAACGGTGGGAGGACCAACAACAGGAGGGGGGGCAGACGAAGGCCGGACTGAAACAGGACCTGCTTCAATAGCAGCCCCAGGGTCTTGAAAGAGTGGGGACCTGCCTCGCTTATCTTGGCGGATGATGAGTTCAGAAGCCGAGGAGGATCAGCCTCGTTCACCTCGGTTGATAATGGGTTCAGAAGCCGAGGAGGATCAGCCTCGTTCACCTCGGCGGATGATGGGTTCAGAAGCCGAGGAGGATAAGACTCATTCACCTCGGCGGATGATGGGCGCAGAACTGTCGCTGTGAGTGCCAGAAGGACCGCAGCCACTGCTGCAACAGCTGCAACAGCAGAAGTCTCAAGGTCAAGAGGAGTAGCCCACAGGGAACACAAGGACAGATCCTGACACTCCTCTGCAGACTGTGTCTGCATTTTTGCGCTCCTTATCAATCAGTGGATGTCCCATCTCTGTCCACTGCTGCAACATGCTCCTGCAACATGCTCCAAAGCTTTAATAACTCTCCAATGTGCTGTCAACTGAGCTCTTGGATAGCAAGATGTCCACTGTCCAGATCTGAGATCATGCTCAGGAACTTGGGATTTGTTTTTTGATGATTCAGTTCCCAAAAACTTGTGTTCTGTTACATGTTAATTTTTTTTATTTTTTTTTATTTATTTTCATTTTGTTTTGTTTTATATACTTTTTACAATTATTTCCCTTTTAGTTCTCTGGAATATTTTACAGCTGACATTTATTTGATCCGGAAAGTTGTGAAATATCTTTACGATAATATTATTAATAGATTTAATTAATATGTTTTTAATAATAGATTTAATTTACATATTTTTGCACATGTAAAAAAACTGTTATGTGGGTCACCCATAGCTAGAGAAGTCAGTTTCTTAGTGTGCAGGAATTGCGAAACTGTTGCACAAACACCAATATCTGTAGCTAGGATTTTTTCCTTCTGTTAACAGCGTAAACAGTTTATGACATCTTTGTCTTCTTCTGCGCATGCGGCCTGCTTTTGGGCCATAACCCCTTCACACTGGAGCATGTTTTCATCACATTTTAGTTAAAGTCTGAACAACCACAAACCACAAACTGGATGACTCTTTGCTAAGCACATGGAGAGGACATAACTGCCATTACTGAGTGTGTGACTGACTACGTAAACTTCTGTGTGGAATACATCCCCACCAGAAAAGTGAGATGCTTCCCTAATAGCAAACCCTGAATCACCAGTGACTCTAAGGATCGGTTGAAAGAAAAAAGAGCCTTCAGGGAGAAAGCAACTTATTGAGGAGTATACAGAAGCAACTTAAAGTCAAGATCAAAGACAGCAAGGAGGCATACAGGATAGGGGTGTCACAATTCTCCGAATCCTTGATTCGATTAGATTTTCGATTTTAGCGTCACGATTCGATTAAATTCTCGATGAAAAAAAAATGTAAACTTACTTTTACAGTATCGAACCCTATGTAGTTTTTACACTGGTTTTATTCATAACATTTTGTTCAGTAAATCTTATTTTAAAAGACAAAATTGATGCAATTTTTATTATTCTTGTGGAATGTATCACATTCAGCATTAATGTTAAAATAATTTATTTACAGTGACAGTGTTGTTTAATGCTAACGGAGGCTCGCTGCCATCCACTGACTCTTTATAGTTACTGCAGAAATACGATATGCTCCAGATAGGACCGAGCAAAATGCAGCTAACTGCGGTACTGTTGTTTACAATTTGAAAATGGACTTAACTCGCCGGGAACTCAAAATTTCATCACCGGTGATTTGAGAGTAGAAGGAGCAGCTTTAGCTCTGCTCCCGTTGCTTCATCTATCCAAGCTGTAGTCGAGCCTTAGCTTAGCCAATAGCTAATTGATTGCGTCAGCTAATGTGCTGTGTAGACGTGTGCTCTGATCCAGGGGGATGTGAAACAGGCAGTTAATATGTTACCGGGTGTTGTTGTGAGTTGTATGAGAACTGGTGAGAGTTACTTGTTAGGGAAAAATGCAATGTGTGGTTCCTTGTGATGAGATGGTTGTCTGCTAAATATTGCTACGGAGTCCCGAGTGGGACACAGGATGTAAACACGGCAGGGGTGATCTTGATGGATTTCGATGTGCAAGGTCACAACGTAATTTCGATCGATCGACCTCTGATTTTTTTTATTTTAATCCTTTACCTCGGTTATGGACTCTTCTTCTTCCAAATATTTGTCCTCAAACAAGTCAGGAGATGCTGCCCCTTTGCCTCCTTTTCCCACTTATCTGTCTCTAAAAGTCAGGTGAAGAGACAGCTGCATAAATTGAACCAGAAAAAGGCTGCATGTCCAGATGGTGTCAGCCCCAGAATCCTGAAGACTTGTGCAGAGTAGCTCTGTGGAATTCTGCAGCACCTCTTCAACCTTAATCTGACCCAGGATAATGTTCCAGTGTTGTGGAAGACATCATGCCTTGTTGCATTTCCGAAAAATAATCACAGATCAATCAACAATAATGTTAGAACTGTTGCCTTGATGTCACACATAATGAAGATCGTGGAGAGACTTCTTTTGGTCTCCCTGAGTAAGCAAACAATAACATATCAGGACCCGCTGCTGTTTGTTTTTGCTGTGGGGTTGGTGTTGAAGATGCCATCATCAACCTGCTTCAACCAACTGATTTAGAAATCTGATTTATAATATTTGATCAGTAATAACTTATCTTAAATAAAAATATGGGACATAGCGGAGTGTACTTTTGTGAGGAAGGTAAGGTCATTCAAGGTTTTCAGCATGATGCTGCAAATCTTTTAAAGGTCTGTTGTTAAGAGTGTAATCTCTTCAGCCATGATCTGTTGGTGTAGCAGCATCCGAGCCAGGGACTTACTGTAAAAAGGCTCAACAACATGATGAAGAACGATATGCGGAAGCAGTAATCAAACCAAAAAATTCTGGGTTGGAGGCTAACAACTCTACCACTGAGCCACAGCTGCCCAAAAAGCCTATTGAAGATCATTGCTGAAACTAGTGAAACAGTGTAACTATTCCCAGCAAAATGAATCCTTCACCATGATGAGCTGAAAGGAAACTCTGGGATGAGAAGCCATTATGTCAAAAGTACCATAAAAAAGTCAGATTAAATTTGTAAGATGCACATTGGGTCAAAAAATGTCATTTTTGTAGACATGTCCTGTAGTCTAACAAAACAAAAATGTAAATTTTCAGGAACAGCATACCCCAAGTTTGCACTTGGGCAAAAAAGTATTTGGCAGCCACAGATTGTGCAATCATTCTATTTAAAGGCACAGTGTGTAATTTACGGCCAGTAAGGTGCAGTGCATAGTGCATACCTAAATTATCACAAGCATGTGGTATCTGTGACTTCGAGTAAGATACTCAACAACAGAGGTCCAACTAATGCTGTTTTCAAACGCTCAATTCCCTGAGAATTATCTATTTGCAGCAACATGACGAGCACATCAGTCTCTCTTTCATCGCTTGGAACCAGCGAAGAGGTAAAAATGTATTTATGCCGAAACATTTTTGCATTTTGAGGGGGAATCAATGTTTTAATAGCGGGCTTGTTCCGTGCGCTTTGTCCGTCCGGGCTCTTGTATAAGTAAAGACGTCATCTAATATGGCTTTCCCCTGAAAAGAGGACTATGTATTTTAAAACTGATTTTTAAAGTCATATTTTACAATATCGCCAATATTTTGCAATTAATGTGCTTTACGTAATTATTATAACATAATAATTTAATGGCAATTTTCAAAGATGTACTGCAAAAACTTTTCTCTGACATAATTGAAAATAAATAAATAAATAAATAATAAATATTTAATTTCACCTATATTTATTTATTTACACATTTATTTATTTATTTACACATTTCCAGATCACATTTATTTCCACATTTCAAGAAGTGTATATTCATTTATTTATTTATTTCTACACCACATTTATTTCCACATTTCAAGAGGTGTATTAATAAGGGGGTGTTTCTAACAGTGACCTAAACCCTTATTGGCCAGCTCCAGCTCTCTGTATTTACACTGAACTGGCTGAGGACAGAGCTTTAGCAATCGGCTAGCTGCTTTGTGTGTCTGTGACAGAGTTGAGCTATTCGGCTGCTGAATCTCACTGTCAGAGTAATGCTGCTGTATCACCAGGTCTGTCCTTGACATGAAGAGCTCATGTGAGCAACAGACAAAAGCAGAGGTGCCTTGGAAGATGAGGTGCTGGGGTGCAAATGTTAACAATTGAAGGCTAACCCGGTTTAGGCCTTCAGCTAAGCTATCGTGAATCCCCCAAGTAGCTTGGCTTCTTGTTTTAAGTTTTTGACAACAGTTCGGAAGCACCTGTCCATGTCTCATGTTGAATTCCCCACTCAGGACCGCGGTCAAGGGAGCCGATACTTGGAATAGGCAGTCGAAGCTGTCGACGTTAGCTCTCTTATAAAGATTTCCGTTCCGCATAGATCGTGCATTACGGTAATGGATAATTACCAAGGAAATGAAATAATGAAGTGAGAATATTTAACAAAAAAAGCACTGTCAATCTTAGGAAACATATGATGTCAAATACTTAATATATTTGGGTCACTCAGGAATTTATTTCTGAGAGGTGATCACAAACTCTACATTGTGTTAAAGGGCCATCTATACTGTGACAATAAAAATGTATTTCACTGTAAACTCTTTTGAGAACCTTGACATTTGGTCTATCATCATATGGCATTTAGAAGTAATTTAAGTAATTTGAAATGACCTCAAGTTTGTTCTGATTTAACACCTCATGTAATAACTGCTGCTAGTGCCACTCTTATTGATAATATATTTACTAATAATACAGAAAGTATAATGGAAAGTGGGCTATTGATAGCAGACCTCACAGATCAACTCTCTGTGTGTTCTATCCACAACTGCCGCTTCAAGAAGAAAAAAGCAGCTAAAATTTTAATGTATAAAAGGAGAAGAAAGGAAGAGGATTTGGAAAATCTAAAATATGAATTATGAAGTGTTAACGGGAGTAGTGTATAGTGTGAAAAATTATGTGAATATTGCATATAACTTATTTTTGGACATCTATAAAAGCACTTCTGATAAGCATTATCTGATGATAAGACATAGTTTTAGAAATATATTCACAGAAGCCATGGATTACAAAGGGGATCCAAAATGCTTTTAAAAAAAAGAACACATTATATAAGTTATTTATATCACACAGAACTAAAAAAGCTGAGCAGAAATATAAAGCATATAAAACAAATTGATTAATATTATGATATATAGAAGGAATTATTATAGCAATTCAATTGATAGAAATAAAAGTAACATTAAAGGAATATGGAATGTGCTAAATACAATAATCAAGAAGCTTTGTGAGGGGATAAACCTTCCGGATTATTTGCCAGTAATGATAGAGAAATCTACAATAGGCAGTTGATAGTGGAGAGAAATTCAATGAATTTTGTGTTGAGGTTGGACCAAACTTAGCAGGCAAAATAAACAGTAATGGGGAGTCTAAATCAGATGGTTATGGAGAGTTGGACAGTGTGGCGGATTCATTAGTACTTGAAGAAATGACTCAAAAGGACATTATTGAAAGTGTTATAGTATGTAAAAATATGTAAAAATTCTCAACAGATGGAGATGACATAGATATGTTTTTATGTTCAATTTATCATTTAAAACGGGAATATTCCAGAATAAAATGAAGGTGGCTAAAGTGGTATTGGGACTACACGGTGTGTTGTTTAAGAAGATTTGCATGAGTATAAGTAAATAACTTTTTTTCATTTATTCTGCCTTGTAAAAATTATCTCCTTTTTTTACTTCAAAACTTTGTTGAATAATAAATAAACATGCTTTATAGGAATTGCGCTTCTGGTAATAACTGCACAAATTTATGTTTTATCTTGCCAGTAAGCCAGGACATTAAAACTGGTGTTTTAAAGACCATCTAAATTTAAAGACCATCTAAATAAGGGCCATCTGGTCTCGGTACATGTGATAACCTCTCAGAAATAAATTCCTAGTATTGGACATCATATTTTTACAAAGATTGACACTGACATTATATTTATTTTGGAAATAGCATTGAAAAAGTAGTAGTTACAGTAGATCTTAAAAAGAATTGTTAAAGTCTCTCACCTCATTTCACGACGCTGAAGTTGGTTTTAGTTTATAGCTTCCGATTCGGGAAATGACTAGGTTAATAACACCCAATTGTTCTCTACTCTGAGCATCTTCACTGTGCTCCAGTTTAAAAACTACAGTACTTAGACATTTCCGACCCGGACTACATTATTATATACTAATAGCATAACAATTTAAACCAACTTTGGGATTTGTGAAATCTTTATGTGAATTGTTTAAACTTGAATAAATGCTGATTTCAGCACTTGTTCCACATCTGGACCACAACATCTTACCTGTTACTCAAAAAATATAATAGTCTGATATTTCAAACCTGGATTAGGTTATTCTACACTAATATCAGATGATTTAAAACCAACTCTAGGATTTCTGAAATTCGTATGTGATTCATGAAACTTAATTCGCCTGCAAGCCTATGTGAATCCATGGTAATTATCCATTACCATAATGCACAATCTATGCGGAACGGTAATCTTTATGAGAGCTAATGTTGGCAGCTTCAACTGCCTATTTCCAAGTATTGGCTCCCTTGACCCTAGTCCTGAGTGGGGAATTCAACATGAGGCATGGACAGGTGCTTGTGAACTGTTGTCAAAAACTTAAAACAAGAAGCCAAGGCAGATTGAGCGCTCAGTTGTGAGGTGCTACTTGGGGGGTTCACGATAGCTTAGTTGAAAGCCTAAACCGGGTTAGCCTTCAATTGATGTACTGGAGGACCCCCTCGAAAACGAGATGTCTCATCTCAAGGGGTTAATCCTCCCAATAAATAAATGTTAAATAAATAAATAAATTGTTAACAGTTACACCCCAGCACCTCACCTTCCAAGGCACCTCCCCTTTTGTCTGTTGCTCACAGGAGCTCTCCATGTCAAAGAAAGACCTGGTTATAAAGCAGCATTACTCTGACAGTGAGATTCAGCATGTGGAAATAAATAAATGAATAAATAAATATACACTTCTTGAAATATGGAAATAAATGTGATCTGGAATTATGGAAATAAATGTCATCTGGAAATTTGGAAATAAATAAATGAATGAATAAATAAATGTGATGTGGTAATGTAGAAATCATTGTGATGTGTAAATAAATAAATAAATAAATACATGTGTAAATAAATAAATATATGTGAAATTAAATATTTTTTCTTGAATGTATTTCTAGATTTATTTATTTACAATTGTACTTACCCATTTATGTATTTATCCTTTGTTTTTTTTATTTATTTGCAACTATGGCAGAGTTGGTCTTCCAGAGCCTCGCAGACCAGCAAGAGGAAGGGCTGGTCGTAGTCTGCTCTGTGATTGACAAGACCGCTTGCAGTGCTTCTGCAGTGGGAGATACACAGACAGCCAGAAAGATGCGGAATTCCTTTGCTTAAGAGCGGGGTCAAATATGAGGTCGATTATTTCACTCAACCTCCTTCAACAAAGAGACGAAAGTTCTGTGGAGGAGGCGAGAGGCCCTGAGCTATATTGTTTTAAGCCGATGGCTCGTGAGTTGCAATCTTCAAGTCGCTACAGAAGTGTAGCAATAATTGAGCTTTTTTTATACTCCACAGTGGCAGGATGCTTTCATCAGAAATCTAGGCTGTTATCAGAAATTCAAGCTGAGCTGGTAGAAAAGCCCAATTTAAATTCAACTTAAGTGTAAAGTTTTAACCTGAATAGGGCACTCCACTTATTTTTTTGGGTAAAAAAGTAATATTTTTACTAAAATGTACTAAAACACAAAAAAAATAATGTCCATACATGTAGACAGCAATACACTCATTTATACAGTTTACATTTATACAATTTATTAGCAAAAATATTTTGGGGTTTTTTTGCACTCTAACAAATAAAACATTGGACTTAATTGATAAAGTTAAGGCAATCTTTTCCACAAAGCTCTGTCAATAAACCGTAAAATATTACGGTCATTATCTGCAATCTCAATGGTCATGTGTATCAGAAGTGAAATTGTTCTATAAAGGTTTCAGCTTTGTCACTATTTAACATCATTACTTCGGAATGTAATCACACTTTGTTTATTTCATTGACAAGTTTACTTTGGATTTCATTTACAATATTAATTAGGAGTTAGACGTTTCAGAGATCTTCAGTAAAGGTCCAACACTTTACAGAGTACAGTTGACAACTCGAGAATGTTTTCATACCTACTCATTAACATTTCAATAACACTTAAGTGTCTTGACATACAATGGAAACGACTTGTATGCCAGCTTACAAAAAGTGTAAATACAAAAAAGGTTTTGGCATCAAAAACCCTAACGACGAAAAACCTTTACGAAACAAAGCTTCAACAAGGAACAACACTGCACAATGCAACATTAATTTAAGTGCATGGACCAAAATATAAAATTTAATATAACTTTTGAGTTTCAACAAAGTGACAGCATAGTGAGCGGTAGGATGTCAAATCCAATATAATACGTTGTGGATCTTAAATCTTAGCTTTGCAATGGCTACAGTATAAAGATTTACCAAATAAACTCAAACTAAAATCACTGCATATTGCAATTACAATTACAGAGAATACTTAAGTGAAATAAAAAATAAGTTAATCTAGGTGATTTTGTCCCCAGTTCATAAAGATCTGATTAAGAATTATAAATTTTCGTTTTGTCAGTTTGGTTGAGCAGTCATGGAGGCAAACAAACCCAACAGAGTACCGTGAATCAAGAAAGAATTACCTTTAGATGTTTTTTTCTGGTGCTCATCATCCTCTGACATATAATCATCATATCACCACACATCCTGACTGACACAGAGAGCTTAAATAAATAGGAATAGAACCAATATATCGGGCTGGCCAATATATCGGGCCGATATTTGCATTTTTTACATGTTGCAGCCGATAAGCGGCTGCTGCATTCGCCTATAGTTTTTTTCCCAGCATTATTGCACACGGTGGACTTTATTATGCTGCTTATTTGTTTTTACTGTGTGCAATAGTGTAATTATTTTATTTATGCTTAAATATTTATTTCCAGAATTTAAAATACACAGTCTTCAGCACTGAATTATTTTTTTTTACTTGTTCTACCTCAAATGTTCTTATATTTTTCAAATATTTTTTATCTACTTATTCCTCTTGCTCTCACCTACTGTATGTTTATTGTTTGTTAAATATTGTTTTAAATATCGTTTTAAAGTTCAATAAATGTTAAATTTAGACAGGTAACATTTGTTATTATCATTGTTTTTATGATGTAAATTGAGGGAGCAGAATCAGTATCAGCTTCAAATATCATAACATTAAAATCATCATCCCGTATCGATCATCAGCTACGGCTGATGAAATAAAATCAGCATTGGCACTAAAGAAATCCATATCATGTCATGTAGCTCACGGTGATTAGCCTTTGTGTTTATCAGTATCCATGTCCTGCTGATGCTGTGACTCCATTCACTCAGTCACAGCATCACTAACACCCCGTCACCTGATTGATTGTTCTGGCGTGACTTGAAGCTGGAGTTCAGATTTTTTCAACTTGAGCAGCAGAAGCGATAACCGCGAATGCACAAAATGTAACACATAACATGCAGTGTGTATTTTCAGTCACGCCTGAAACGCATCAGTCACGCTATTTGGTTGCACAAATAATGTAGAAAAGGTTTTTTGCTACGCAAATCTGCTTCTGATGTGCCGCGGGACCCCCAGTTGAGGGGGTCGGCAGTTTTTCCAATATTTTTCCACCTTTTTAATGCCAGAACTGGTGATGATAGAATATTATAAGCAGAGCAGCCAGCCGCACCTGCAGTGACAAGTGTTTTTGTAGACGCTATGTTCTTCTGTGCCAACAGACATTTGTGCTGCGTGGGGGATTTTGTTGCGTCACGGTGAGAGACTTAAAGGTGCAGCAATGGCACTTATTCATAATGCGCTCGGCAATCTTGATTCCAGAACGTTTTGCTTTCCGGTAACAGGACAATTATTGTCTGTCTTTTCAGCATGGATGAAGCTGGAGGAACAGATTTATATGCTAATATAGCCCTGATAAAAAGTGATGCATTAAAATGTATAAGTTAATAAATAGTCAAACTATTAAGTTCATTAAAATGGGTTGTTTAAAAAATGGTTAATTCATCTAATCATACATTATTAAAAACAAAGCTAATCTCCCAAAAATTTTTGCACTGTTTATAAGTGCATTCATATTTTATTTTTCCATTTTGTTAATGTTACAGGAGAGAAGTGTCTTTTCCGATGCCGGGGGAGTTTTTGAAGGGAGCACGGGTGGTGAAGGAGGGAAGAAGAAGAAAGACGGGGTTTTTCGGTTCGGTTAGCTTGGAGGTAACAGCTGTGAAGTCTGCTCAGTTTGTGACGAAAAAGTACTCTGTGCTGTGGTTTTGTCAGTCAGACAATCTACGAAAGCGGGTCTGTACAAACGTTTCAGGTAAAAGTCAGTTAAGTTTCTGCCCGAAGCTTTTAAACTGCTTTTGCCGCTAGCTTAGCATAGCGGTTAGCTGATGCTAATAACCTCGCAGGAGGCGGCCGTTCGCTAATACAGCCGAACCTATGAGTTTATAGAAGATCGTTACGGAGTGAGGCAAAGTGAGAGTGGATCCAGATAGCACTCTGAGCCACCCGAAGGCTCTCAGAGGACCTCTGGCAACGTGGGAACTGCGAAGTTAGTGACCGGGAAAAGGCCGCGGCCGTTTGCTAACCCAGCTAGGCTAGGGGACCTTTGCCTGATCATTACTGAACACGACGATGAAAGACTAGACCCAGATAGCACTCTGAGCCACCCGGAAGCGCTCAGAGGACCTCTGGCAATGCTGTGAAGATGTTAGAACCAGGTGTGGGCCACACACTTGGAGTAGCTTTTGCGGCTGAGCTGTGACTGTGGGCGCTGGACTGTTTACCACCACTTTAAAGACTATCCAGAGCCTGCCTGCTTGGAATAACTGGACTTCAAACACCAGGTACCTTAACTTTATTTTATTTTGCTCTTAGAGCGAAGCGACATTTCAGTTTTTGGTCTCTACGCTCACAACCTTCGAACAGGCCTGCAGCGTAGGGTTTATTTGGGGTTGCCGGCTTTAGATATAGGTTTGTGTTTAAGTAAACACTGTCAAATGGAAAGCTGTGATTAATATTCTGTGAGATCTGGTGCTTTGAACAGCAAGAGGCTGTTATTTGTTTTCCTTTTATTTGAAAATTGCACTATATTTATTTTATTTTATTTATCATTTTATTTAATAAACGGAGGCTTGTTGTCTACATAATATATCTTGTCTCAGGTGATATTTGAGTTTGTGCCTCCTTATTCTGGTGTGTAACTGTGTTTAGTGCTAAAACTGAGTATAGCCTGGGATCCAAAAGATATCACATACAGGTAAGTGATGTAAGAGGAGATTTATAGAACCCAGAGCCCACCCCTTTAATTCATGGGCTACATAAAATGGAGGCACCGCTGGGATCTTTTGGGTCTTGGCCGGCATATTAAACGCACAGTAAAGGCACATTACACTACTTTTCAGATTATACACACACAAAACAAAAAAATAATTAAAAATATGGCAGACCGGGCTGAGCTGGCGTCAGAACTGAAGAGGTGGTGTCGGGGGGAAAGTTTGGAAGAAGCAAAGGCCCTCATGATTATGGTTCCAGAAGATGTGGAAATAGCCAAAATAGAGGAGACCCTAGAAACTATTAAATGTTTGGGTAGAGTCCGCGTCAGAGGGCGAATGTTCCACACAACTCAAAACTGCATAATGGCATTGTGCGAGTGCAGAGAGGATTGTACTGACACTGTACCACCCGAAGTTTTCATGCTGAAAGTGGGAAGAGTTGGCCACTAATCACTCTAAGGGAAGTGTCAGTTACAAATGATTTTGGTGCCAAGCTGCAAACCCTCCTAGATGCTGAAGGCAAGACCATTGAGGACATTAAAGAGCTACTATCAGACTCTGCCCCTAGAACCGATGTCACTGAGTCTATCCTGCTAGCTGTTGGTGACATTTTGGAAAAGTCGGGTAAACCACAGACCGAAGGGGGTTACCGGCGTTTACGCTTATTCTCAGGGAACCTGCCAGTCCCACTGAATGAGGAACCATTCGACCACTGGCTCGAGCAAGCATGGCTCATGGTCGAACAAAGTGAATGTTCAGATAGGGAAAAACGGCGTAGGTTGATGGAAAGTTTAAAGGGGCCTGTACTGGAAATTGCGAAGTCAGTCAGAGATGCAGACTCAGATGCCAACCCAGCAAAATACCTGGAAGCTCTAGAAAGCGCATTCGGCACCGCAGAATCAGGTGATGACCTCTATTTTGCTTTCCGGTTAATGCAACAGCAACCAGCGGAAAAACTGTCAGATTTTTTAAGGCGACTGGAAAGAGCCCTTACTAAAGTAGTACAGAGAGGAGGATTGCCAGTTGACTGCAAAGACAGAGCTCGCTTGGAACAGCTTCTGAGAGGGGCCATCACTTCAGATCTCATGCTAATACAGTTACGCCTACGGGAAAGAAAGAAAACACCCCCAAAATTCCTGCAGCTCCTAGGTGAAATTCTTACAGAAGAGGAGTATGAGGCTTCAAGAAAAAAACTCAACACATCGGTTCATACTGTACAAACAAGGCAAACAGCAGATGCCAGCCATGCAGAACTGCAAAGTCTGAAAGCTGAGGTCAGAGAACTCAAGACCAAGTTAACTTCCTGTATGACGGGTGTTCAAGACATCAAGGAGAAAAGCTGCAGTAGTCCAACTGTGTCTACATTGCAACCAAGTGAATACCAAAGTGACACTGAGCTTGCTGCATTAAAGAAACAAGTCAAAAGACTACAACAGAAAGTGGCACAAAGAGAAGTTGGCCTGGATACCACAGCAAAACAGACTACAGTAACGGCGGTGGAAGTAAAGCAAAGAACGTCTCAGCCCAACAAAACTAGACAACAAGCAGAGGGACAGTTCTGCTACCGATGTGGGGACAAAGGTCATTACATGGCAAAATGTCACAATCCAGAGAATCAAACCAAAGTCATCCGGAAGCTAATCCAATCACTAAAGACAATGATGGGCAATCAAAGCACTGAAACAAGTAGCACTCCCACTACCAACTGCAATGTCAAGCAGGGTCGACTGACTTACCCCACTGCAGTGGGAATCCCCGAAGGACTGATTGGACAACCTAGTCTTGCCTATAAAAATCAATGGACAATCCTGCGATGCCCTATTTGACAGCGGATCTCAGGTTACCATCATCTTTGAGTCGTGGTACGAAAAGCATCTGTCCTCTGTCCCTGTGCAGCCAGTTGCTGGTCTAGACCTCTGGGGTTTAAGCGAGTCAAATGTCAGTTACCCTTATCGTGGCTATGTGGTGGTTGAGTTCGAATACCCTGCTAAAGTTACGGGCACCAACCACACAGTAACGGTGTTGGCGCTAATTTGCCCAAGTCCAAAAAAAGAACAGATTCCAGTGATTGTGGGCACAAACACCAGCCATGTGCGCAACCTGGTGAAGCAATGCCAAGAAAAGGGTTTTGACATTACCAGAGTCCTTGGTATTCAAGCCAACCGTGGCCAGAGAAACACCCTTGCAGGCTCGGTTTCCTCAACCTCCGGTGATGATGAAGTTGGCAAGGTGGTATGGAAAGGTCCAAGCCCTTTAATCCTGCCTCCTGGAGAGGACCTGCATGTCTCCTGTATAGTCGACTTCAAGCAAACTGTGGACAAAGAAATCCTAATGGTGGAAGCTTCTCCATTAGCTCCATTACCTGGGGAGGTGCTATTACAGCCTATGGTGGTTCCTGCCAATGCAGTACAGGCTAACAACTTCAGAGTCCTAGTGCATAATCAGTCTGCTAAAGAAACCATCATTCCTGTGGGTACAGTCATGGGTCTCGTGTATCACACGGAGAGCGTTATTTCCATGCCTCTCCAAAAGGGTGAACCTCCCAAGTTTGACGGCAGTCAGATTAAGTTTGGTGACTCCCCAGTGCCTGAGAAGTGGAAAGTTAGACTCCGAAATAAACTTGCTGAACGTTCCAAAGTTTTCTCGGTCAGTGAGTGGGACGTTGGCCTAGCCAAAAATGTGGAGCACACTATCCGGCTGTCTGATCCAAGACCTTTTCGTCAGAGATCCCGACGGCTGGCTCCGGCCGACATAGAAGATGTCAGAAAACATCTACAGGAGTTGCTGTGTGCAGGCATCATCAAAGAATCCCGCAGTCCTTATGCATCACCCATAGTCATCGTTCGCAAGAAAAACGGAGCTATAAGGATGTGCATAGATTACAGGCTACTGAACAGCGGGACTGTGCCTGACCAGTACACAACGCCCTGTATTGATGAAGCGCTCGACTCCTTGTGTGGGAGCAAGTGGTTCTCTGTACTGGACTTACGTAGTGGCTACTACCAGATAGCGATGGCGGAGGAGGACAAAGAGAAGACGGCATTTATATGCCCTCTAGGTTTCTTCCAATTCGAGAGAATGCCTCAAGGGATAAGTGGAGCTCCGGCATCTTTCCAAAGATTAATGGAAAAGACAGTCGGGGACATGAACCTCCTCCAAGTCCTTGTCTACCTGGATGACTCGATTGTCTTTGGAAAGTCGCTGGAGGAACACGAGGAAAGGCTCCTCAAAGTTTTGGATCATCTTGGAGAAGCTGGTCTAAAGATCACCCTGGACAAATGCCAGTTCTGTCAGCCTCAGGTGAAATACTTAGGCCATATTGTGTCTGCTCTGGGTGTGGCTCCCGACCCACAAAAGATTGAAGCCGTCACCACCTGGCCACAGCCCCAAGATCTAAAGACTCTAAGGTCTTTTTTGGGTTTTTGTGGGTACTACCGCCGGTTTATAGCCAATTACGCTGCTATTGTGAGACCACTTACAGAGCTGACTAAAGGCTACGCCCCAACCCAAAAAACCAAGAAAAAGTGCCCAGATCCTTTCAAGATCTACCGTAAAGAGTCCGAGCCTTTCGGTGAACGGTGGGATGACCTGTGTACCCAAGCTTTCCATCAAATAATCCACTGTCTGACCCATGCACCAGTGCTAGCCTTCGCAGATCCAGACAAGCCTTATGTGCTTCATGTGGATGCTAGTTTTAAAGGACTTGGGGCAGTCCTCAATCAACAGCAAGATGATGATTGCATTTGCTAGTAGCCCACCCCTTTAATTCATGGGTAGAAAAGGGCTACACTAAATTGGTCAGCAGAGATGACTGCTGACATGTATTTGTGCTGCCTTTCATGTGTAAGGTGGAAAGATGAGACTTCCACCGAATTTGCTTCAGTGTCGATTGAGGTAAGATTTCCTTTTGTATCAGAAGATAAAGTCTTACTGGGTTCTGGATTAATAAATCTGGAGTAATAAATCTTGGCACACTCTAGTGGGGAAAACACAGAAAATGACATTTCCCTGCATTGAGCTGCTTGGAATGAATTTTGTTGTATTGCGGTATTATAATCTGCGGTTAATTCTTCATCCCTAGTACTGTATATGCATCAAACTGTTGCTGCTTTAATATGAGGCATCTAATTTTTTGTAATTAAAGGTAAGATGCTTCACTGCTTCACTAAACAGTAATTTGCCTGAATAATTTTTTTAGAGACCACAAATTTGAACAGCACAGTGGTCCTTTGTTATGACGACCAAATAAGTTTTTCAATTTTAATCAGTTTTTGTTTTTTTTAGGGATTACCTGAATGTAATCAAACTGGTTCTTAACTTCGTGGGGTTGTTTTCTCTCCAGGATGAAGTGACCAATTTATCAACAGGTGCAGGAGAATAGAGATGGTTCACAGGATGCCCTTAGACAAAGGTATGGACAAGTGGCTTTGGTAGGTTACCTGTGCATGCCGTAGTTTAGGGAGTGAGATCAGATTTTAGCTTATTCAAAGCGACAGAGAATATAATTCGATCTAAAACGGTCTTAATGTTTGCAGGATTTGTTGTTGTTTTAAAAAAAAGGAAAAATGAGAGAGACACTGACCACTAGCCACTAGTTTATGGGTTTTGAACATTATTGATAAGAGGTAATAATCACTTAAATAGCTAATCAATAAAAGCCTCTGGGAAAATAATGCAAAAGGGTGAATGGTAATGTCAAGTTTGAGTTATTGTAATTGATTAAATGGTTCACCTAAAACCTAGTGCCTCTTAGGAGTCCCACTGTTGTCCATTAAATAAGGCATTTTTCCTTAAATAGAAAACCTTTTAACTGCTTGGAATATTTATTTAACTGATTGAAATGTGGTTAGACTTATTTGAAGTAAATTTGTTGTAGTTTTTGCCAGATTGAGTTTAATACATAGAAATTATTCCAAATTACATTTAAAAACTTGATTTAATTAGTACAAAGTAGCAGGACTGTTTTTAATGTTTGTATTTTTGTTGTACAGAGACCTTATATGTTAACTAATTACCTGATTTAAGAATCTACCTTGCCACATTAACCTTTGTGAATCAGGATAAATGCTATTTTGGTAAATGGGAAGTTGAGACTTCCTGAGTTCAAATTTATACTCTGGCTATAATAAATGAATCAGAGCCTTAAGTTTAAAACACTGATGCAGCCCTAAAAAGGAGCTAGACTTTACAGGCGCAAGTGAGCTTCGCAGGCTACAACCTTTCCTTCTTACGTTCAGAAAAAAACAGTTTTTAGGGTCAAGAATGATCACATAAGTTTCAAATAATGGTGTTTAATAGATGATTACTCACAGACTGTGGTGTTGACAGTAATGAATAGTGAGAAAGACACTTAATGGTTTTCTTTTGTAGCTTCATGTCCTGTTTATTAGTACAGGTATTGCTTCCTGCAGTTTGCTCGACACTACTTCCTTTTCCAGAAAAGAACAGTTCAGACTAGAAGCTTCTCGGGCTGTTTATGAAATTGTATTTGTTTGGTCTTTACAAAATATATGTATTTATATTACAGCTCTGATCATTTATTTAACCCCTGCGGACAGTTTTCCCCACTTGAGTACTGCTTCTTTGGACAAGAAGTCTGAATGCTTAATTTGTTGTTGGATTTGTTGATTTGTTTTTTATCACCGACTTGTTCTTTGTAAATTTATTTATTTATTTAATTTTTTTTCGAGCAAGGCAATTTTATTTGTATAATGTACTTTCACAGTGCTTTTCATGATTTGGTGGTAAGGAAGTAAAGACATGATAAAAGTATGTAAAACGTGTTCAGATAACACTTTCCTAGATAATTGTTTTGTGTACTGAGGGCACTTGTCTCAAATGGGCGGAAAAAATGAATTGAACTTATTGTCACTGGCCCGAACTGAACCGCAATGGAAATGGGGCCAGCACGTTCTCATAGGCCAATGCAAACCCGTGGGACATGTTTAATAGGCTCTGTGTCCATCTGGGACCGTCCCTTCTTCTCTGGGCCATCTTTGGATCTGAGCGCGACCTTTGACCATTTTTGTGTTTTAGGTGCCCCAGGGCTCTTTCAGGGCCCCGTAGTGGGTGTGGATGTGACGGCAAAGGTCAGGGGCTCTGTTTTGCACCAAGTGCCTCCCAGGAAGCTGCAAATCAACACGGCAAAGCCAATTTAACTCTGGGTCGATGTATAAAAAGTTTGAACTTTGTGGGACCACTTTGGGACAAAAAGTGAGAATTTTGACCAAACGATGAAGTATTTCAACACTAGGCCCCTCTGGCTGCCCGCTGTGCGAAAACATTGGCCGCACGACCTTTGTTTGACCAGAAACTGCACAATAATGACCAGAACGCAAAATTTAATTGACCATGTCCCCAGGGGTCCTGGCGTCCCTTTCTCATAGGACCTACAGTGGAGGTCAGGTTCTGGGGTCAAACGTCATCCAATCCATGGTAACTGGAAACAAATTCACAGGTCTCGGTGCAAGTTGTCCGTATTGAAACTTTCACGTTTCTATGTTGAGCGGAAGCCGGGATACGAGCGCTAACGACTTTGACCTTTGTCCCAGTTACGAAGCTGCAAAGCTGGAAAGCTGCAGCGGGGGATGGGCTGCATGATTCAATGTTTCGGCCCGATATGGAATGGACATTTCGGTAATAGTCCACTTCCATTGGACCCTATGACGAGGAGACCAAAAGAAGGGAGCCATGTACATTTGGCATCACTTTCTTGGAATGGGACCATGTGACAACGGGACCACAACTCCTACTCTTGGTCCCCTCATCATAGGCTGCCATTGTTGGAACCCAATGCCGAATGTACACGGCCCCCTTCTTTTGGTCTCCTAGGGTACGTGGGAACGTGATTCCAAACATCTATGGGATTTAGGGCCCGAAAACCATGCATTTTTATAGATTCATAACTTTGAAACCAAAAGGCAAAGGTTGACCAAACTACACAGGCTGGAAGCCTCCTGATAGGGTTACATAACCACAATGGTCAAAGGTATCGGTCCCTGGATCTCCGTTGTAGTGCAGGACCACCTATACCACATGTACCCAGTCTGTGGGCCCCCATTCTGGCCTGCATAACCACTGTCTGGGCCTCTGGATGTCTGCTCCAGTGCAGGACCACTTCTGGCTCATGTACCCAGGCTGGAGGCCTCCATTCTGGGTGTAGAACTATAGCCTGGGCCCCTGGAGCTGTGTCATTCATGCTGCCTTATGAACGTATTTTGTGGGCCCCGAACCCAGGGCACTACCCTGAAAGTTTCAAGCATCTAGGTGGAAAGTACGCCAAGACATGAGCTTACTTAGTCCTTGATTGGCTGCCTTGTCCCGTTCATGGGGTAAGGGTCGGCCCTTTGCCCTCAGCTTTCCATAACGAAAACCTAAGAGGAGGGGACCACAAGGGAAGGACTATGCCCTTCTTATGCACCAGAGTACCAGGGGCCAACACAGAGCTTATGTACCCCAGAATGGAGGCCTGCAGCCTGGGTTAGGGTCGCCCTTTTGCCACCAGGCTCCCATAATGAGACCCTATGAGGAGGGGACCACGATGCCCTACTCTTGGTCTCCTCATCAATGGGTCCCATTCTAGGAGAGTGATGCCAAATGTCCATGGTGACACTTTTTAGTACTGGGACAGACATCCAGGGACCCTGACGGTGGATTTTTAACCCAGAATGAAGGCCCACAGCCTGGGTACATGAAGGCAGAGCTATACCTGCACTGCACCAGTTTTCCAGGGGCCTACAAAGTGGTTATGTAGCCCAGAATAGAAACCTCCAGGCTGGGTACACAAAGCCAGAGCTAGGAGTTGCACTTCACCAAGGGTCCAAGGGCCCAGACAAGTGATTATGTAGCCCAAAATTGAGACCTCCAGGCTGGGTACAAGAATCCAGAGCTGGCCCTGTACTGCACAAGAGTTCCAATCGGCCAGAGAGTGGTTATGTAGTCCAGAATAGAGGCCTGCAGCCTGGGTAAATGAAGCCGGAACTAGGCCTGCACTGCACCAAGGGTCCAGAGTCCAAGAATTGATAGCGCAGAATTGAGGACTCCAGGCTGGGTATATGAAGCCAGAGTTGGTCCTGCACTGCATCAGAGATCCAGCGACCCAGACCTCTTTGGTTATGTAACCCTATAAGGAGGCCCCCAGCCTTGGTGATTTGGTTGACCTTAGACCTCTGGGGTTAAGTAGCACTAGATGGAGGCCTTCAGGCTGTGTGATTTGTTGACCTTTGATCTCTGGGATCATGTAACACTACATGGAGGCATCCAGCCTGCGTGATTTGGTTGACCTTTGTGGTTATGTAACCGTATATGGAGGCCTCCAGCCAGTGTAATCTGGTTTGCCTTTGGTTACAAAATTTTGAAGCAATAACAATGCATTGTTTTAGGTCTGCACCACAGTTCCAGGGGCCCAGACAGATCTTTGTGGTTACGTAATCCTATACGGAGGCTTCTAGCCTGTGTAATTTGGTCGACCTTTGTTAGCCCAGAAAACTACCCCACCACAGACATTTCCCGGCCCCGGCTCACCAAATGTCCCCTCCCAATAAAGGGCTATGAGTAGGGGCAAAACACGATGTTGAAAGGACACCGTCCCCCAGGGACATTTCCTGGCGCTGGCTCACCAAAAGGGCTCTGCCTGGTGGCCATTTATTTGCCCTCCTCATACGACTGAATTGGACTTTAAAATTCGTACCACGCCCCCTCGAGATCCGAGGGAGCCGAGAAGAATTGCACAGGTAGAGACAGGGCCCGGCTAATTTTGGGCAGGGCCCCTCGGACCAACGGCACGGCCGCAGGGATTTTTCGAAGTCGGCCGCCAGACTGCCTTTCCCAGTTGTATGGAGCTTATGAGGGTGGCCTGAAAGTGCCCTAGATGTACAAATTGCAGTACTATATTTAAGTAATGCCCCTATGTCTTTGAATTTAAAGACAAATCTAGTAATTATTAGAATATGTATACAGGTTTCTCTTTTCCACATAATTAAATTGAGTGCAGGTAAGCAATAATTAATAGTACTATATTTACACAATTTTCTTGTGTGGGTGGAAAGTGAATTAATTACTGAAATCAAAACATTTTATTCCGGCATTCAGTGAGGAGGGACGCTTTTCCTCTCCCCTCCCAACTGTGTCTTATCCAGAGCTGTTGTTGGGATCCTGTGTTTTTGGGTGGCTACCTGGTCTACCGAAAAATGTAGGCAACTCAACTAGAAGTCATTGGAAAGCAGAAGGAGTTGTGTGACAGCCTGACACGGGCTGTTGGAGACTGTGAACTGAACTACTTGATGGGTGAGCTGGGATGCAGGCTCGAGGCTGTAAAAGGTGATCAGCCGGTGTCTCTGGACGTCATCTAACATGCGACTCTCACTGAGTGGAGAAATTAAACAAAATGAATGGATCCTCATTTTTGGTCGAAATAAAATATAGATTGGAGTTAAATGGGACCGCTGAGAGTCTCAAGGAGAGAAACGAAGAGAAATTGCTCTTCTGCGAACCATGACAACTTTTATTTGGACTCATGGTGACCTTCAACTGGCTCACAGTGAAAATCCCTGTGTCAGGAATGTAAAAAGATGCTCCTTCACCTACTCCTTACCCTCGTCCAACACGTACTGACACACGCATGCATGCATCATACAGAAACATACCACCTGCTTCTCACCATGCCTAGCTGTTATCATTGTCAATGTCTGAATATGACCTTAAATGTTGAGGTGTGTTTTTTTTCTATTACCTGTTTTTTGACTCTTCAATAAGGAATAAAGATACGACGCTGTTTTTATTCACATTACAGAACGACATCTAGTATGAGTAAAAATTGTTTTAATGACTTAGAAATAATATGATTAGGTTATATAGTAATTTATGTTATAGCACCTATAAAAAATTAAAGGTTAATTCAACATGTTGATTTTACTTGGGAAAAAGAGGGTTTAATCATGTCAGATTAATTTATTTTTAGTGAGTGGAACTGACGTACACAACATTATCATGTAAAGTGATTTTACCTTTTTTTCTCCTTTTCTCAGTGCGGGACTAGATCCTTAGTTATATCGAGTGATCTTATGTTTATTTCTCTTTGAGCTTCTTACTTTTTATTTTTTTATTTTTGTCTATTTTTCTGATATGGCAGAAGTAGTGGGGCTTTTAGTTTTCCTTCCTGACAACTTTCTTAGTTATTCTTACTCTTTTTGTGGCATGAATGAGACTTGCCGTTTAAAAAAAGAAATGGGGGGGGGATTATATCGGTAAGTTTGTTTTTCAATTTTTTTTCCCCCAACTTAAGCTTTACAATGGATGAAAATTGCATTTAGTTTCAGCTAAGCATCAGAATTTGCTTAATTTTTTAACAATCTCAAGTCCGAGCACTTTTATTTAATATTTGTTGTCCCAGCATTTTATTTTAAGGCTTCCCTTAGCCTGTGTCAAGGAAAAGCATGTCTGAGGCCATGTCCACACGTAGCCGGGGTTTTTTTTAAACGAAGATTTTCCTCTGCTCCTTGAAAAAAAAAATCTCCATCCACACGTAACCGGATAAATGCGTCTTTCAGCACATCCATGGACGTGGCAAACCTGTAGGGCGCAGTAGTTCTCCCCAGTCCTATCCGCCAAGAGAAACTTTATATCCTCTCTTCAGCACGCAGCAGTTATACAGCTTATAAAAGCAAACAAACAAGACGCGCTTTAACAATGGATGATACCAACACAGCTCTGAGGAAATAAATGCTGTTTTCGAGAGTAAACACAGGTCGCACATGTGGTGTTGGAGCATTTTTGTAGCGGATAGTGACGTTGCGGCTCTTAAAACTCCGTTTTCACCGTCCACACGAAGATACTGAAATCGGAGAAAACGCAAATCTCCACTTTGGCCGGAATTTTTAAAAAGCTTCGTTTTTGATGCCGAAAACCTCTGTGAGATACCCGGCTACGTGTGGACAGGGCCTGAGAGGCCACAGATGAGACTAGGCTGAGGGAGGGGGGGTAACTTTTCTGTGGTTGAAAGCTTTTTATAGGTTTGACGGGGGGGTCATTTTCCCTTTTTGGGGGGTTAAGTCTCTGGTTCCTGCTGTTGTTGATTTTGTAGAGTAGGAGGCATCTCAGTTAGAGGAGCGGAGGGACTTGGTGTTTTGTTTTGGGGCGGTGGTGGAGGAGGTTGTCCATGGGGGGGTTGATATGCAGGCAGAGGGGTGGAGTCCAGGGTCAGGTCAACAGCAGCTCCCCCAAGTGTTCTGCAAAAAGGGATAGAGAGTAGAAGCAGTATCAGGGTTCTTCTCACGAAGCTTATCAGGTTTCTGTGTCCTTGTTAGAGTCTTTTTTATTTTTTCCCACTTTCAGAGAAGTGAGCACCTGCTGGCAGGCGTGTCTGTCTCTTTTCTCACATTCTGCTTCCAACAATTTCAAATATCCATCCATTGTATCAATTTCTTGAATATCTTTACACTTTACTTTCTCTCACTTCATTAAAACTTGCTTTTTCTCTTCTAAATTCTCTCTAATTTTCTTCAATTGAGTCTGACTAAGAGACCGTCCGTCAGGAAATCCATGTTTCTCATGTCAATATAACAAATAATTACATAGATCATCGCCATATTTATTTTTGATTTGAATCACAGGGCTAGTTTCAGGGTCCTTGGGGCGACCACCTTTCCCACCAGTATTACCCATTCTTCCTGTTCTCATTAATGCTCACAGGTTATTCCTTATTAATTTACTTGTCTTGCTCTAGGCTTACAGTTTTAACTTGTTTTTTATGGTCTTGTTCTAGGCTCACAGTTTGAATTATTTTTTTCTGGTCCTGCTCTAGGCTCACAGTTTTAATCTTTTTTTTCTGGTCTTTCTCTAGGCTCATAGTTTTAACTTATTTTGACTCACAGTCCTTAGTTACCCGTTCTTGTCTTGTACCTCTGTTGGCCAGCACTGGCACTTAATGTTCTGAGTAAAAAGAGATAGGTTGCTCCCCCAGCACTTATGAATGAATACAACTGACCACAGAAACAGGAAAATACAACTTCCTTTGTTATTACATATTAGAATTTCAGTTTCTATATTAAACTATATATGAAGACTCCAGTGTTGTCCTGTATTTAAATAATAATAATTGGAGTATGTTGACTCTCCAGGCTTTGCCTCTCAGACGAAGTTGTTTGTTTCCGTCGCAGTGGATCGAGAGCTCTGACCGCAGTCCCTGTCCCTCTAAAGGCTAAGCAAGGTTCTTCTTGCTTACGACACCAAGACTGTCGTGGAAAAGCATGTCTGAGAGGCCATGGATGAGACAAGGTTCAGCTGTCTTCATCAAAGTTTTATTACAATGGGCATGGAGAGGTCACAGAGAGCTCTGAGGTTCTTCACAAAGTCACAAGTATATATAGTGATTTAACCAAACCCTATCGGATCAGTATATGACTGGCTCCTTAATCAGCTCTGAGAGAACAAAGAACTTCATTCATGGTTGTAGGTATGAAACTTATGAGAGAAAGAACACTTTTTTAGCTGTCAAACAGGATGTGTCACAAGAGAGCACAAGGGTGTCATAGGACAGCACAAGATATGTCACAAGATACAAGACGCAAGTAAACTATCAATTCAGCATAACTAAGTAATGTTTTATCTAGGCACTCGGAGTAATGAATAAAAATGTATAAATGAAATAAAATGTGCTTAACACCTATATCTAACACTGGACAGTAATTTTGTCTTTATTGATTTTTTAAAATGTATATTATTTTTTATATTATTTATGTATGAAAATACTCTTTCACTTTACACCGGGTCTCAGGAATTCGGTGTACAAATTTTAATTTTTAGCTTAGCCAGGAATGTAACAATACTTGCAAGGTTTTGAAATGTTTATTCATAAACTACATTTTCAGCTCAGGTGACTTCATAAGGTCAAGTAGAGTAGTACTGCGTTATTGTTTTTATTTTTTTTATTTTAGGCCATTCTTTACAAGGGTTTTAATTCAATCTAACAATCTTCGACACCTTGTATGAGGTTGACTTGAGCAATTTTTGTCTTGTTTTGTTTTGTTATGATTCTCTCTCCTCACATGGACATAGTATGGATTGAGTTGGAGACAATTAAGTGATGGATTTCCTTTCATGCTGATCCTGCTCTCTCAATTAATGAGGTTGGACTCATTGACAAAAGCTGTGTGGGTCGGTAAAGGTTGACCTTGCATGCTGTGGTTTTAGAGGGGGACCTCAACCCACTCTCCTGGTCTTCTAGTCTCCGGATCCTTTGAAGGAATTCAGTAGAGGTTCTCAGGAGAGGGCCTTCCAAGGAGTGATAGATCAACGGCCATGGGACACTGGACACTGTATGTGGTTGAGATATTGAAACTCTAGAGGGCCTGAGGGTCATGAAAGAGGGGATTGCTATTGTGTAATTCCTTGCATTTGGGAACTAATGGTCAGAGTGTCTGACAGAAACTTTACACACCAGATGATAGAGAAATCTCTGGTTGAGCCAACAGGTGCCTGATTCAGACGTCAAGGAGGAGAGGAAGAACAAAGATATGGCATGGACACTCTAGACCTCCCTCGCGCTAGATGACTGATTGGATTACAGGTGTATGACGAATTACCTCTAATCCATTGATGATTGTCTTTAATTTAATTTGTGAATTTGTTTTTTCTTTATTCATATTTATATATGAATAAGGGGGGAGATTATAAAATGTGTTTAGTTCTTGTGTGATTTTTTTTTCATAGCATAATTTAAAAAAAGTTTTATTGTATTGTTAATTTTAATTTATTTAGCTTATGTTTTGATGGATGTTGTTATTATTATTATTATTATTATTATTATTATTATTATTATTGTTGTTATTATTATTGATAACTACTGGTCTGTGATTTGTGTAACCTCTTTAAAGGCTCCCTGTGGCGCTGGGGAATGAGTGACTTACAAACTTTGATTGGGGTTCACACTGTGGATGCAAGCCTCATTTAAGAGAAGAGTACACATTTCAATTTTTGCCAAGATTTTGTGACTTTTTTATTGTGTACTCTGTGCTTTTCTCTGTTTTGCATTCAAATCTTACGCATTCTGACGGATGAAGAGCCATACAGAAAGGCCACCTAGGGGGCATAGGGGCCGCCGTGTTCTTTTGTCCCACAAAGCCATGAGAGATGCAATAACACGACCATAGGTTGGAGCTTGTATATCTTACACCCCATTGGCTTTTGAATGGGCCTGTATGGATCAGATAAAGTCATCAAGAAGGATGTATAGATTACGATAATTTTTTTCAGAAGATTTACTGTGACTCATACAGACGTGGACAAAATTGTTGGTACCCTTCATTAAATCAAAGAAAAACTCATAATGGTCACAGAAATAACTTTAATCTGACAAAAGTAATAATAAATAAAAATTATATAAATGTTTACCAATGAAAGTCAGACATTGCTTTTCATCCATGCTTCAACGGAATTATTTAAAAAATAAATGCATGAAACAGGCCTGGACAAAAATGATGGTACCCCTAGAAAAGAATGAAAATAATGTGACCAAAGGGACATGTTAATCCAAGGTATGTCCACTAATCAGCATCCTAGGTGTCTACAATCCTGTAATCACTCAGTGGGCCTATATATAGGACTCCAGGTAGTCACTGTGTTGTTTGGTGACGTGGTGTGTACCACACTCAATATAAACCAGAGGAAGCAAAGGAAAGAGTTTTCTCAGGAGATGAGAAAGAAAATCATAGACAAGCATATTAACTGTAAAGGCTATAAGACCATCTCCAAGCAGCTAGATGTTTCTGTGACTACAGCTGCACGTCATTCAGAAATGTACGATCCATGGGACTGTAGCCAACCTCCCTGGACGTGGCTGCAGGAGGAAAATTGATAACTGATCAAAGAGACGGATAATCCAAATGGTAACAAAATAGCCTAGAAAGACGTCAAAATAGATCCAAGCTAAACTTTATGCTCAAGGAACATCAGTGTCAGATCGGAACATCCTTCGCTGTTTGAGCCAAAGAGGGCTACATGGGAGACGAACAAGGAGAGGACAAATCATAAAAAAAAACAGACTGGAGTATGCCAAACTACATGCTGACGAGCCACAAAGCTTCTGGGAGAATGTCCTGTGGACAGATGAGACAAAAATTGTACTTTTTGCCAAGGCACATCAGCTCTATGTTCACAGACGGAAAAATGAAGCATATCTAGAAAAGAACACGGTCCCTACTGTGAAACATGGGGGAGGCTCGGTTATGTTCTGGGGCTGATTTGCTGCATCTGACACAGGGTGTCTTGAATCTGTGCAGGGTACAATGAAATCTCAAGACTATCAGGGGATTCTAGAGAGAAATGTGCTGGCCAGTGTCAGAAAGCATGGTCTCAGTCGCAGGTCACGGGTCTTACAACAGGAAAATGACCCAAAACACACAGCTAAAAACACCCAAGAAGGGCTAAGAGGAAAACACTGGCCTTCTATGAGCCCTGATCTCAATCCTATTGAGCATCTTTGGAAGGAGCTGAAACATGCTGTCTGGAAAAGGCGCCCTTCAAACCGGAAACAACTAGAACAGTTTGCTCATGAGGAGTGGGCCAAAATACCTGCTGAGAGGTGCAGAAGTCTCATTGACAGTTAAAGGAATCATTTGATTGCAGTGATTGCCTCAAAAGGTTGTGCAACCAAATATTAAGTTGTGGGTACCATCATTTTTGTCCAGGCCTGTTTCATGCATTTATTTTTTAAATAATTCTGTTGAAGCATGGATAAAAAGCAATGTCTGACTTTCATTGGTCAACATTTATATAATTTATATGTATTATTGCTTTTGTCAGATTAAAGTTATTTCTGTGACCATTATGAGTTTTTCTTTGATTTAATGAAGGGTACCAACAATTTTGTCCATGTCTGTATTGTAAAGGATTATTTGATCCTGATTTATTATTGTTCTTTTTTCCTACTGCCTGCATTCCCAATAGTGGTAGTTTCTACATGTGTAATTCTTAATTATTCGTTTTTTTTGTGTGTTTGTTTATCACTGAGTTATGATAAAAAAGGGGGACTGTTATGGTAAACCTTATATTAAGAATAATATGTTCTGTGTATTTTTATATACTGAAAGTACTGTGTGCTAATTCTTCATGACATAGTGACCTAGTCTGATTGTATGACACTGTAAGATACTAGGTTACGTCAAATGTACTGATATTAAACTCCACAATCTGTGTTGCCTTGGAGACGACCCCCTTTTCACTGGATGTCCTGACATGTTGTAAGACTGTGCTCTGTATCACCCGAAGACACCTTGGAGTCTGATGCGCTCACCCTAAAGAAATGTTTACTATTAT
The DNA here is from genome assembly GCA_028564705.1 of Apricaphanius iberus. Taxonomy (NCBI): domain Eukaryota; kingdom Metazoa; phylum Chordata; class Actinopteri; order Cyprinodontiformes; family Aphaniidae; genus Apricaphanius; species Apricaphanius iberus. The sequence continues at coordinate 259,475 of JAPXFQ010000499.1, read as the reverse complement.
GATATTGATATTAGTAAGGGTGACTGAATGTAAAAAATGCTGTGTTAGTGAATGGGAAGCAGGTCAGATTTTGTACGGTTTCAATGTAACTCTGTAACCTCCTTTTTTGATCAAACAAGTCCGTCAAACAACACCTCCATAATCTGAAGGAATCTCTGGCATCCCTTAATTTAAAATGTTTTTTTTTCTGATCATAGGCAGCCAACAAGTTATACCAAGACCCTTGTTCAACTCAAGTGCAAATAACCCTAGCTTATGTATTTGATTTCATAGAGAAACTGTTTGAGATTGCTAAAACACGCAGTTGATAAAACTATGTCAATGTGCTCTGCCTCCTCCATTCACCATTGCAGCCAAGGGAAAGGCAACAACTAAAGGACTTCCAAAGAGAATTTTCTGATTTTATAATTTAACTGCAGGTAATCTGGACTGGATTGTTTAAATTGTTTGTTCAATATTCTGCTTAAGGTTTGCCCAACAGAGGGCGCACATCCAGCCATGTTTAGGTTTCTATGGGAACTGACATTCAGAATGTTTGAAAATCAGTTTTCATGAGATTTTTCTTTATTAAAGTTCTCCTGTAAAAAATGTTACCACTGTGAAAATAAAATGTGTAATATTTATCCCCAAGTCCATCGAAAACAGCCGTGTGAGAAATTCACAGTAAAGTTAAAAGAATCCATGTTTCAATTCCATAGTTCAGATTATTTAATCAAGTAAGACTACCTATGGTTAGCTAGGTCATTTAAAATATGTACAAAAAAAGAAACTGTCCCTTCAAAAAATCGGAATCAAGAATCATTCGGAACCTCAATAGAAACAAGGAATCAGAGTTGGAATCGGACAAATGCAAACGATGCCCAACCCTACTCCTGAAGAAGGTTGCACCCTCGGGCGAGTGGATTTTATGTGTGTGTAGGGTTGAGGAAACTGCTCTTGTGAGGGGTTAATGCTTGCGTGAATGGATTTTATGCACGCACAGAACAGAATATTGCTCTATGGACTTATGAAACAAATATGACGTCAAAATAAATCCTTTCCAACTTTTTATTTGCTGTAAAATGGAACATCTTGATACTCTAATTTTCACAAAATATACAATGCTATTAGAGTTACAAAAACCTGCAATACAAAGAATCACCACAAATAAACTGGTAGAGAACATCTGTGGATTTAAACCCAGAAGTAGGTAACGTCATGCTGTGGGACAGAGAAATGCTAACCCGTAAAGCATCCTCTGTCTGACCCACATTAGATCCTTCTACGCTTGATTTGGCAACGGTTCTGGTATAAAAAAAAAGACGCTGCTTTAGCTGCTCTTTGTTGCTATATTGAAATTGAACGAATATGTTCAAAGTCTAGCTGTCATACATATATTTTTGTCAAAATTCTGCATACCAAACAAACTTGTGCTGACAAAGCATGAGTCTTATCTTGATCTGCGAGGAAACACGGCGCAGTCTGAGTTTGAGATAAATTCTTCTTCTTTAGTGATATCACCCAACACTGGCACATTACTCCCAACCAACTAATCATCCAAAATGCACCAAAATGTTTGTGAAAAGCATTAGGGATGCAACAATACCACTTTCTTCAAACCGATACGATACTGATACTTGGATCTGATTAGTTGCCGATACCGGGTACCAATGCCAATACTTCTACCACACAAGAAAATGCAGGAATTAGGCTTTTTTTCGTTCATAAAGTGACCACTAATTAAAATTTCAAGTGAAAACATTTTTTTTTAATAAAATTATTTCAGAGTTTCCACATTTTTTCGTTTAGTGGTATTGTTCAACTAACCAATACTGTTCAAAGTAAAACTGTATCGGCCCATGTACCCAATGCCCGTGTCAGTTTTGGTGCATCCCTAAACAGAATACTCATCTACAGAATATCAACTGTATTTAAAAATCGTAATATTAAAAACTTGTATGAGGGTTATAAACTTGCTGGAAAATGATGTGGGATGGCTTGATGAAACAAATGATTGCAGTGGGGTGAGATCACTTACCCCTCACCTTCAGGGGAAGCTAGTTTTTTCTCCTTTTTTTTCACCATTTCTAAGATAATTTCAATAATTCCAATTGAAAGTATTAAGCATTGCAAAAAAGCATAATTTCTCATATATTTGTTTTAAAAAGACAAGGATATTTTTTTCTCATCTCTTTAAAATAAAAACTAAAAAGTGAAAGTATGAACAATATCAGAACATCCAGACATCAAACTATTCAGAGACGTATTGGTTCTGTGTTCTAGCAATGTGTTTTGGTGTAAAACACATTGCTGCATTGTTAAGATGCTGGCTGAAGCTGGTAAGCGTGAGTCATTATTCACTTTAAAATAAGTCCTGTACACACAAATTGAAGAACAACTCAATATGGAAGAAGCCATTAAAATGGAAAAGTCTGATTAGTACCCGAAAATACAGTCTGACAAAAAAAAATCATTTTGGGGGTATTTCTTATAGTCTGATTAAACTGTTGATGAAGCTGTTGCTTCTAGGCTTTGGAATGATTGTCCCCTCCCCTTTGCGCTCAATTGATTCTGTTGACAACTTCAAGAGTGAACTCAAGACCCTTATCTGTTCAGGCTTTTAATTAACTACTTTTGGGCTTTAATGATTTTAATGTTGTCATGGTCTTTTATACTGTGTTTTATTTCTGATTTATTTGGTTTTCTTATATTACTGTGTTGTGAAGCCCTTTGTGGCTTTTGTCTGTGAAAGGTGCTATACCAATAAAGATTACTTACTTTCTGTGCATTTCACAAAACTGACGTCAGTAAGATGAAATAACATTCTGGGTGTATACAAGTGTATGAAAATATTTGGTTCAACTGGAACTGCAACCTATAATGCCTGGTGACACATATAAAAAGGTATGCTACTCACTATTTTCCCCCATCCTGGGCTGTATCATTACAATGTATTCACATCTAATATTACTGCGGTAAAAGCTCTGACAACACCTCACAATGTGCTGGCTGAGGCACATAGTTGTGGGTATGAAAGTCTCTAAGAACTTGTGAATCGAAGGAATGCATCTCTCAGGAATCTATTTATTTGTACACAGAGAAAGTGTTCCCTCATTAGGCTCTCTCAGATCCCCTAATTAACGCACAAGGCTTGTAATATTCTATATTGCTCTGTCAAGACATGCCATTAAAAAACACAAAAAAAACAGTGCTTTTATCTTCCTCAGGCGTCTTCTGCTGGCAAAGATTGATGTATCTGTGTCATAAAGTGCTGCTGTTTTTCAAAAACAATATTTCAAGATATTTGGAATAAATATTTGTGGAAATGAACCACAGCTTTGCACTATATGACATTAAACATTTAGTTTAATAATAAGCACTTTCACTGAAGCTCTGTCTTGTATTCGCTGTGTTGTTACTCAGGTGTTTGGCCGGCTGTAGCTCAGTGGTAAAGTTGTTGGCTTGTGACCTGGAAATTGTGGGTTCTATTCCTGTTTCTGCCTGAAACATTCCATTGGATCCTTGGGCAAGAAATTTCACCTACCTTGCCTACTGTTAGTTGAAAAAAGTGAGATAGATAACCTATAAAAAAATTTATTCTGAAGAGGTGATCATAAGTTATTTATCGGGATTTACTCAAGCCAGTGCTTGAACTCGAACCTTTATTCTTTGAAAGGACTATGCATAAGTTTAACAAAAAATAAAAATATAAACATTAAAATTGTATTCCTCATGCATGCTCCAGCAATGCCCTTGCAAGTAGAATGAGCCTTGGCATTTTCACAGGGTTGCCTCTATATGCCTGTAAATTCACTTAAATAGCAAGTATTCGGGTTGAAAAAGCAGATTTCCTGACTGCTCTCCAGGGTAGCCTGAGTAATTGTGTCATGTGCGTTCACACTCATGTGTACCGTGTGCTATCTTCATCATAAACAACTGCGGAGCGAGAGGTAACAGAAGCATGGCTTCAGCAGAGGAGGGAGCAGCTTTTAGGACCAGCAAAACTACAGTCCATACACCAACTAAACTTACACAAAAATCACATTTCTTACCTGCAAATCAGTAAATTGTTCAGGACGCGACTGACTCGGTTGTTGTTACTGTCAGTTCGAGAGTGAGCTCACACAGCATGTTCACTCATTCAGGCTGCAGTCACGCCTTTGGCCTGAGGGGGCACTCGCGAGCAAAAACGTTCATACTTCACACAGTTGCTTTAACCTGCAATTATTTAAGTGCCTATATCATGTAAACTCAACTTTTTATTTAACTCATTAAAAACTTTCCCAAAGCAGATTTTGGCTTCATTTATGAATCCTTCGCTCTAAGCTGCAGATCTCCTGCTGATCCACTTAGCTTCTGCAAACGGCTGTATGGGGCATATTTTTGTCATTCTTCCCCTCTCCTCCCAATCAAGGAAGTGCCAAACTGTCCCTCCCCTGTAATGTAGACAGTTATACCCACTTTCTCCTAGGCAGTAGTACTGAGCGCTGCAGCTATGGATAGAGAGACTAAGTGTGTCACTCAGGAATGTGACATTTGATTGATGACCCCTGGGTCAAAGGTCAAACAGGTGGTGAGAGGGGGGGTTCAAACAGGTGTTGGGAGAGGGGGGGTCAAAACTTTATGTCAAATAGGATTTATGACTTCCGGTGGAAGGGGGAGGGGTCAAACAGGTGGTGAGAGGGGGAGTCAAACAGGTGTTGGGAGAGGGGGGGGTCAAAACTTTATGTCAAATAGGATTTATGACTTCCGTTGGAAGGGGGAGGAGTCAAACAGGTTGTGAGATGAGTGGTCAAACAGGTGTTGGGAGAGGGTGGGTCAAAACTTTATGTCATATAGGATTTATGACTTCTGGGGGAAGGGGGAGGGGTCAAACAAGTGTTGGGAGATGGAGGGGTCAAAACTTTCTGTCAAACAGGATTTATGACCCTTATGGGGAGGGGGAGCCAAAACTTTATGTCAAACACTCGTCAAACTGGTGTTGAGGCGTGGTTTTCGTAGGAAAGGAGGAGTCGGGATTTTTCTGCTTTAAATAGAGAAAAGGCATTGGTTATCATGAGGAAAGCAGTGTCTAAACATAAAAAAACAACAACGCAGAGATGGATGCCTCTCTCCCAACAACACTGGTTTCTTCTAAGACCGAACCAGTGAATTTGAACAAGAAAAAAACGGTGGATGAATAGACTCGTTTGTTTTTAAACCCTCCTGTTGAAATCATGCAGAACGAATGGAATTTAAAGTATCATGACATGGACGGAAAATTGGGCTACATTTTCAATTACGAGGTGGGTGCGCTTTATCTTTATCAAAGGCGCGATGGTGAAAACCCCGACTTTTCTACCCTTTCACCATTTGCGTGCAAGGACTGGACATAGTTGGCTGAAAGACCTTCGCCTATGACAAAGAAGATGATGATGATAAAGAAAACGTACAAATCTCCCCTGAGGACCTCGAGTGGAACGCATTGCAAGCTAAACAGGAAGATGTTGTCGACTTCACCATTTTTCGATCCAGAGTTATCGCCCTAATGACCTGTTCTTGCATGAGAGTAAAAAACATGGAGCTCTGATGGAGTTCGAGTCATTTTCTGTAAAGACAAAGCGTTTCACCACCATCTCCTCAGTTCCTTTGCAGCCCAAAAAAAATTTAGTTCTGGGGTTTGGTCATACAAACACCCATCTATTTGCATGCCATAGCCATTTGTATAGGATCCAGGAGGTTAAAAATGCTTCCCTTTTAAGCAACACCTCCTCCTTCGCCTAACCACACCTCCGTTGAGCTCCACCCAACTCCAACACGCATATAACTGGTTCATGACAAAGCCTCAGCTTACAGCCAATTACAGGAACAGAATGAAGAACACCGGTTTCCAAATGACCCTATCAGCATACTGGGGCTCTTTTGCCCCTTCTCAGGACCTATACGGACCACAGCCGGTAGCTGGGGTTCCCCGGACTATACCATTCTCCCACCCCCATGGACTCACCGGTGTCTCCAGAAGCATCAACAGCACAGAGTCTACCTCCATACGAACAGTTTGTTGCCTGGCTAAGAGGCACCGTAGCTGCTGCTTCATCTACTGCCCCCGATGATGGCGGTCTATCGGCAGCGGTTGATGACAATGCACAGATGGAATTGATCCCTTTGGATGACAAGCCTCCGAGACCGCCTACACCTATTCCTGAGAGCGGGTGTTCTCAACCCTTATCGATGCAGTCATCGCTGGACCCGTTGTCGGAGCTGGGTGATGAGGTGGATGGATGGTTCTCTTCTCTGCTGGTAAAGACTATAAAAACATCGTTGCTTCAATTATTCGATGGTATTAGCAAAAGAATGATCACCCCTAACTTCATACCGGCTATTCAGAACCTGCTGCATCACAAAAATATACAGGCGACGGACGGCAAAGTCACAAGGGTGGTAAAAACTTTGATGCATGAACTCAAGAGTGGTTTTAAGATGCATTTCTCCATTGTTGAATTATATGAAAACGTTTCTTCGGAGAACCAGCTCACCGAAGTGAGTGCAGTCTCAAAGTGTTTTGGATTTGCAGACTGATTGATTGATCTTTGACATTTTACTGTGCGCTAGAGACTTTTGATTTAGAAACAAAATTAAAAAAAATTACAAATAAAAAATAAAAAATGTCCCATGCTTTTGTTGAATTAAAACATGTATCTTACTTTTGTTGAATTAAAACATTTATCTTACTTTTGTTGAATTAAAACATTGAACTTACTTTTGTTGAATTAAAACATTTATCATTATTTTTTTTTATATGAAAATAATAATAAAACCTTTGATACAGAACAAATTGTCTCATTTCACTGATGGGTTTAAGAAGAACTAGAAAGATGATGGAGAAAGCTTATTATACACCATCACATCCAGGGAGGTTTGGTGGTGTGGACAGACTCCGTCGATCTTTACCGGGCAAAAATGGTCAGAGATTTGAAGTTTGAGTTAAAGACTATATCTCCGGCCAAGACGCGTACATACTCCACAAACCAGCAAGACTTCATTCTCTGCATAATAGAGTGTTTGTCACTAGGCCTTTGAAACAGTTTCAGGCTGATCTATGTGATATGCAGGCCTTGACAGTCCACAACTATGGTTATAATTATTTATTAACCGTCATCGATGTGTTTTCAAAGAGGGCTTACGCCCGAGCAATAAAGAGAAAAACGGCACAAGAGGTGGCAGGTGCTTTTGAATCTGTTTTCAAAGAAGGTCAAATACCGCAGAAGCTTCAGACCGATGCAGGGAAATAAATCTTTATTAAAAGGTTAAATGCATTGACGAAAAAATACGGTATCGTGCATTTCAGCACAGCGAGCGATTTGAAGACCTCAGTCATAGAAAGATTCAACAGAACTCCAAAAACTAGAATGTGGCGTTATATTACTGCGAATAACACACTGAGGTACGTAGGTATTCTGCAAGACCTGCTTGACAGCTACACCCACAGTTACCATTCAAGCATAAAAATGACGCCTACGGACATGACGCCTGAAAACACAGATCTGGTTTTTGACAATCTTTACGGGTCTACACCCCGAACAAGATTCAAAACTAAATTCAAGCAAAACACTTTGTCATGAGCTATCTAGGCTCAAGTTACCATCATCAGCTGTTGGAGGGTGTTACAGACACACACAAACACACGCACACACACTTGCTAAATCTGGACAAAACCAGTAAAACCTGTCTGATTTTAAACCTTTAAAAGGTGGAAAAAAATTTGTTTAGTTCCTAAGGTTAAACTAATTTGAAATGTTGTGGTTGTTAAAGGTAGGTATGTGAGTGTTAAAGGGTAAGCATAAGGATAATTGATTAGTTCCTTGGTAACAGGTTAAAAAATCTTTTGGGTTAATTCCTAAGAGTTAATCAATTTTTATGATTTAAGCAGATAAGTATTAAAAGGTCCGTCATATTAGATTGTAGGTATAAGGTGTCTCTAAAATCTATAGAATTTTTGTGTTTTAACAGGTGAAGAAATCTGAAGCATTCATCTATTTTAGCTTTGGAAGGTACGTATTAAAAAGTTTCTTTTTTTCTTTTGTTCCCTTTTCACAAGTGGAAGATAATTTCTTATGGTAAATTCAGCGTTAGAGTTTTCTATTTGAAAAGTATGTATTAAAAGGTAATTATTAGGCTTTGGGGATTGGTAGGGAGCTAAGCCTTTTAGGGTTAGGATTGATAAATTCGATATTGGTCTAATTCTAATCGGTGTTCGATAAACAGTAGCTCCCAGGCTAGTTAAAAAAATGAGAGGGCCGACCTAGTCTGAGCAGGGCCAGCCACAGCCAGCTCTGTCCTTCCAGGGCTTTACAGCCCTTCCCCATGCTTGTCTTGCCCAAGACCACCATCCATTGGCCCCTCGGCCTTGACTCATGAGCACAAGGGGAAAGAATTCAGTGGATGTGACAAATTTGAGATATTCAATTAGATTTAGGGACAAAGCCGTGTGCATTATGGTCTGTAATGTAGAGGCTAATTCTCTGGATGGCTGACACCATTACGTAGGTGCTAAGGGCAGGTTTAATTGCAGCTCATGTAAGAGCCAAGGGAGGTAAGATTGACCCATGTCCCATACACAGCATAACCCTGGGAATACCAGAGAGGGACGGGTAGAGTAGGTAGGGATAAAGGGTGGGTGGTTTACACCTTGATAAGGAGAACCTACATTTGAAGACCCCTACAATTGAGTACATTGTTCCCACATCAGCATAGGTGCAGTATGGATAGGGTAATGCCCGTAATACGACACTTGGCCCCTGACGGACAGTGATTGCTTACTTTGAAATCAGCAACAACATTTGGGTCAGGGTTTCATTTCTCCACAAAGAGTTATAGGTAATCCCCCAAATACATCATAGGTAAATGAGAGCAGGAACTAAAAATTAGTTTTTTCTCACATTTGGTTCAGATGTTGAGTTTATCTTAAAAGTGTGTTTTCTATGGGTAAGAATAGTAAAAAAAAAAAAAATAATTAAAAAAAAAAAAAAAATATATATATATATATATATATATATATATATATACCCGGTGGATTCTCTACCTTTCTGACTAAACGGTTTTGTTATAGGGCGAATGATGTCCTATTGCATTATGGGTGATGCGAAACATGAAGTAAAAGTAATTTACGTCACGGTTTTGGTAAGAAGATGGTGGTTTCTTTTTAAAAAATTCAGAGTTCAAGATTGTCGTATCTTCAGATTCCCTCACCTACACCATAAACCCAGATTTAGTTTCTAGTCAAACTTCTGAGTGCTTATTACTTATATTGTTAAATTTTGTAAAAACCTGCTGTCATTACTAAACAACATTAGTTGATTGTACTATTTAGCTGAATTATCATTTATCAAACTGTACTTTGTGTCATACTAATTTTGTGGGTACATTTTTTCAGCTAGTTTAGGAATGTTCAGCTGTGTTTTGCTTTTGAGATGTAATTAGAAGTAGCCTAGCCTCATGGTTTCATGTTAATATTCCCTTGTTGCCTCAAATTTTCTTGATTAACGACTTGTCCCGACTTAATCTGCGCAAAGCACAGGAAAAGGTTTTTTTAGCTGGCTTGACCTCCGCCAAGAAGACGGTTGCGTTAAGGTGGAAGCCTCCACATTCCCTATCTCATCGCCAGTGGGTCTTATCTTTTATAGATGTTGCATATCTGGAACTATCTACGGCACGTATGCATGGTGCTAAAGAGGAGACCATTAATCTGTGGAAAAGAGTGGTAGTTGACCTCGAGGTGCTCTTACCATGAGGCTGCATTTGACCCTGGTGGTGTAGTTCATTTTAATTTCAATCTATGATGTAATGCCCTCATTTTTATTGTCCTGGACCTGTTTGTCCTTTTTTAAATAAAAAATAAAAAAATATTTTATGATAATGTTCTGCTGTATTATTATTTTTGGTGTTTTGTGTATTACACTTTGAAAAATAATAATAATCTGATAACAAAAAAAGAGGAATAATAGTTTAGTATGAAAAAGTAATGTTACATGAGTTCAAGATGAACCTAACATACTTTTGCTGCGTGATTTCATTCTTTAAAAACTCAAACAAACAGCGAGACCTGTATTCGTAGTAATCACTATCTTGAACTACAAGGAGTCAAGTCAAAATCATTTGTTACCTAAAACTAACTTAAAACTCTGAGCAAGACTGATGACCTTTGCCATTTACTTTCATGCAGGTTTATATGTTGCTGTAACAGCTTTAATTGTTTGTTGCAACTTATTCCACTTTAGCTTAAATTACAAGATCGAAAGGTATTAAAAACATGTGTCTGGTTTTACATTTACTCATTTTCAAGTGTTGTACCCTAGAAATTTCATTAAACATCTTTTTTGCTTTTTAGAGTGCGTCTTAGTCAAATGAGATGCAGTGAAAGTGGATAGCCTACCATCACAATCCCCATGTCATTTTTGATTAAACTAACATCATAAAAAGGTTTAGGAACTGATCATAGGAGAAACCTTTGGTGACGCAGAAATGTTTTCTGTTAAACAGAGAAGAAACATGAGACTTACAGATCACGCTTAATATACCTCAATGTACAAATAAAGGTTGTCTAATGTTGAAATAAAGAGAATAATAAACTCTGGCCCAAAATCTGCTTAATCATATAGGAACATAATCATCGATTGGAAGGTCCTGGTATAGAGTACTAATGGACGGATGTATCTTTCACTATGCTTTCAAAATCTAAAGGATGTAATGCCTCTCTAGTGATGTATAACAAGCATCCCCCCCCGAGGGGACGAGACCCTGAGGAAGACCCAGAAAAATGGTGGAGGGGCTCTCAGCTGACCTGGGGTCAGAGGTCTCTCTGCATAAACTGCTGCTCGAACCCCTGGATAAAGGATGGACGGAACGACACAAACACTGTATGCATCAGTCTAATGTGTTTTACACAACTATAGTACTTCATCAACATATGTAGATTCTAGAGATACACTCTCAATTTTGTTTTTTTAAAGGGAACACACTTCTTCATCTTATCATATGTACATGGTAAACTAAAAAAAAGTCTGGTTCACCTCATTTCACTGAGTACTGTCCTGGCCGATGGCAGGTTTGTATCCAAGTATCGAAAGTACTTTTGCGGCTCGTTTCATCAGTATTGAACAGATAACAGGTAAGACTAGAATTTGGGATATTTTAAAAAGTAACTTGGAAGTTTAGAGAGAAAAATGTTAGCTGATTAAGCAAGCTTGACAAGTCTGAGAAATATCAACGAACTATTGTATACTACGTTTGTTTGTTTTTTTACTCTAAAAAAGTATAAGTTTTTAGGGGTTTTCACAATTTTTTATGCATAAAAATAATGAATGGATAAATTACACCATTTGTAAGTTTAGCTTTAAAATTTAATTTGGAAAAATGACCTCACCTGGTTACCGACTATGTTATAGAAATCAATTCTTTCAGAAAATTTTAAAAAATACATTAGCGAGATTTAAAGTTACTTAGAGTTTAAACAAAGTTTAATTAGCATGCATTTGTTTAAAGTTTAATGTTTAGAAACGTGTTACATGGGAAAATGTGTTTAAGGTTACTTAAAGTTTAATTAAAGTTTAATTATCAAGCATCGGGGAAATTTGTTTAAAGTTTAATGTTTAGAAATGTACTATATAGAGGGAATTTGTTTAAAGTTACCTAAGAGTTTAGAATTTTTATTTTAAAGAGAGAGGGTTGTCACCTTTTTTAGGCCGATCACAGAAGAATTACAGCTCCGTCATTTCACATGACCGGCTCCGTTGCCTTTTCTTAAGAAAAGAGTCCCGATAATTCGTGAGTTCTATTTAAAAGCAGAAAACCCAGACTCCTCCTTTCCTACGAAAACCACGCCTCAACACCAGTTTGACGAGCGTTTGACATAAAGTTATGGCTCCCCCTCCCACTAGGGGTCATAAATCCTGTTTGACAGAAAGTTGTTTTTTTTTATCAAGTTTTTTAAATCAAACGTACCAAGGCCCCTCCCAAAACTTCCCTTCTCCCCTCTCTTGCGAGCTTCCCACTCCCTCTACCCCCACGCTACAATTGAACATATGCATCACCTGTTATTTAACAGCATGTCATTGTGTGCTTTATCAATAAAATGTTATATTGATTTGCTTTACTGAATATATAGCAGTCTTACCTGTTAGCAGAGATGTGGCCAAAGCCTTTCAAAGGGGCTATATCATGCAAAATTAAGTGTTTGGAGTTTTCAACCAACTGGTAATGCAATTTTCTCATAAAAACAACCACCAGAGTGGGTTTTGGCTTAATTCTCGCATGTCTGAGTAATCCTCCTGAATTCTTCCTTCTGAGCAGCTGCCCCTCCCTCTCCTAGAAATCGACTGATGCTGCATTCACACCAATCCCGTACGTCAGTGTCAGTTGCGGCAAGATTACATGTAAACTCTATGGTAGAGTCAAAGGTACATCAACGTCTCTGCGGTGCGTTGTGTACGTTGGCTCCATCAACTTTACTTGGTTTACATACGGCAACGCAGAAGTTCAGCAAGCTGAACTTTTGACGGACCCAACGCAGTTAACGCAATTAACGCAGTGCGGTAATCAATCAGAGCGTCTCACTGTAGTTATGTCACTAAAGACGTGTCTTGAATGAACTGCGGGTCCACTGAAAACATTTTCAACAAACGCAGATTTCAAAAATCAGAAATAAAGGGGCTTCCGGGATGACGCCATACTGAGAGGATCGAAACTATGGAGCTCCCCGAACAAACTTTCCTAACTACATATTTTAACTGTTGTTACTGCTACCACTTTATGTTCAAAAGGTGCGGAGGAGTTCTGAAGATGTCTAGCAAGAAAATGTTGCAGAAAGGGCCGAAAAGAAGTCACAGAGGGCGGCTCGTCGGAATGCTACACCTGAAGCTAACGATACGGCTAAAGACCTAACACTGGCTAAAGAGGATAACAGTGCTCAAGAGAGCCCAGTCCCTGTAATGGATTTTACTGAGATGGTGGGACAATTAACTGAGAGAGTTGGTCCGGTATTTGAGGTGAAGCTGTTTATTCTTGCAAGCAAGTTGGATGCTTTTACAACACAACTGGAAAATAACTTGCAGCGGATGAACGAAGCCGAGAACAGCATCTCCAATGCAGAAGCTGCAGTATGAAGGAGCTACCATCACCATCCGACAAGATGTTCCCCAAAGTGTATTGCAGCAACAACGGAAGTTTAACATGGTGTACCAGAGGCTGATAACCAAAGGCATTCGCTTCAAGATGCAGTATCCTGTGACCCTCCGCTTCACTCACAACAACAAGTACTTCTCCTTTGATGTAGCCACAGAAGCAGCTGCTGTGGTCGACGCAATATTTGATGAGCGGCATGAGTAAAGTAATGGTTAAGTGGTTAGCACTGTTGCCTTGCAGCAAGAAGGTTGTGGGTTCGTATCCCAGCCCAGGGTCTTTCTGCATGGAGTTTGCATGTTCTCGTGCATGCGTGGGTTCCCTCCGGGTACTCTGGCTCCCTCCCACAGTCCAAAAACATGGACTGTGGACACACACCTTAAGTGTGAGTGTGTGCATGGTTGTTTGTCCTGTCTGTCTCTATATGGACATGTGATGGACTGGCGACCTGTCCAGGGTGTACCCAGCCTCTTGCCTGTTGACAGCTGGAGATAGGCACCACCCACCCCACAACCCATTAAGCGGTTAAGAAAATGGATGGATGGTATTTTTAAGTTGCACCGGATAGATTGAGATTCTTCCCGCAGAATGACTATATTCTATTATTTTTTTATAAAAAGGCTTTTATTTTGAAGGTTCGGGACGGGGTTGTGTGAGGTTCGGTTGTTTAAAAAAAAAAAAAATCACAGTTGAATGCTGGACGGTTCAATTAGTGGGCACTCACAACAGGTCTTGCTTCCTCCCAGTCCCAATAAGCCTTTAAAACTTTAAAGATGTTGTTTGTTCTGTTAATGTTCAAACTGTTGAAATATGGGTACAAGTTCTCATTGCCTAAGTTTGTGTTGTTGACAGGCAAATATGAGTATCTTTTATTTATGTTTTTTTTTACTACATTGTTTCTTGTCCCTCAAAGAGTTGGTCACTCTTTCTTCAATTTTTTTTACATTTCTAGTCCACCTGATACAACTTATATTTCGATCCTCCTTAAGCTACAATGAGCACAACTAAGTATATTTGCCGTAATGTTAAATGTAAAAAAATACTAACCTGGCTCAGAAAGGAGGATGTTAACATTGCCCTCTTGCAGGAGACTCAATTCACTGACAAGGAGCATGAGGAGCTCAAGAGAGAGTGGGTGGGGCAAGTATATTACTCATCATTTTCATCAAGCAAAAGGGGGGTAGCAATATTAATAAATAGGAACATGCCATTCAACCTAGTCAAGTGTATTAAAGATGAGCAGGGTACATACCTTCTGATTACAGGATCTTTATTTGGAGAATGTATTTCAGTTAGGTGTATCTATGCTCCAAATGTTTACTCAGGTGATTTTCATTCAGGACTCTTAGCCGAGGTTTCCACATGGATAACCACTTTTAACATTCTGGTGGGTGACTTCAATTGTGTCATGGATCCCGAAGCAGACCAGAACCCTCCCTGCAAAGCTACCCCTTCTAGAATGAGAGACGCCACGAGAGAATTATGTTCTGATTTAATGTTATTTGATGTATGGAGAGCTCTACACCCGAGAGGACGAGATTACACGTTTTACTCAAACCCACATCAAAGTTTTTCACATATTGATTTTTTTTTCTTCAAGAAATGCCCTAGATAGAGTGCTGTCTTGCGACATTGGGAACCGATTGCTGTCAGATCATGCAGATATTCACATGGTTATTTCGCCACCTTGCATGCAGCCCTCTTCCCATCTATTAAATAAGTATATTTCATGCTAGGCATAGATTGTATGAAATGGGAGATAAATCAGGGCGATTGTTGGCTCTTATATCTGCTGGTAAACAAGAGCCCCATGCTGTCTCATGTCTTAAAGATGAAAAGTCATTATGAAAGCTTGTGAATATTATGGCGGATTACTATAAACAGCTTTACGCCTCTGATGTTTCGGCACCACAAGAAGCTATTAATAGTTTTCTAGACAAAGTTAAGTTGCCGTCTTTATCAGAAGAAGAATAGACAGCTATGGGAATAGAAATAACAAAAGAAGAGGTTAAATGTGCAATTAAAGCCCTCCCGGGTCGAAAAGCTAGCGGGCCTGATGGATACGGTCCAGAATTCTTTAAAATTTTTCAAGATGATTTACTCAGCTGAAATCGGCTCTCTCCCTTGCTCCCTATATTCGGCAAACATCTCCCTAATACATAAAAAAGATAAGCCCCCTGATAACTGTAGCTCCTATCACCCGATCAGCTTAATTAATATGGTAAGCAAAATTCTTTCTAAAATTTTAGCATAGAGACTGGAACAACACCTAACGTGTTTGATCAAGGCTGACCAGACCGGTTTTATCAGGAACAGACTGTCCTTTAATAACATGAGGAGGCTACTGAATGTAATCCAGCATTCCAGTTTAACCAAAAGCCAAGGCCTCATCATCTCCCTCGACGTCGAGAAGGCCTTCGATCGCGTAGAGTGGCCCTTTTTGTTCTCAGTACTGTGAAAGTTCCAGCTCGGAGAAAGTTTTATTAATCTGACCAAATTACTGTATCATACCCCAAGGGCAAGTGTGCTTTTAAATGGTACTAAGTCACAAGAATTTTGCTTAGGAAGATCGACTCGTCAAGGTGATCCTCTATCCCCTCTTATATTTGCTCTGGTGATTGAGCGATTGGCGGAGGCCATCAGAGCTCACAATAGTATAACAGGGTATAAAATAGGAACTATTGAAAACAAAATTGTTTTGTTTGCAGATGATGTGCTGCTGTTTGTCAAAAATCCTGATAAATCAACACCAGCTATTATGTCGGTCATAGAGACTTTTGGTTCCCTTTCTGGGTATAAGGTCAACTTCAGAAAATCTATTGCCATGCCAGTAGGTGGTACCTAGGGATTTGCATCACCCCTTATATTAAGAGTATCTTGAAGAAAAATTTGGATGTAGTCTATAGAAATATTAAAAAAGATCTTATCAGGTGGATGGATCTGCCGGTCTCGTGGGTGGGCAGAGTAAACCTTATTAAAATGAATATCTTACCTCGCCTTCTGTACCCTATGCAAGTCAGTAATGGAAATGGAACAGGGTCTCTCAAAATTTATCTGGAAAGGAAAAAAAACGAGATTAAGTTTAAAAACCTTAAAGTTATCTAAAGATAAAGGAAGGCTTGCATTCCCCGATATTTTGCCTTGTAACAGGTACTGTCAAAGCAGAATAATTTTTGAATGGATTCATTGTTTTTTAAAAGGAAGAGAGGATCCACCCTGTATCATGGGGATGTGCCCCCTATACATTAATAGGTGAACTTTTGGCAAACAAAAAACATGTTAAATTAGCTGACAACCCTTTAATTGGTAATCCTCTCTACATTTGGCGTGACATAAAAATCCAAGTTTCTCACCCTTGACACCACTGATGAATAATGGAGATTTCCCTCCAGGGGTTAAAAATCCTGTGTTTCAAAGGTGGTATGGAATGAGTATAAAGGTGATTGGAGACCGTTTTGCTGAGGGTGTACTGATGTCATTCTCTGAGGCCTAAGGATAAATATGAACTCCCACAGAAAGATTTTTTTGCATACTTACAAGCCAAAGACATTTTATTCAGACAGGTCAAGAAAGGGCGCAGGGTTTACCTCAACTGGGTCCATTTGAAAAGTTTTTGCTCAACTTTAAGATAAAAAAGGGATTTAATTGACATTGTTGTAATAAGCTAAGAGAATATAATGGACATACAATAGATAAGATTGTCAAGCGATGGGAAGAAGATCTCCAAAGGAAATATGATGAACAATCTTGGATGGACTGTATTCGAAGGACTCACACAAAGAAATGCAGGTTAAAATACTCCATAGGCAACATAGAACTCCTTATCTTTTGAACAAAATGGACCCGAGCAGATCACCTATGTGCCTTAAATGTAAGGCAACAATTGGCACCTATATATACCTGGGACTGCCCTAAAATTTCCAAATTCTGGCTGTGTATAAATAAAGAGGTGAATTCGATTCTGAAAGCTAAGATTTGTAAGGATCCAGGTCAATTTCTACTGGGGTTGCCGCCTTTGAGTAAGATACTTGATAAAAAGAAAAACAACGTTGTTGAATAAGCTTCTATTTTTGCCAGTAGATGTGTACTGCTTAATTGGATTAAGGAGAAGCCTCCCCCTATAACCCAGTGGTATAAAGAAATTTTTGGAGTTTTGCAAATGGAGAGGCTCAGTGCAAAATTAAGAGGCAATAATGATAGTTTTAAGTAAACTTGGCGCCCTCTTGTGGAATATTTACCCGATGATCTGAGAAAAGTTATTTTCAAAGGGGAAGGTTCAATCTAGTGGTGTGCTGACGCTTGAAATATATGAGGGAGTACATCTCTGAAAAATACTTTTTACTATCTGTATATGACATGGAGTACTTTTTTGTTTTTTTTTGTTTTTCCCTCTCCCTTCATTTAAGCTCAAAATGTTTTAAGTCCTGCCTTTTTCTGTTTGTCTCATTTTGTATTCTAAATTTAAAAAATCAATAAAAAAGTTATTAAGAAAAAAATCAGAAATAAAGCTTACCGAAGACAGATGAGCAGGAGCTCCTAAGGAGGGATAGAGTACCTGTAGTTGGTGTCCTGGTAGGAGATTTGAGCTCCGATGCGGCCCAGGAGGTTGTAAAATTAGGTGCAGGACAGACGGAAGTAGCACTGAAAGCGAGCCTCATCCATAAGCAGCTCCTAGAGCAAATTGTTAAACTCCCCAAACTCAGAACACATCTGAAGAAAGAGCCCTTATGCATTCGATGTCAACGTTGTCTAGCGTTATCTAGCAAATAAAGCCAAGCCACTCTCTCGTTACGATCCGCCATAGTTCAGAACGTAAAGCAACAGAGGAAGCCCCGCACACGCGCTGCTTTTTGCTCAGAAGCAAGCTTTGGAAGCCAAAAAGCATATACGTCCAATTTTTTTTATATATATATATATATATATATATATATACGTCAAACTACATCCGTTTAATGCGTTGCCTGACGCAGACCAACTGTGCAGTGTGAATGCACCATTAGTGTTCAACTAGTGACATCACCGGTTGAAAGTTGAATGCTAGAAGTGTCTGCCCCGACCCTGCAGGCAGAGCGGTTTTTGGCATCTTTTAACACTTTTTTGTTGGATTTTTTTAACTTTCTCTATGAAAGCGCCCGTTTGGCTGATGGATTACAGGATTTTATTCTACATTCCTAAAGAACAGCTGCTGGATCAAACAAAAAAGACGCCTGATGGACAGATAAGTAAGTGGCTACATGCTAATTTTAATGTGGGTTAGCCATTTATCAAGCTACTTATGTGATTCTTATAACGGCATTGTGTGGTTAATTAATTGATCTGTAGCATCTTAGAATGTTTAGTAAACAACAACCATGGCTTTTTTATATACTGGGCTGGAAAGATTTGCTTTGTGATTGCAGCTGTGTTGGTTTGGGCTATGTCTAAATCATGGAGTTAGCCTGAGATAGGTTTAATTGACTGTGACTTTTTACAAAACAAAATAAATAAAATAAAATAAACCAAAGGTCTGAGCCCGTAATATAACAGAGTTTCATTGTGTTGCTTCGTTATTTTCAAATTATATGTGAGAATACTGTTGGTGATGAAGCTTAGCACTGTTTGTTTCAGTGTGATGTCCTCCTGGCTCTGAAGCAGAGCAGAGCAGTGGAGCATAGCATAACCGGAGGGGTTATGCTATGCGAGCCAACATTAGTGAGCTAACATTAAATGTCCAGTGTGTAACAAATTCGGCCTTTTATTAATAAAAACCAAGTACTGCTTTCGTAAATACCTATTTTACCGAGGTCTAGTCACAATCGCATTATCATGAAAGCGTTCTCGTGTCATATAATACGTTGTTTATAGATACAGGGGGTGCACTGCCCCCCATCTGAGGTTCCCAAGTTGCATCGCCATCTTTGAATACGTTAGCTGAAAGGGGTTAAACTTGTCTGCTTTACATGTTTTAGCCAGTGACGGCGGGGGGAGGGGGAGAGGTGAAGAGAAGAAATGAGCAACGAGCATAGAGGACTGTTGATCATAGTTTTCAATTTCAATGGAGGACCATCTGAGGGAGGAAACCATACCACAGAAAAGAAAAATAAATAACCGTGAGAAAACAAGAATCTACATCGGCGGAGCATTTACCAGATGGAGACTATGAGCAACTACTATTAGCCCCCATGATTCAAGATATGAGCCAAGAGTGTCTGAAAGTATCCCCTATTTCATATATGTCTGAAGTGTGTAAAGCTATACCTTTGTAACTCTAGGCTACTTAATATGATGTGGCGTACTTTAGCTAATTATCCGTGCTTTAATTATATATGTCGACAAAATATATATATGCTGCTTCTGAATCTAAATTTGGCAAAAACAACATTACTTGGATCCATTCTGAATGTATAGTTTAGTTGACACATCTTCAGCAACAGCATGTTTTTATTTCTAGATAACACACTGAATTTCTTTACTACTTGCAACTTATATAAATGCTGCAATTGTTCTTGTAGAAGCAGTGCCTATAGGTGTTTGCAGAATCATGGGTGGAAATTATTTACTGGGAATTACAGATCCAATGATTTTATGTGAATCTTCTCATTTTTTTCACCTGAAGTTGTCAAAAAAGAAAAATATTTATATTTGACAAATTTATCAACAGTAACATTCTAACCTAAAGATATTTCCGGATTTGAAGCATGATTTTAAAATTGACAGGACGTCTTTAATTGATGCTGCTGTAAATGTGATTTCTTGTTTTTCTTTACTCTGCTGGTCCTAGAAGCTGACATACTGAGCCTCTATGACAAAAATAGGCTGACCTTTCTCCCCTTCTGGGGAACGCTGACGAAACAAATTAAAATAGGCTTTATGTGAGCTGAGAAGCCACGTTGGGTTTTCTTCAGCTATTTTGAACAGCTAAACCACAATGTATCATGTATTTGAAATGAATTCAAGTCAACATTCAGTGAAGGAATTAAAGCACCTTTAAGGTTTTGTTCTCAAAACAAGCTAAACTTAGAAAATAAAAAAAATAAAATAAACAAGAGTGAGCACATTCTGAAAGGTTTCTGAATCCCAAATGACACATGGCTGAATATACTGCATGTAATCAGTGACAGACGTGATCCTTTTTAATATGGTCATTTGGAGATATATTAATTGGTTTGGTTATGAATATTTATTTACACACAAATAAATAATCACAACCAACCAACCAAGAAAAACAACTGTGCAGGAGAGGACAGGTGGAGTGGACAATAAGATCACCTCCCCTACATTATTATTAATTTTAACATCAGGAACATAAAAGTTACATACAATCCTTTACAAATATAACACATATTCACATTGTATACTATTTTAAAGTCACAGTTTTTATTTTATTTTTAATAGAATTATGTACTTAAGAGTTGGTGGTAGTTCAGTCCAATAAGGCAGCCCTCTATATTAACAATCCCAAATCAGAAAAAAAGTTGGTACAGTATGAAAAATACAAATACGGCGACAGTCCCTCCCTGGGGCCACCTTATCGTGGTGGATGGGTTTGAGTTTCTCGGTGGTCCTAGGAGCTAAATCGTCGGGGGCTTTCTACCCCTGGTAAGGTCATAAATCCCATACTGGCACTAGGTGAGAGATCAGTAAAAGTGCAGCTTTGACCCCTACAATGAATACAGTAAATAGAGTAAATGTTCCCAGGCCTGGACGGATAGATATATGTTTCATTTTAAGAATTCTTACCAAGTGCAATTTGTATTATTTCATTGGCAGATTATTTCTGTAGACTGAGCTAGTATTTTAAGGATTAGGGTAGTCTGCACTTGTAAGAATTTTCAAAATAAGACATTTATATACTCAAAATCAGCTTAATAATTGACAACCTCTGCTCTTGCTTAGTATATGCTCAAAAACATGATCAAAAATACTTTTTAGCTGGAAAACAGATTTTTGGAGATGGTTAGATGGACAGTTTTTGCAATGTGTTATTTGTGGTTATGCACTAAACAGTAGACCAGAATACCCACCCTTTTTGGAGTCCTTGGAGGGGGTGCTAGAGAGAGCTTCTTCCAGGAACTCCCTTGTTCTGATGGAGGACTTCAACGCTTACATGTGTAATGATGGTGAGACCTGGAGAGGTTTAGTTGGGTGGAATAGCCCCCACAATCTGAACCCAAGTAGGGTTTTGTTATTGGACTTCTGTGGTTGACATGAATTGTCCATAACAAACATCATGTTCAAGCATTAGGGTGTTCATATGTGCTGTTGACACCAGGACACCCTAGGCCTGGGCTTGATTGGATGTTGTTTAATCTGATCTACGGCTGTAATGTTTTTGACTGTCCACCGACCACTACCTAGAGGTGAGTCGGCTCCGATGGTGAAGGACAGTGCTCTCAAGTCTCACGCAATGAGCATGAGACACACGCATTTCACCGACTTCCCATGCTCACACACCACACATGCCATTTCTCACACTGATAAATGATTAACCCTCTAGGCGACAAAGTCGTAATATTGCGACAAGCAATATTGCTGGTTTTAACAAGCCACAGCTGGAGATAGGGCCACTAATTTAATTACTACTTTACACCAGCAGATGTCGGACATGTGTAACTTTAATATTGGACACCTTTTTGGGTGTGTTACCATGGAAACTTTTGGAGTAAATCGGCCTTTAAGTCAGCGCCGCGAGCGGGGGACGCGAGGTGCAGCTGCTGTTGTCACAGTATAGAGAAAGCAAGTTTTAGAAAGATAAAACTTAGGAAGCCGAGATGTCGGAGTTCCCCGCCGGGAACTATTGGCTTATTCAGATTCTGAAGATAAATATTTACCTCTGAGGGATGTAAAAATCAGTGGAAATAATAGCAGATGCGATCGAAAACAGGAGAGAAAAAAGACCGCTTATAAGCGAGTAAACAGCAGTAAAGTTCTCTGTCCCGCAGCAAGTGAGGATGATAATGATGATGATTTTGGCGAGGTTTGCTTGACAGATGAGGAAGAGTAGAATCACCAGTGGATCAGACAATTTGATGAGCCTATTAGTTCTTTTTGGGACAGATCTGTAAAATTATGTGGCCAATATTTTCTTTCTGTTGATTTTATATAGTGAATAGAGTAACGAAGCCACATAAGAAAGGACATAAACAGATATATCGATATATAGATGTAGAAAATACATATAGAAAAATCTAAATAAAAAAAAAAATTATTGATGAAAAAAGTTTTAAAAAATGTATAAAAGCAAAAAATTGTAAAAGTGACGTAATAATATGCAAATTAGATGTATGATTTTGCTCGTGTCACAAACTTTGGATCATCCTGAAGATTTTTCTAATTTACAGGGTACCTTTATCTATAACCATATTAAAGCTCCCCCCCCCCCTCCCCCCCCCCCCCCCCCCCGTGTGCTGTACAATTTACTGCCGGTGTAGGTACCAGATCGGCTTAAGTTAGTTTATGGTGATCGGACGCTGCAAGGGACGGGACAGGACCCCTGCCCCGCCACAATCTCACTCCAAGCAATGTTGAAAACTTGAGAGCCCTGGTGAGGGAGGACAGTACATGTATATGGTCCTAATAGAGCACTTCACTCTACTACTCTAGTTCTTAGGATTTCTAAAAGTAACATGGGAAGCAGATCTTTTAGTTATTAAGCTCCGCTCATGTGGAACAAGCTCCTAGTTTTAGTTAGTGAGGCAGACACCCATTCTATTTTTAAGACAAGGCTTAAAACCTTCCTTTTTGATAAAGCTTATTTTTAGAATGGCCTAGGCTATTGTGGTGGAAATCATGGTGTCTGAGAGGCCTCGGATGAGATAAAAAAGGATCAGTCATTTTCTTTATTTTACATACTGCATGGAGAGTTCATAGGGAGCTCTGAAACTTCAGCACAGATGCATGGGCATATATAGTAATCAGCCACAGCCTATTGAATCAGCTTCTGTCTGATTCAGTACTCAGCTCTGGGAGAACAAAACCCGTCATACAGTTATGGTAAGATAACTAACACTCAGTTCCATGCATCAGAGGATAAACACAAGTCCAATCACAGAAAAACATGGATGTAAACACAAGATCTGCCATGAGGTGACAAAGGATGTGTCATATGAGATAACTATCATCTTGCAGTACATGTATCAAACCAGAACAGCTCTTTTTTATGTGGGCACCGAGTAACAGAATCAAACTTAAATGCATAATAATAAATGCATCAGCACAAATTCAATATAAATAAGCTATGTTCAGTTAACTAATGTTTTATCTAGGTACTGTGAGTAATACAATAAAAAAGCCTATAACTGCAGTAATAATTCCTACAACAGTTATGCTGAGCTATTTTTGTAGTTATGCTGCTATGGTCATAGACTGTAGGAGGAAAGACTGACCACTTTTCTTCGCTCTTCTAATTGTCTCTTAAACTACCCGTCGGTTATATATTTTAATATTTTGGCTGTTAACCTTGTTTTTTTTTTTTTTCTCAGTGTTTATCTCTCTATAGAAGCTATACCTGGTCCAGTATCCTGTTTAGATATGATGGCCTTTTGGATTTTCAGTGGCTGGGGATTCTTTTGTTCTTTTTGTTTCTCTGCTATGTCTTTTCAAACCCCCACATGGTGATGGCAGATGACCGCTTGTACTGAACCGGGTTGTGCTGGAGGTCTCTTCCTGTTATAGGCGAATTTATCCCTCTTCAATGTAATGCAAGACAATAAAAAGGGTCTTTTGGACTGTGGAAAGTGTCGTGGTCTCAAAACCGCCCTCGCATTCAGGAGTTCGTTGGAGCTTCAAATCTTCAGTAGAGAAAAACCTGGCTGAGACTTAATTTAGTTTCACCTATGCAGAGCGTGGAGAAGACCTGTCCCCAGCAGGCTGAGTCCCAAGCGTTCTGCCGCTCTTCTGCAGACAGGCTTGTTTTATTCATTCAACATGATGGCTCACAGCACATACACACCAATACATTTGCTGATTTATTTCCCCACACACATATTTCAGTTACATCTTGCAAGATAACAGGTACCTGGTGGTGCCTGATGGTGCCTGATCCTGCAGCTTCATCTCTAAAAAACAACTCCATATTTGGTAGAGATTGGTACTGCACATCTCTGAAAAACAACTCCCTATTACATCTGCAGGCCTCGGTTACTTTCAGCAAGCATAAAACATTTAATCACATTAAAAATCCTCATTAATCCCCCTTTTGAACTCTCTTAAGAGTTCAATATAAGTCAAAGCAGTGCACACCGTTAGTAGCTAGAAAGTAAATAAACATATCAAAATCATAATCATGTTAGAAAAGCACACCTCAAAAAATTTTAAAGTACTTCAAACTCATCCTCTTCATTCTCTTCCACAGGTTCTTCTCCTAAGAGAGCAATCATCATGTGTGTAGGGTCCTGAGGAGCAGGGGAGATGGCCGTGGTGATTAATCTGTTAAGGAGGGCGCGTAGGCATGGGATGCAACAGCATCCACACGTGACCATAATGGCTGTAAACACTGCTAGGGACACCATTATAGACATAACTAAACTTTTATATTTACCAAACATATTAAGCCAGGAGTCCCACATTTCTTGGTCCACTCCTGAATGTTCATTCATTTTGTTGCTCAAAGTCCTAAGGCCGTCTATGGCTTTGGTTAAGCTACCATCTGGGGAGGTGTTGTTAGGGATGAACGTACAACATTGGACTCCAAAAATTGCACATACGCCCCCCTTTTCAGCCAAAAGCATGTCTACAGCTATCCTGTTCTGAAATGCCATTAGTGATGTTGCTGCGAGCTGTTCATGGACTGCCTCAAATCCGTCTCTCATGTGGTTGGCTAGCTGTTGGACATTGTAATGGATGTAATTTATTCTATCCACGTTCTTATTTATGGTACACCACCAGCAAATTGATGATTTGAAACCTGCAGCTATTTGGTCAACTAATTTATATTCATTTGGCACCCCTCTGGGTACTCCTATCGCATCAATATATGTGGGATCCGTCCAGGATTGTCCGGGTAAGGATCGTTTGGTCCTATGGTTAGAAACTGGATTGACTTCTAACCTATTTCCTATCAGCTGTGGGTCATCCAGTACCAGGGTAACCTGTATGGGTAATATCAGAGTAATGATGGCACACAATCCCGATGAATTTCTGGGTATATTTGTCAGTAAGTTATCATTGCCACACCACCACCAGATATCTGCTCTATGGATTGTTTTGAAGGAAGGTTTGACTGTTAGTGTTTCTGCACACCAAGACGAGTTAACTGTACCCATGTGTGTCCTGGTCCCTGTTAAATTCAGGCACGTAAAATTACCCTGTGCCACGTGTGGGGAGAACCAAGGTTTTCTGCCCCTAGTGGGTGGTTGCTCGGGGAACGTGTGTTCCTCTTTATCACACCCTGATCCTGTTTTGTTAACTATTGAGTAGGGCAGGTACTATTCGTAATAGAGGGCGTGCTCCCATACACACAATACATGATCCTCGGGCCTGTTTTGCTGCCTGTTCAACCATCAACAGCCAGTTGTTAACTTGGCCTGACATTCCTGTGGTCATGAAAAAATATTCGTCAACGTCGTCGGTGTGTTGCACTGGCCTCATACATCTGGCCTCCTCTTGCTGACGCGGCTGGATTCTGACTTACTGAGGTGGTTACATTGCGCGAATCCTGGCACACTGTAATGGGGAAACAGGGGTCTCTACCAATCGTGTAAGCCCAAATTAAGAATAACACACACTGTTGCCCGTCTTTATGTGTGGAGCGGACCAGGTCTGCCTTTGTAAGGTTGACCGTGATGTATATCTTATCTTGGGTTTTGTCTATGTTCACTAAGGGACGAATGTGTTTGGCAAAGGCCGCTGTGGTATACGGGCTCCAGTCATACCCTTTTGGGTCTGCAACTAAGGTGGACCAACTAGTGTCCTTTTGATCATTGGTGATATACCAACTTGGATAATCTTTGTAGTCCCGCGCATGTTGCCCTTTATAGGTGAGGGTGTCAATGGGTAGTATGATTATTCCTGTACTGCCTTCCGGGATGCAAAATGTGGAGAACCAGCTAGGAGCGCCATATTTGCTGCATTCCGAAGCTGCGTGAGGTTTTATGTCTATTTCCTTTTTCTTCCTATATATTGAGTAACGACCGGTTGTCAGGGGTTTCGAGGAACCACCATTATTGTATGGCCATTCTTTGCATAGAAATAGTACCACATTGGTTAAAAGGAATGATAGGATGCCTACTCCCAGAGTGAGTTTCCAACTACCCCACATCCTGTTTTAATTTATTAACCCTTCTGGTGTCACTCCGAGTTTTGTTACTAAATTCTGACCTGTGAGCGCTTCCCAGAGACCTAGGAGTATCTCAACTTGCTCAGCAAATGTTGGGAAATCTCGAACCCACCGGGTTTGCTCCCACCGTCTACACGAGTCCTGATATATTAGGCGGTGTCTATCGGCCCCACTAGCTGTCCACGAAAGGGTATATCCTTTGTGATACTCTATCTGCCCGTTTCTACCTTCTTCGGGCCACGTTAGTCTAGTGTTCCAAAATATCATGGATCAAGGGTGCGCTGCGACCCTGTCAATACTTCTCAGTACTTAGGCCAGTCCCACTGCTCTCAGGAGTCCCCACAGAAATACAGCCATGATTATACACCAAAACACAATAAGTACGTGGAGCCAAGCGGTTGTCATTTTTGCTTCAAAGTTGATTAGATATACAAGTGATTATTTAGTCTGCAGAGGTGAAAATAGTAAAATGATAAATGATAATAGTTACAAGTTTTGCTCTTCTTAACCTGGCACTTCCTCTCCCCCTCTCTGGCTCCTGGCAGCTGGAAAGTGTGGTTTCGCTCTTTGTCTTTGTAGCCGTTGGCTGGCCTTCTGTTCCTCCTCCTGGTCGCATACTTCTAGTCCCAGTCCTCTTCTTCTTTGTGGACTCAGGGGTCGACTACCCTGAGCCCTGTGATTTGGCCGGGGATTATTCTGCCCCACTATTTGGCCTCCTCACCTAATTGGAGATCTTTCTTTGTCTCACAGAGGGATCTCTGAGGTTCCTCCCCGGGGGCGCACTGGCTCCAGTGATACCAGGTCTCTCCTTTTCCTCTCAGGCGAACAGCATGAGACGTCCTCTACACCACCTGGTATGGGCCCGCCCACCTGGGTTCTGACCACTTTCTCTTAGTGACCTTTAGCAACACCCACTCGACTTCTGGTGAGCTGGTGACCTCCGTTTCGCCTCTTTGGTCCTGGACCTGTTTGGAAAACTGAGATACCACACTTTGCAATATGTTAAAATACACTCTTTTGCACAGTTTCTCATTGTTGTCTGCAGACAAAGGTCATTTAGTGCTGGGCCCAGGAAATGGTCTACCTGTCTGTAGTTCATGTGGAGTGAACCCTGTGGAGTTATTTACTGAACTCCTTATGGACATTAATGCTAATGGAAGTGCATCTACCCAGTTTAATTTAGTCTGTGCACAGATCTTTGCCAATTTGTTTTTCAGTGATTGATTCATTCTTCCCACCTTTCCTTGAGACTGAGGATGGTATACTGTCCCAAATTTGTGTTTTAACCCCAACATCTGTTCTACCTCTTGTAGATCCTTATTTTTGAAGTGAGTTCCATTATCTGACCTGATTTTTTCAGGAAAACCGTAAACCGATGTGTTTACTGTCCTCTGCTTTCGAGGGCCATGCTTCTGGCCATCCTGTATACGCGTCAACACTACTAAAAGGTACCTGTAACCTTTTACCCTTTCTGTCATGTCTGTGTAATCAATAATGATTTCTTTGCCTGGGCATGTTGGGATTGGAAACCTGCCTTCTGGTATTTTCATGGTGTTCTTGACACTAAACTTTTGACATTCCTTACAGGTGTCTATCAAATACTTGGCCATGTCTCTCATGTGTGGATGCCACCAATGTTTCAAATTGGTCATCATTTGACCTACTCCTACATGTCCCACCCCATGGGCTTCTTCCATGGCTGTTTGTCTCAATCCTGGTGGTAGTATTGGTCGTCCGTCCGGACCTCTCCAGATTCCCTGTGTTCTGGTGGCCCCTCTGGCCAACCAGACACTGGTGAAACCAGGTCTGGTGAAACCTTACCTTGAAGTTCTGCCAATGTTTCTTCCGTGATTTGTTGGCGGGTCTCTTCTTCTGGTTTCAGGCTACTTACCATTATGTGAGCCATCTGATACCCTGCTGCTTTTTTGGCCGCTGCATCCGCTGCGTTGTTTCCTTGAGACACAAAGTCTGTGCCTTGGCTATGCCCTTTGCATTTGATGATCCCAACTTCTGTGGGTTCTTGCACCGCCTCAGCGAGTTCTCTCATTTCCTCTTGATATTTGATGGGTTTGTTTCCTGCAGTCACAAACCCTGCTCTGAGTCACTGCTTTAGTTCTACGTGTAATGCTCCTGTTGCATACGCAGAATCACTATAGAGGTTAAGTCTTTTTCCTTGTCCCATTTTGAGGGCTTCTATCACCACTCTGAGTTCAGCCCTCTGAGCTGACTGTTGTCCTGTCAGTCTTTTTGCTTTCACTGTTTTTCATCCCTCTGAGGTGTGTTCCACTATGGCCCATGCCGCTTTGAGTCCTTCCTGGTCATCCCTGTAACAGCACCAATCTGTGAACCAGGTAATGGCATCTGGGATAGGTTGGGCATGGAGTCCTTCCCTGAGTTTTTCTTCCTTGATGGCTCTTGCCTCACATTGATGAGGTTCTCCTTCCCCCATTTGATCAGCCATGTTGATTCCTTCATGTGTGTATGTAACGTTGGGTGCGTCTAGAATGTTGCACAATCTCCTCTGTCTTAAAGAGGTCATGGTAAATGCTTGCGAGTTTATAAATGCTACAACACTATGCGTTGTGAGAACCTTTAATGGATGCCCCATCACCATGTGTGCTGTTTTCTGCAAAAGTTTTGCTAGTCCTGCAGCATGTTGTGTGCACTGTGGATGGCGTTTTTTCCATGTTGTCCAACATTACACTTGTGTACATCAGTACTACTCTATTTCCCCCTTTTTTCTGGAACAAAACACCATTCATGCGGCCTTTTGTTCCAGAAACATCTAAGTAGAAAGGTAGCGTGTAATCTGGGTTTGCCAATGCCGTTGCAGTGGACAGACGTTGTTTTAAGGCAATAAATGCCTCCTCAGCTTCAGAGGTCCATTGTAATGTGGCAGACAAATTTCGCATTCCTAACTGACGAACCAGTGCCCTAAGGGGTTCAGTCAGACCCACATAGTCCGAAACAAAAAATTTCGTGTATAACCGGCAGGGGGTCGAAGGGGACGATTGGGTAAGTGGGATGTGGGAGCAAGTGCGCATTACGAGTGGAGGGGATAGTCGTTGGGGTGGGGGGGGGGGTGGGGTTGTGGGGGGGGTGTGGGGGGGGGGGTGTTGGGTGTGTTGGGTATGGTGGGGTGGGTATTAATGGTGGGTAGGGGATTGAACGCTCACACGATAGAAGTGATGTGAATACGGTTACAACTCAGTACACAGCGATGTGCACAGATCAGTGTGGACTGATGAGGCTATGTTTACATGTGCTCGCATTTTGGGGACGAGTCTAATTGCTATACCCCCTTTTGCGATACCATCCGTCCCAAAAAGGAAACTTGTTTCCTTGCGATTTGCAGCTTGTCCTTGCTTACTTTAAAACCGAGGTTAGCTAAGTGTTGCAGAACCATCCTGGTTGCCTCCATGCAATCAGTTGGGTTATGTGCAGCCAAAAGTAGGTCATCTACATACTGTATTAGAGTGCAATTATCTGGAAGTTGGCAGGACTGGAGTTGTTGTTTAAGAACCTGATTGAAAATGCCGGGTGAAAGGGCCAAACCTTGTGGGAGCCACGTATAGCGCCATTGTTGCCCCTTAAAGGTAAAGGAAAAAAACATCCCTTAGCCCCTCTGCCAAAGGCAGGCAGAAAAAAGCGTTGGCCAAGTCAATACAGGTGAACCAGGAGTGCTGAGGATCCAGGTTCGTTAGTGCCACGTACGGGTTGGGTACAGGCACAGTAGGTGTTTTCAAAAGCTCATTGACCCATCTAAGATCGTGGGCCATACGATATATACCAGTTCTTTTCTTTTCTACTGGTAAAATTGGTGTGTTCCAACAGGAACCTGAGGGTTCCAAAACTCCTGCCGCTGTGAGCCCCGCAATGGTTGACTCCATCCCTGCCTGAGCTGCCGGTTTGTGTGGGTGCTGTGGTACCCATAAGGGATGATCTGTGTCAATGTCAAATGTGACTGGCATAATATCTACTTTGCCCACATCAGTTGGTGATGTGGACCATTAGGAATCTGGTAAGGTGTCCAACATTTCAGTTGCCCCAATATGGTCAGTTTTTTCTCTGCCATGCCATCTGGTGAGTTCTTGATGCTCCAGGACACAGGAGTCAGTTGCAGACGTTGTGATCCTGTATGTTTTCAGGGAGTCAGAATATCTAACATAAGGCACACCAGAATGCCTCCAGTCTGTTGCGGCCAAGGAACGTTTAACCATTCCCCCCAGTTCCATTGCCTGATGTCCTGGGTGTAAGGCAAGGGACACGTGAGGTGCAGCCTCCTCCTCCATCATGTACCACTCCTTTTGTTCAGGTGTTAGAATAGTTGCGGCCGCAACTCCCTCAGGGGCCACAAAAATATCCTCATTCTGGATACTCCAGTGTTTTCCCTGTAATTGAGCATCCTGCTTGTGGGTAGACTGGAGCACCCGGAGGAGGATAAGGTATCTGTGAGAGGTTCACCTATGGATATGGAATTGGTGGTGGATACTGTGGAGCTGGTCCTGGTGGTGTCCAGGGGTCTGGGTATAATTCTGGTTGTTGTGATACTGGTGGAGGAGGTGCTGTAATAGCCACCATTTGTTTTTTAGCCGGTTTGTGTTTTTCTGAGAGAGACTGTTTAGCTGCTTCTAACTGGACCTTCAGTAACTGTTTCTGTAGGTCTTGTAAAGCATCTGACTCTTTTTCTCCCTTTGTCTGTATTTGTGTTAGATGAAACACTAGATGAGTTTTCCATTTCTGGAAGTCACAGTGGTGGAGGTCTGGATTATTCTCCATCTTTTCTCGGACTGGTTGGGGAACACCTTTCAGAACAGCACTCCTGAACCACATGCCGTGAGTATTCTCTCGCCCTGGGTGGTGTCCTGTTTGTTCCACCCACATTTCTTTAGCCTTCTCTAGGTATGTGGTTGGGTTCTCAGACCCATCCCATTTGTACTTGGGTACTTCATGGTTCTTAGCTGGATATTTCTTTCGAATTACTGGCCCAAGCCTGTCCAAAACTCGTGTGAGAGGTGTGTGGTTGGGTAATGTCTCAGTCAAAGCTTCTTGTTCTATCTCTCTGATTTGCGTTACAGAACTACACCTGGTGACAAGAGCCCTAAAATCTCCTAACGCTACGGTGACCCCCGCCGTGTATTTTTCTAGTTCCCTTAGCCATGGGTCTCCCCCTTCTGATAAGGGTGGGAGTTTGTTAATCAACGCTTCAATATCCCCTAATGTGTATGGTTGATATATGTCATGTCTCCCTGCTTGGACAATGGGGAGTTGAAGTGAAGTGGTGGGGGGCATGTCTAGGTCTTCTAGTAGATGTCGCTCAACGGTGTCCCGTTGCTGCTGACTCCTGGTGTATGCTCTAGTGCGATATGGGGATCGTTCCTCCCGCCCCTGAAAGTGGGCAGAAATGGTTGCTTCTCTCTCCGTGTTTTCTTCTTTGCCGTGTGTCAGACCACGTGCTGACCCGGGCGGTGGAGTTGGGCTTGTGTGTGGTTCATACACCATAGAACCGCTTGGGGGTGACCGGCATGGTGGATATTTGGGCTGATCAGGAATTAGACTGGTACTGCACATCTCTGAAAAACAACTCCCTATTACATCTGCAGGCCTCGGTTACTTTCAGCAAGCATAAAACATTTAATCACATTAAAAATCCTCATTAGAAGACAGCTTTTTTGCCTGGGGTCCAGTGGCTGGAACATGCTGGCTGGTTAGGAACAGCCCAGGCTCACCACGCGTGATTGACAACTTTCAGCTGTGCACTGTAATATTCTGTTTGGATCATCAAGTAGCAGCCTCTGGGGCACTTAGAACCTCCTCCTCCTCTTCTTCTTTCTTAATGCCAATTTCCCTCTTTCTTATTTACAGAAACAAAAGTTTGAGCCTCCATGTCATCGTCAAACTCTTCGCTCTGTGCCTCAGACTCTGGCTTTGATTTTGATACATCATCTTACAGCTCATAAAAGAGCCGCGCATTTATTCCCCATCTTTTACATACAAAAAAAACCCCTAAACCACCTACAGCTTAGTAAGCGGACATCATAAATCTGTCAAATACCAAACCTTATCGCTGGTTGTCCCGCTTCTCAAATTGCGCTGTTATTGGCAGCCCCCTCTTTGATTCCCACTTTACTGTGATTCTCGTTGTTCTACTTTGCACCATTATTGCCTTCCTTCCTCAATCCCTCAGTAACAAAATGCTGCCTCTTCATGTTGAATGAATACGTTACATTTCTTTCTTTTATTTTCTTTTTTTTACGTGTCCTGTCAGGGCAGTGTGGTACCAAGTATAAGCCCAACATATTTACTTTCTCAAGCAGAGCTTTACAGTTTTTGCTATAGTACTCCACTTGATAAATATGTGTAAAAACTCTTTATAAGTGATACATCTGGGTTTAATTTCTTTATCTTATGGACAAAGAGACGAGAAAACAAGAGAGAAGAAAGAAAGAAGATAAAAAATCACCAAGAAAACGGAGCAACATAAACTAAACAAATAAAATAAAATGAACTAAGAACTACACATCCACAACAAAAAATGGGTATATGAATGCATCAATGTCCCTCAAAAGCCCCTGGCAGCTACCATCCATTCATGACAACCTCAGCCCACCTGCAAAACGATGTCCCCACACCTGTATGTAAGTGAACATGCAGGTCCACACAAGCTTTCCCCATCGAGTGCCCGACACCTGGTGTGGGGAGCCTCCAATCCATCCTACAGGAATTGATGCAGATATGGAGGAGAACGGGGACACAGACGGCCAGAGGGCATCAAAGCCTAAGAACCCCAGGCTGCCTGTCGCAGGGCAAACCCCACACCCGAAGGGAGGAACAGAGGGAAGCCCCAAGGGAACATCCAGCAGCTACAATGCAGGGGCCCAGGAGGCCACAGGGGCAAGCCCATGGGCTCCACTGGCAACCGTCTATGCCAGGGTGGGCACGGTCCAGGAACCGGAGACCTCGGTTACCAGGGGGGGCCGCCCCTCAGCAGGGCCTCGACCAGGCATCAGCCTACAGGCATTCCCCGCCTCAAGACCGGGGACACCACAGCCAATCGAAGGACGACAAACACTGCTGCTGCCCTGGGCCAACCCCCACCACTGACCACACACTCACACCGGGGTGCCTGCGGAACAGCAACACCGGGCGGACGGCTCCCCCAGGCCACGCCCAGCCAGCACCTATACACAAGATCTACCTGCCCCTAGGTCCAGATCCCGTCCCATGCAGAGTGCTGATACCAGGCACCCAACCAAGGTCAGACAAACCAAACAATGAACCAACCAGAAATGGAACCCACAGAACAGGCAGCATATTTGAGTGGCTGGACCTACCCCCGTTGAGCCATCGAACTGCACCACCCAGCCATTCAAAACTGGCACCGCCAGAAGAGGTGCCCCAACCAATCCAAGGAGGATCTCAGCCTGACACACTGGCTGCCTGAACCACCAGTCCACCCCGGCCTGGTCAGGCCCGCCCCGGGACCAAGCCGGAATGCACCTGGGCACCCATCCCTAGACAGCAAGAGTCATTCAGACCCTCCCTCTTACGCACGCACATTTATACCACTCATACACCCCATATACACTTTATACTCCCAGGTCCAGACAACAATACCCGAGCAGAACAACCCATCCCAGCACCCAGGAGACCCCCCCCCCCTGCCTTCTAGGATAGAAAGAAGCAGACTGCCAAAGCTCCACATTGGCAAGAGCCGCCAACGAGCCCTGGATCCGGACCAGACAGCCTGTCCTAACTCCCAGACCCCAACCCCCGATGGACGGCAGCGAACAGGGGCATGTAAAGACCCCTAGCATCTTTCCTCTTGCTCAAATGTGGTGTTGTTGACATTGACACCAGAGGTGTCTGAGTTGCAAATAAAATTGGCCGCCACCAGACAGCGAAGATGGAAATCCCTCTCCGCAAAAATGAGGAGGTGAGCATTTCTTCTAGAAGAATCAATTTTCTCTTTGGCCCGTACAACATATGACAAAAAGTTTAATTTGCAAAAATAAAAATTAGCTTCAATTAGATGTTAATACATGAAGCATTGTGGGATTGTCAGATGAACTTGCTTGTGAGAGATGTTTTCAAGAACTCCATTAAAATACATCTCTATGCAAATGACAAAAGCCCAACAGCTCTACAACTGTAATATATTTATTTTTCTTAGATTTTGGGGCACTCAAATATTATATATATATATATATATATATATATATATATATATATAATCTTTGTTTTTGATTTGTTTTTACTCTTTTTTGTTTTTCTATTAGATATATTCCTATTCTCTTTTTAAAGCAGTTATTCAAATTCTAGTTATTCAAGTTCTGCCCATAGCAGTATCTATGATTCATGAAATATGAATTCAAACACAATTAAAAGTCTATAGTTTTGAAGATTGAATTGGAAGAAGTAGTATGCTTGGACATGGTTGTATCCATCTTTAGTTGATTTTAGTGTACTACAACACAGAGTAAAAAGTGGATATTGTGTGATCTGGGCATCTGCATATATTAACAGTAGCAGAGCTCATGGTTACTTTAGAGATTCGATTTCTAACAAAACATAAAGAATGTACTTAAGTCTGATAAGATTTACCGGGTCGGGTGTGCCTAAGCATTGCTATGGTAATATTTACCTTGATATTTGTAGTTTAGCTTTAATTCAGTTGTCAGGGCTGAGATGGCGCCCCTGTAAGACACTTTATTTCTGCGCTGTTGAAGTTTTTTTGTTCATAGCTTGAATTTGCTTGCTGTAGCCCCCTAAAACATGTAAATAGCTTTTAATGTTTGCGTGGTACAGTGGATAAAACTCTTTGACCCATCTTATTCCTTTTTCTGATGACTTTTTTTATGTTGAACTCCCACTGTAACTATTGTTAGCTAATGAATTTGGCCCAGCTTGCTAACTTGGTGAAGAAGAAGAAACTTCAACCACCAAAGGTTCTGAATTCTCTGACATCTTAACTACAGGGGAGGACATGGAGACGACAATGGCAGTGGCAAGGGAGAGTTTTAAACGATGTCATGCATATGCTAAAAAAAAACAACCTATGGATGATGGCTCTCCTAGTGGGAGCCCACAGAAAAAAAAAAAAAAATCAACCGGCTGCAAGCCAGAGCCCCTCAAAAATGCCATCTAATAAAAGTCCTTGTCTCAACGGATTGTCTTATGAATTTTATCTAACTTTTTGGGATGACTTAAAATATGTGTTGTTAGAAATATTTGTGTACTGTGCCCAAAATGAGGAACTGACTGTCTCTAGGAATATTTTTAGATTATGGCCATTTGTTTGATAAAAAGTCACTGATTTTGTTTTTGGACTTTTACAAAGCTTTTGATACTGCAGAGCATTCGTTAATTTTTGAGGTTTCAGGAACATCATAAGTCCACTTTAAAAAAATACTAATAGCTGTGTATCCGTGGCACATGGTACCTCTCTGTTAGGGTAAAAAATGGTGGTTTAACCTAGAAAGAATCACACACAGGGGTCGGAGAGAAACTGAAGTTAAATGAACTCTGCAGTGGGAGATAGAATAAGGTAAAGTTCTGCAGTGGGAGACCAGGAAGATACTCTGGTTGACCGTTTGTCTGTTCTCCTTTCAGCTTCTCAGACAGTCTCCCAGCCCTGTGTCCTGATCACACAGCTCTGTCACCTGGTCTCAAAAGGCCCTCCCACTGCAGTCTCTCTTTATTTGGTCAAACTTCATTAGCATCTTAAAAGAACAGGGTGTATACAAAGGAACATATGGTTGAAACCAAATGACATTTAAAAAGTACATTTAAACTATGTGATAAAGAAATATACCCTAAGAAAATAATAATACAACATTAGTATTTTTCCCTAACACTCTCCTCGTTTGGAATAAGACAAGGGTGTCTGATTCTTGATAGCTGATGAACTTCTTAATCTGTTTATTGTTAACTGTATGAATGTAGAAGGCATTAAAATGGGTTGAGATGTTCTAACCATCAGTCAGCTGGCCGATGACACCTGCCTGTTTATTCAAAATGAACTTCAAGTCTTTTGTTGTGAAAGCTTTAAATATGATTTCAGGTGCATCTGGCCTCGCAGTTGATAAGGATAAATGTGAAATAATGTCAATACATGATTTGGATACAGTCTTAATAGATGACATAAAGGTGAAAAAAGAAGTCAAATATTTGGGCATTTAATTAAGTAAATCCTCTAGTGAAAGGATTTCAAAAAACATTATCCCAAAAATTGAAAAATCTAAATCTGTCTTCAATTTTTGTTACAGAGAGATCCTACCATTATAGGTCGAATTTTACTTTTTAAGGCAGAAGGTTTATCTAGATTAGTGTACCCAGCTTTATCGTTATATGTATGTTCCTTCTGCACAAAAGAGATTGAGTCCCTCTGTCATTTGTTTTATGGATGTCCCTATGCTATGAATTTCTGGAATCAATTGTCTTTATTGATTTTGAAATCTAAAAAAATATTGATCACTATTAATGAAAGTATGGTCTTATTCTTAAATGTTGAATGTAAAAATGAGGGAGGTAATATAATAACATTGCTATGTCTGTTGGGTAAATTTCACATCCATAAATCCAGATTTCTCCAGGCTATACCAAATGTAACTTTATTCTTTATCGATCTTTTTTATTTTTTATGATTCTGTATGATTCTGAGTTACTAAAAACAAGAACGCTTTGAAGACATCCAGTCTGATTGTGAGGATTGTGTGTGTGTTTGCCTCACCTGTTTTCCGTCCAAGGGAAGCAGATTGGTGATCAGGTTCCTGCAGCTGGTGCCACTCAGCCTGATTGGGGAGGAGCGTTTAAAAGGAGAGTGCCAACCTGGAGCAGACGCCAGATGGTTAACCCACATCGTGTGGTAACAAGCCACTTTCTCGGTTTTCGCCTCTTAGTGATTTGCTCTGTGTGAGATCCTTACCTCCTTGCCTTTTCCCTCCAGTCATTCTGTGGTTCCGGATCTGCTGGTCGGTCTGCAGCCTGGGCGTCCGCTCCTTCCCGGCATGCTGGCTTCCTCCCCATGGTACCTGGCTGAGTTTTAAGCTTCTCCTCTGCCTGTCCACCCTCTCTCTGCTCCCTGGAGTCAAACACCCTGAGTCGGTTCCTCTTCCACGCACCCAGGATCAAATCCTCTCCAATTCCTCCCCAGTAGAATCCGCATCATCGACAAGTAAGAACCCACAAACTTCTGTTTTCTCCTCCTACCAAGTACCATCATAAGATCACTCACCCCCTTCTCCTGTCTCCAGTGGTTGTCCTCCAAGTTCCTCGTGATTCTGAGTTCCTGTGTTTCTGGACCCCTCGAGCAAAGAAGGAAAATAAAATATTCTTACAAACTTACCCTCCAGTCTCACTGAGTCGTTTGTGTGTCTGCGCTAGAGTCCAAAAGCTAAAATCATGACACTGATGGAATCTTTAATGGTCCATATTACTAGATAACGTCTCAGTTTTTTTTTTTTTTTCTTTTTCTGCTTTTTCCTGTTTTGTCAAACTATATCATATGTATTACTCCCACCCTGTACTTCAGTGTTGTCTCATGTCAATTTGTCTTGTCTAATGTTGCATATGATAATAAAGGTTGTTAATTTAAAAAAAAGCTTTAATTCAGGCAAATTATCAATCTCAAATTATACTACAGTGGACAGAAGTTGGTTCTAATTTCTGGACATCCTTATATCTATTTTTATGAGTAAAGGATTAACTACATTTTAAATTTAAGTACAGCACCTCCTATCTGAATTTTCAGCCTTTGCAATACATATGCAAGCCTAAAATAACTTTATGTTTGAACACTTCCAAAAATATACAACTAAATACATAAGGAAAGACTCTTAACATACCATCATTCCAGGGGTTAACGTCGAGGGATAAGCCCTCTCAAGAGCTACTGTGACGGATTTCTCCTGCGCTGTAACTTATGTTTTGTAAGTTACAAAACATAAGTTACAAGTACAAAAAATTAATACAGGTACGAAACTACAAGTTACAGGTACATAACTAAAGTCCCAATTCTAGCTCCATACCTTTTACAATAATTTAAAAAAACAAGTGTGTATTTTATAATCTACACTTTAAACATAAATTCAAACTGACACTCAGGTTGGCGGAGTCTTGCTGCTACGTCATCCCAATTCAGACATAGTAAAAAGATGTGTCTACTTGTCCATAGATCCCAGAGGTTTGATGTTGAATGCATGATCCTTCTCTGATATTGTCAGATCTCTGCCCTGCAGCATGCGTTGCTTGGCTCAGTCCTACTCTTCTATAATTGAACACAAACTTGAGAAGTGGTACACAGTGCCTGCAGTAACCTATGAGGAAGGAGCCATATGAATAACAATGTTGCAATTCATAAAGCATTATCCAATCAAGGTTTTCTGCCCAATATATCAATTTAACTCACTTCCAACCTGATATGTTCTGGTATAAAAAAAAAAAACAAGGATCGTAGAGTACACTTTCTTGAAAACGTATTAAAGAAAGAGTACCAGTAATTCACTACTTTTTACTCAAATACAGGCAGGAATTAGTCATGAAATGAATCAAGTTAGGGTAGAAAAAGGCTACTTAACTACTGAGTAACTGATGATGTCATTAGATAAAGAGCAATATAATAATATAGGTATATTTTTGAAGGTGAT
Organism: Apricaphanius iberus; assembly: GCA_028564705.1. Taxonomy (NCBI): domain Eukaryota; kingdom Metazoa; phylum Chordata; class Actinopteri; order Cyprinodontiformes; family Aphaniidae; genus Apricaphanius; species Apricaphanius iberus. The sequence continues at coordinate 220,439 of JAPXFQ010000499.1, read as the reverse complement.
TATTTTTAAGTGAATAAAATGCATAGGGATTATTGTTATGAAGTTGAAGGAAGGAGTTGGAAAGGGAAATTATTGTGGCAGTCACTTGTGGATGGAGATGTGGAGAAGAGGTCTTAGATTTCATGAGGGATTATTCTTCGGTATAAGCTATCAAAACAGGAATTGTTTAAAGACAGATTAGATTCTTGAGATCCAGAAGCTTACTGAACAGTGTTCGGAGAATTTGTTTGTATGTTTGTATGTATAGAAACAGAGATGGAAAAATGTTTTTCTTAACTTTTACACCTGGATGTCTCACAGTGTTCCAGGAAGAAAACTTTGACTGTTACAAAAGGTGAAACACTCTCATAAAATATGTTAAAATATGGATTTTAAAATGGATACAGGTGAAGTTGCCTATGTTAAGATCACCATCAATATAAATAATGGCACGTCCCACAAAGATGCACTGGTTTTTTGGTTTCTTTCTGTGCACACATAAAAGACAGGCATGGTATCTTGTAGCAAGCATATTTTTTTCTACTTATTTTTCTACAAATCTTGACCTCAGTTCTTCTGGCCCAGAGATACATTGCTTGCTGGGCACCTTGGGTTCAAACAAATGCCATTCAATATACACAATGAGCAGGAGGTGCTGATTAGCAGCCAGCGTTATTTCCTGGTTGCACAGTGGCTGCCTGTGGGCTTTCTGTAAGGGCCATCCAGGACTCCCGGACATTGCAGCAGATAAAGAGAGCCTGGTTAATGAAGCCCCACAGCAGTTAGAATCGGATTCACATGGCTTTATTTCCTGAACCTCTGCCCCACCTGTCTGCCCTACAGCAGACTCAGAACCTCACCTTGCCAAGGCTCTACCCTCTGTTCCAAACGAAGAGCTGATCTGTGCATTTTACCCTAGCAGTAGTTACGAAATGGTGACTAATTGATATGTGGAGACTATTTGTCATTTGAAGGACAGATATTTACTACTTGCACATAAATTACCTAAACATAAAAAAGTTTAACATATAATAATTATAACCTGACAACATGGACGCTAATATATCTTCATCATTAAGATAATCCCATTAGAGACTTATTATAATAGTAGAAATGGAGCAGGGTTGGTTTAAGCATTATTAGCTGCATATAATGATGTACTCCGGGGCAAGAACATTTTCAGCTTGATTTGTTTTAATTAATAACTAAAATTGGTTGCCCCCTTTGCACAGTTAGATGATAGGGGTGAAATATAAAGGATCAATATTTGGTAATGTAGAGTTGTAAAGCAGTGTTATCTTAATTTCGAGTTAAGTTTCTAAAATCAACTCAGTAGGAATCCTTGCCTTCCAGCAATCTGTACACTGTACCAACAGTTTATTTGATACTCAAAAAATTAAGGCAAGATTTTCACACAGATGCAAAAAAATATGATTTCTAAACTCTAACTAAATTGTATTTTTGAGTTGGGTAAACTGAATATTTTTTACGTTTATGCTATAGCAAAGACATTTACTTTAATCTTACAAAAAAGGCAATGTTTTCTCAACTATTTTTTCAAGTTTACAAGACTAATGTTAAATTTAAGTTTAAAATACTTCACAATATTTTCACTGTAGGGTAAGAAGAAAATGCAAAAGTAAAAATTGTGAAACCTCCAAAATTATAAATGAATACAACTGGATTTATTTAAATACTCAGTTCCAATAGTTTGTTCTTAACTTATTCTTCTTTAAAATGGAAAATATCATCCATTTAAGAATTCAATTCATTTATTATTTAATTACCAATTATTAAAACTGTGGCAATAGGAGTATTCTACACCACTGTCAACAAAGAACAGTTTGTCAGCGTTATGATAACCAATCATAGAAAAATGAAAAACATTCAGTTGTCATTTTGACAAATATGACAATAATCATTAACCACATTTTCCTTTGAAAATATCAGCAATAGAAATTTAAAGGGTCTATATCATGCAAAATCAAGTTTTGGGAGTTTTCAACCATACGGTAGTGCAATTTTCTCATAAGAAACCCCTGCATGGAACTGTAGAGTTCAGAGTTTTAAGCAGGCAATTTAGTTCCTACAGCAGCTGCCCCTCCCTCTCCTAGGAAACGACTGATTGTTCAAATAGTGACATCACTGGTTCAAAGTTGAGTGCTAGAGGTGTCTGCACCGCCCCTGCAAGCAGAGCGGCTTACCCCGGTAGATTTCAAACACACCCTTGTCCTTTTCACAGCTAATGACTGCTTCCTTTTTTTGGCAGCTTAACCCTCCAGGGGCCAAAGTCGCAATATTGCGACAAGCAACATTGCTCACTTTAACGAGCCCCAAATGCAGATATGACTACTAAGTTAATTACTACTTTACGTCAGGAGATGGTGGACATGTGTACCTCTAATCTAGGACACATTTTTGGATTTGTTACCATGGAAACTTTTGGAGTAAATCACCTTTTTATGCACCTCCGCCAGTGAAAGAGACATCGTGCAGCTGCTGCGGTCAGAGCATAAAGAGAACGAGTTATATAAAGATACTTTTGAACTTTTGATGCCGAGTTGTCCGAGTTCCCCACCGGAAAGTATTGGCTTTTTCAGATTCTGAAGAGGAATATTTAGCCTACCCTGTGATCAAGATGTTCAGTTGTCCAAGGAGAAAGAAATTGTTCAAGCAGTTCACAGCAGTGGCCGGCCGGCCGGTCCCATTCACCATTACGATCCACAGCAGCAACAGGTGCGATGCTGTTTGTCACGTTCTCCCGCGGGGAGAAAGATGTGTGATGGGGTAGCCAGGGTGGTCATAACAATGCCTATCCAGAAGAAGCAGGAATGTAAAAATCAGTGGAAATAGTAACAGACGCGGTAGAAATAAAGCGAGAAAAATCAGACTGCTGATAAGCTGGTAAACAGCAGTAAAGTTCACTTTCCCACTGCAAATGACGATGATGATGATGATTATGATGATGGGGAGGTATGAGGAAGAGTTTGATGAAGATTATCAATAGTGGATCAGAGCATTTGATGAGCCTGTTGATTATTTTGGAGATGGCTCTGTAAAATTCTGAGCCCAATAATTTCTATTCTGTTTTATGTAGTGAATAGACTAATGGAGGCTCATAACAAAGGAAATAAACAGATATGTCTACCTCTTCTTGAAAAGAAATGGCAATAAATGCTAAAAAATACATAGGCCTATATAGAAAATTAAAATAATAATATTCAACATAAAGTAAATTTTAAACTATGTAAAAAAGATAAAGGCCCGTAAAATTATTGCAAACCAAAATTGCCGATGCCTGATGATGTCATAATTTGCAAAGTAGATGTGCGAATTTGCTCCCGTCACAAATTTTGGATCATGCTGCAGTTTTATCTCCTTTCCAATATACCTGTATCTATAACCATATTAAAACTACAACATTTTGAACTAGTGATATCAAAATTGAGTGTTTTATAGAAAAAACCTCGCACCTAAAGAGTTAAAAAACTTTTTTGTTGGTTTTTTACTTTCTCTGTAAAAAACACCCGTTTGGCTGCATGGATTACAGGAGTTTATTCTACATTCCTAAAGAACAGCAGCTGGATAAAATAACAAAGATTTCTGATGGACAGAGAAGTGGCCTCATGCTATTGCTAATGTGGGTTAGCCATTTATTAAGCTGCTTATGTGATCTTATAACAGCATTGTGTAGTTAATTAATTGATCTGTGGCATCTCAGAATGTTTAGTAAATGGGTGCAAACAACACCCATGGCTTTTTTATATACTGGGCTGGAAAGATTTCCTTAATGCACGCAGCACTCCAGTGGGTGCTCACCTACCCACTCCACCTCCCCCATACCCATGTTCCTCACTTGGGAAAGGAGGATCTAAGATGGCGGAGTGAACGGACGTGCTTTGCGGGCTCCGGTTTGATAAACTTTTTTATGTCCTTATATGTACATTTTGTGTGTTCTACCACCAAGAACAGTGCGAGTATTTTTTTTTTGTCCTTCTTTTCTCCATCCCTACATTTGTGCTGAGCCCCTGTAGATCTCCGTATACTCTTTTGCCGCAGTTTGGAATACGTTATCGTGTACTAGCCAAAATGGAGGAGCATGACTATTTGCTAACCGACGTTCAAGAAATGTGTGAAGATGTGGCTGTTGAAGACTTTCAGGGTGATAGGTTAAAGTCCAAAGATAAGTCTGTGAATCTTGCTCACACTCCAATGAAAGCTCCGCACCCGAAAAAGCAGAAAAGAGGGACTGGACAGAACTCGCAGGATGATAACATTTCCGAAACGATCCTGCTAGCCGTGACCGCCCTGACTGAGAAAGTGGACCACCAGACAGCACTTTTATTGAAGTTTGAAGAGAAGATTGAAGCCAACTCCGAAGGCACAAGGAAGAATAAAGGAAGTATTGAACAGCTGGAGAAGAAAGTGACGGAACTTGACAGCGACAACAAGCGGCTGAGGGAGGCTTTGGCCGAGCACGCTCGTTATAAACGCAGGTGGAACCTCCGGCTCAACGGTCTGGCCGAGAAGGACGGAGAAGACACCACAGAGACGGTCATAGGCATCCTGACCCGGGTGGTTCCCATCGCCGCAGATCGCCTGAGGGTGGCGGTTGATCCGGTTCATCATCTGTGAAGAAAAGGAAGTGCAGCAACTTCCAACAACACTCCGCGGTCAATTATCCTGCAATTTGTTTCCAGGGTGGTCCGAGATGACGTATGGAATCGATCGAGAGATGCTAGAGTTTGTAAGGAAATGCACATCCACTTCAAGGAGGACTTTTCTAAGGAGGACCGGGAGGTGAGGGCCAAACTGTGGCCGCTGGTCCAGGAGGCGCAAAAGAGGGGACAGAGAGCGTTCCTGAAGGAGGGTTACGCACTGATTGATAACCGAAGAGTTAAGGCACAAGAAGTTATACTCAGTGAGAGTTTGTGTTTCACTAGTTTCCTGTTCTTGGTGTGGAATGCTACTTGAATCGTCTGTCAAGGACAATACTGTTCATTCCTGCGCATCTTTTTGAGTTGTTGTGTTATACATCTTAGATAAGGTATGTTTTCCTTATTATCTTTGAACACTAGGGGACTAAAAAACAGTGTTAAGCGAAAAGCCATTTTTTTGTTTTGTAAGGAGAAGAAAGCAAACTGTGTATTTCTGCAGGAGACTCATTCCGTTGAAGAAGATGTCAACTTTTTGAAATTGCAATGGGGCGATTCTATTTATGTTAGTCATGGAACCTCTCATTCAGCTGGAGTGATGATACTTTTAAACAAATTCCCCGGTAAGGTCATAAGTCATTTTCGGGACATCCATTGCCATTGGCTGATATTAGTAATGGAGTTTAATGTTGAAAACTTTATTTTGATTTGTGTCTATGGTCATAATGAAAGAGCTAAAAACAAAATTCTATTTTCAGACCTGGGTAAACGGATTCTAGACTAAAAACTTTCTTTTCTGACTGATAATGTTATTATTGGAGGTGACTTTAATCTAGTGCCAGACCTTTGGTTAGACAGAAACGCACCGAGAACACTGGGTCATAAGTTTGATGATATAATCTCCGACTTAATTAATAGGTTAAATTTAGTTGATTATTGGAGAGTTAAAAACCCAGGGACTAGTCAATTTACATGGTTTAATGCTTCAGGAAACGGACAATGTTCAAGACTTGATCATTGGCTAGTATCTTCATAGTTGGTAAATTGTATTGACCATTGCACTATCTCCGCTTCACCCTTAACTGATCATTGTGTTGTCTCTCTGTCCCTCAAGTGGACTAGGCCAGGACCAGACTTAATTCGACTTTGGAGATTTAATAATATGGTTTTTGAAAACTCCATTTTTTGCAACAAAGTTAGACAATTAATAACTGAGATTGATGTTTTGGAAATGTCCCCTGTGAGTAAGTGGGAATGGTTTAAGTTTAAAATAAAAGATCTTGCAATAGAGGTGAGTAAAAGCACCTTAAAAGTAAAACGGCTGAAACAACAAAATATTTTAAAAAGAATTAACAACCTTTGTCAAAAGATGGATTTGTCCTCAGAGGAGTTACTTGAGTTAAATAAGTTACAGAGCGAGTTAGATATTTTGTATGTTGAAAAAGCTAAAGGTGCTTTTATAAGATCATGAGCTCGCTGGATTGAAGAGGGAGAAAAGAATACTTCTTATTTTTATAATCTTGAAAAACAAAGGCAATAGAAAAAGCAAATAACCAAATTATCAGTGAACAATTTTGTTTATGAAGACCCAAGTGACATTAATAGGGAAATACATATTTTTTATTCTATATTATGTGACTCAAAACATTCTGAATCCGATTGTGTTACTTTATTTGATAACATTAGAGGATTAAACAAAAACTGTGAAATAGAGTTCAAACAATTCATGGAGGAAGATTTAAAAATTGAAGAGTTGGATGCTGCTGTAGTAAAGATGTCCTCTGGTAAATCTCCTGGAATGGATGGTTTAACCGCAGAATTTTGCAAATTCCTTTGGACAGATATTAGAAATTTGTCATACGAAACTTTTTTAGATTGTATTTCAACTGGTAGTCTTTCCAACACAATGAGACATGGTTTAATTACCTTAATCCCTAAACCAAACAAAGACAGTTTATATCTGGATAACTGGAGGCCGATCACTTTGTTATGCAATGACTATAAAATTCTAGCTCATGTTTTTGCAGAACGGTTGAACAGAGGACTCAAAGATGTAGTGGATGAATGCCAGTCAGCGTTTGTCAAAGGAAGGAATATTCATAATCATATCAGGTTAATCATTGATTTATTGGATTATTGTGATTATGTTGATCCCAATAGTTTCATTTTATTTCTTGATTTCTATAAAGCTTTTGACACGCTAGAACATTCCTTTTTAATTGATGCTCTGAAATTTTTAGGATTTGGTGATAAATTCTGCAATATTATCAAAATGTTCTACAACGATATTTATAGTTCAGTTTCCTTAAACCCTGGTATTACTCCCCGTTTTTTAGTTAAAAGAGGTATCCGTCAAGGTTGTCCCATCTCCCCCAAACTCTTTATTTTAGCAACTCAACTACTAACCATCCTCTTAAATTATAGTGATAATATTCATGGTATCTCTATTTTTGATAAGCAGTACAAAATTAGTCAGTTTGCAGATGATACTGCATTGTTTCTTCTTCTTAAAAAAATGAAAGAAGAAGTTCTTAAAAGCTTCTAAACAGAATTCAATTGTTTTCCAATTCATCAGTTCTCAAACTTAATATAACTAAGTGTGAAAATTCTCCCCATTCATTCATGGCTCATATCCAAAACTATTGAAGCAATTCAGGTAATTAATGAAGTTAAATATCTGGTCTTGTACTTGTCTAAAAACGTTTTGAGGAAGGAGGAAATCAACATTTCAAAGCTGGTAACTGATATGAAAAAGAGTTTAAGTCCGCTGGCTGACGAGAGATTTACTATAATTTGTGAAGGAATATATTAACTAAAGCATGAGGGCATTTCAAAAGATCATCTATACCGTGTTATTCTTTCACATTTCCCCCTCTAAACATCAAGAAAGCTAACTCCAATTGGTTTAAAAGAAATGATAAAAGATGGTATTCGTGCTTTGGATATTGAGAAGCTATGGTCGGTACGTTTCGAATGAATTGGTTAAAAGCTCTTTTGGTTGATAAAAGCTCAATGTGGTTTCATATTCCAAAATCAATTTTCAAACAATTAGGAGGAATTGATTTCCTTTTGAAATGCGACTTCGAAATCAATAAGATTCCAATAATTTTGTCCAAATTCCATCAGCAGATTCTTCAATTTTGGAAGATGATTTTCAATCACAATTTTACTCCCCATGGATCAACTTTATGGAACAATAGAATAGTGTTAATCAGTAGGAAAACGGTTTTCAAACAAGATTGGTTTGACAGGCAAATTCTATATGTTAAAGACATGTTGAATGATGAAGGTAATTTGTTAACGTATGCTTCCTTTACAAATAAGTACCAGCTCTCATGTACTCTTAGAGATTTTAACAAAATATGTCGAGCTATTCCAAGTGCTTTGATTCATCTAATTAGGAATACCTTGTTGATTTCTCGTAATTTGGTTATATTATGACCTCACAAACCAGCTCTAACTAGAGTTTTTGCTGTGCGTCATTTCTTACATCCTTCCATTGTCAATTGTATGGTTAAAGTTATCTGCCTGTGCTTTCCTGCTCAATGTCCTATTTTTCTGTGACCCAAACAAGATCTGACTCTGCAAAATACCTCTATAACAATCTTAAAAATATAATTGAAAAGTATGGTAACTAAAACACCTTAATCAAACATTAATAGACGTTTAATATACTTCAGAAGCCACTTCTCCTAATTATAGATTTCTAACTGAAAGCAGGAAAGAAAGAGGGGGGGGGGTGGTTGGGGTTCTCAGTAGGAAAACCTCTATGAACGCAAAAATAAACTATGTACCAATATAGCTGACACTTTTGTTTTATTCTGTCATCCAAGACCTCTCAGACACCCAGATTTCCATGACAACCATTATCATTAAAGGAGGCGGGGGAGTAACTAAACATCTGACAAAGAGAACAGGAGAGAGGAGCCAAAGAAGGAGAAAGAGAGCTAGATGGAAGAGAAGTAGGCATAGCTGCTAAAAAGCTAAGCTAAGAGCTAGCGAGATCTTAGCACGCCGAGAACAACCGTGTGAAACACAAAGGGTTCCCAAAACGTAAAGTACACCAAGTGGAAATAAGTGTAGTAGTGTGCTTGTGTGTTAAAATAACTTAGAAAAATCTCAACACAGAGAAAAATAGATCATGAAAGAGAATCCTTTGAGCGTCTGGTACTGACCCACCTGAAGGACATCACAGATCCCCTGCTAGACCCCCTGCAGTTCGCCTACAGATCAAACAGGTCAGTGGATGATGCCGTCAACATGGCTCTACACTACATCCTGCACCACCTAGACTCTGCAGGTACCTACGCTCGGGTCCTGTTTGTGGACTTCAGCTCTGCGTTTAACACCATTGTACCAGAGCTCCTCCACCAAAAACTGTCCCAGCTCACCGTGCCTCCCTCCACCTGTCAGTGGATTACCAGTTTCCTGACTGACAGGAGGCAGCAGGTGAAACTGGGTAAGTTCACATCCAGCTCCCGTTCCCTCAGCATCGGCGCCCCCCAGGGATGTGTTCTCTCCCCACTGCTCTTCTCCCTTTACACCACTGACTGCACGTCGAGGGACCCTTCTGTGAAACTCCTGAAGTTTGCAGATGACACCACCGTCATTGGACTCATCCGCGACGGCGACGAGTCTGTGTACAGAAAGGAAGTGGAACAGCTGGTTCTCTGGTGCAGTCAGAACCACCTGGAGCTAAACCCGCTCAAAACTGTGGAGATGACAGTGGACTTCAGGAAGAGACCACCATCAACATCTCCTCTCATGATCCTCAACAAGCCAGTCCCCACAGTGGAGTCTTTCAGGTTCCTAGGATCCACCATCACACGGGACCTGAAGTGGACCTCACACATCAACATAATAAGGAAAAAGGCCCAGCAAAGGCTGTACTTTCTGCGTCAGCTCAGGAAGTTCAACCTGCCCCAGGAGCTGCTGATCATCTTCTACACAGCAATAGTCCAGTCTGTCCTGACCTCATCCATCTCTGTCTGGTTCGGATCCGCCACCAGGCAAGACAAGGACAGACTGCAGAGAACAGTCAGGACTGCAGAGAGGATCATAGGAACCGATCTTCCCTCCATTCAGGACCTATTCCGGGCCAGGGTCAGGAAGCGGGCCAGGAAAATCACCACTGACCCCTCACACCCTGGCCACAATCTGTTTAGGCTCCTCCCCTCAGGTCGGCGTTACAGAGCGTTGTACGCCAAAACCACCCGACACAAAAACAGTTTTTTCCCCCAGGCTGTCGCTCTGACGAACTCTGTCTAGTCACAGTGTGTGAGTGCACTCACATAACAATAAACTATAACTCTGCACTTCTGTACATACTCACTGTAAAATAACCCCGGCTTGGTGTATATATTATCCTTTATTATTTACGATCTGATATTTATTTGTATTTTTACTTATTTTTGTTCATATTTTTCTTTTTTTCTTTTTTTTTTTTTATTTCACTTATTCAAGTTCTGTATTGGAGGAAAAAGTTTGCCGGAGTCAAATTCCTTGTATGTGACATACTTGGCCAATAAACTGATTCTGATTCTGAATCTGAGCCCTAAACACCAATCAGCTCTAAGGAGTTCAGCAGTGACAACAGGAAGTGACACAGCAAATGTCACAATACTCACAATGTCCACAAATATTCTTTATGTTTTAAGGCTTTAAAACTCGTCGCCACACACTTTATACACTTTTCTCAGAAAAACTGTACATTCAGATTTACTCACAGTTCTCACTAGTTTAAATAGTCTCAAAGTTCAAACCTCTGCAGGTCTCAGAGCAGGTGCTGTTTCCAAGTGAGGAACATTTTATTTATTTATTTTTATTTTTTATTAATAAACACCAAGACAAAATACAAACTCTTATAGAGGACACGCAGAAAATTACACACACACGCACTAGGGGTGTACATGAATCAATCTAAGCAGTGATCAACACAAAGATTCTAGTAGTTATCAAAAGGAAAAGTCAGAAAAAAACAAAAGTCATGGAATCCAAAATCAAACATACCAGGAGCCACAGAAAAGGAAAAGGAAACTAAAACAACAACCATAAAGAAATTTGTTTGGAAATTAGCTTTGCAGACTTAAGAGACTGTATTCTTTTCAATGAGGAGTAAAACAGTTTGAATTCGTTAATAAAGCACAGGAAGGATGGTTTAGAACCTCTCCACTTGGAACAGTGAATATGGTACATCCCCAGTAAAACAATGATGTTGACATCTTCAGAGCAATGGTCAAGATTTTCCATGAAAAGAAGAATATCAATAATTCTAAAAGGAGGAATGTTCAGTTTCAAATTTATCCAATTTCTTATTTGCGTCCAAAAATTCTTAGAAAAACTGCAGGAAAAAAATAAGTGTTCCAAAGTTTCATCATTTGAGTCACAAAAACAACAGGGATCAATATCAAATTTAAACCTATTTTAAAGAAATTCAGAGACGGGATAGATCTTGTTAATAATTTTAAAATGGGTTTCTTTGACTTTAGGCAGGATCGGCCATTTCACATACTTTGAATGTGCTTTAACAAGTGTATTTTGACTGTCTAAATGTGAAAATAACCTAAAAGAAGCTCAGTTATGGACATGCTAATTTTTTTCTTTAAAACAATTGTTCAAAATTTTGTTTGTAAGTTTAAAATCTGAGCCATTAAATTCTGCAATTTGTAATTTAGGTGATGATATAACCAAATTACGAGAAATCAACAAGGTATTCCTAATTAGATGAATCAAAGCACTTGGAATAGCTCGACATATTTTGTTAAAATCTCTAAGAGTACATGAGAGCTGGTACTTATTTGTAAAGGAAGCATACGTTAACAAATTACCTTCATCATTCAACATGTCTTTAACATATAGAATTTGCCTGTCAAACCAATCTTGTTTGAAAACCGTTTTCCTACTGATTAACACTATTCTATTGTTCCATAAAGTTGATCCATGGGGAGTAAAATTGTGATTGAAAATCATCTTCCAAAATTGAAGAATCTGCTGATGGAATTTGGACAAAATTATTGGAATCTTATTGATTTCGAAGTCGCATTTCAAAAGGAAATCAATTCCTCCTAATTGTTTGAAAATTGATTTTGGAATATGAAACCACATTGAGCTTTTATCAACCAAAAGAGCTTTTAACCAATTCATTCGAAACGTACCGACCATAGCTTCAAAATCCAAAGCACGAATACCACTTTTATCATTACTTTTAACCAATTGGGAGTTAGCTTTCTTGATGTTTAGAGGGGAAATGTGCAAAGAATAACACGGATAGATGATCTTTGAAATGCCCTCTGCTTTAGTTAATAGATTCCTTCCAAATATAGTTAAATCTCTCGTCAGCCAGCGACTTAAACTCTTTTTCATATCAGTTACCAGCTTTGAAATGTTGATTTCCTCCTTCCTCAAAACGTTTTTAGACAGTACAAGACCCAGATATTTAACTTCATTAACTACCTTAATTGCTTCAATAGTTTGGTATGGACATGAATGAATGGGGAGAATTTCACACTTAGTAATATTAAGTTTTAGAACTGATGCATTGGAAAACAATTGAATTCTGTTTAGAGCTTTAAGAACTTCTCTTTCATTTTTAAGAAACAATGCAGTATCATCTGCAAACTGACTAATTTTGTACTGCTTATCAAAAATAGAGATACCATGAATATTATCACTATAATTTAAGAGGATGGTTAGTAGTTGAGTTGCTAAAATAAAGAGTTTGGGGGAGATGGGACAACCTTGACGGATACCTCTTTTAACTAAAAAACGGGGAGTAATACCAGGGTTTAAGGAAACTGAACTATAAATATCGTTGTAGAACATTTTAATAATATTGCAGAATTTATCACCAAATCCTAAAAATTTCAGAGCATCAATTAAAAAGGAATGTTCTAGCGTGTCAAAAGCTTTATAGAAATCAAGAAATAAAATGAAACTATTGGGATCAACATAATCACAATAATCCAATAAATCAATGATTAACCTGATATGATTATGAATATTCCTTCCTTTGACAAACGCTGACTGGCATTCATCCACTACATCTTTGAGTCCTCTGTTCAACCGTTCTGCAAAAACATGAGCTAGAATTTTATAGTCATTGCATAACAAAGTGATCGGCCTCCAGTTATCCAGATATAAACTGTCTTTGTTTGGTTTAGGGATTAAGGTAATTAAACCATGTCTCATTGTGTTGGAAAGACTACCAGTTGAAATACAATCTAAAAAAGTTTCGTATGACAAATTTCTAATATCTGTCCAAAGGAATTTGCAAAATTCTGCGGTTAAACCATCCATTCCAGGAGATTTACCAGAGGACATCTTTACTACAGCAGCATCCAACTCTTCAATTTTTAAATCTTCCTCCATGAATTGTTTGAACTCTATTTCACAGTTTTTGTTTAATTCTCTAATGTTATCAAATAAAGTAACACAATCGGATTCAGAATGTTTTGAGTCATATAATATAGAATAAAAAATATGTATTTCCCTATTAATGTCACTTGGGTCTTCATAAACAAAATTGTTCACTGATAATTTGGTTATTTGCTTTTTCTATTGCCTTTGTTTTTCAAGATTATAAAAATAAGAAGTATTCTTTTCTCCCTCTTCAATCCAGCGAGCTCGTGATCTTATAAAAGCACCTTTAGCTTTTTCAACATACAAAATATCTAACTCTCTCTGTAACTTATTTAACTCAAGTAACTCCTCTGAGGACAAATCCATCTTTTGACAAAGGTTGTTAATTCTTTTTAAAATATTTTGTTGTTTCAGCCGTTTTACTTTTAAGGTGCTTTTACTCACCTCTATTGCAAGATCTTTTATTTTAAACTTAAACCATTCCCACTTACTCACAGGGGACATTTCCAAAACATCAATCTCAGTTATTAATTGTCTAACTTTGTTGCTAAAAATGGAGTTTTCAAAAACCATATTATTAAATCTCCAAAGTCGAATTAAGTCTGGTCCTGGCCTAGTCCACTTGAGGGACAGAGAGACAACACAATGATCAGTTAAGGGTGAAGCGGAGATAGTGCAATGGTCAATACAATTTACCAACGATGAAGATACTAGCCAATGATCAAGTCTTGAACATTGTCCGTTTCCTGAAGCATTAAACCATGTAAATTGACTAGTCCCTGGGTTTTTAACTCTCCAATAATCAACTAAATTTAACCTATTAATTAAGTCGGAGATTATATCATCAAACTTATGACCCAGTGTTCTCGGTGCGTTTCTGTCTAACCAAAGGTCTGGCACTAGATTAAAGTCACCTCCAATAATAACATTATCAGTCAGAAAAGAAAGTTTTTAGTCTAGAATCCGTTTACCCAGGTCTGAAAATAGAATTTTGTTTTTAGCTCTTTCATTATGACCATAGACACAAATCAAAATAAAGTTTTCAACATTAAACTCCATTACTAATATCAGCCAATGGCAATGGATGTCCCGAAAATGACTTATGACCTTACCGGGGAATTTGTTTAAAAGTATCATCACTCCAGCTGAATGAGAGGTTCCATGACTAACATAAATAGAATCGCCCCATTGCAATTTCAAAAAGTTGACATCTTCTTCAACGGAATGAGTCTCCTGCAGAAATACACAGTTTGCTTTCTTCTCCTTACAAAACAAAAAAATGGCTTTTCGCTTAACACTGTTTTTTAGTCCCCTAGTGTTCAAAGATAATAAGGAAAACATACCTTATCTAAGATGTATAACACAACAACTCAAAAAGATGCGCAGGAATGAACAGTATTGTCCTTGACAGACGATTCAAGTAGCATTCCACACCAAGAACAGGAAACTAGTGAAACACAAACTCTCACTGAGTATAACTTCTTGTGGGTCCACTCTTCGGTTATCAATCAGTGCGTAACCCTCCTTCAGGAACGCTCTCTGTCCCCTCTTTTGCGCCTCCTGGACCAGCGGCCACAGTTTGGCCCTCGCCTCCCGGTCCTCCTTAGAGAAGTCCTCCTTGAAGTGGATGTGCATTTCCTTACAAACTCTAGCATCTCTCGATCGATTCCATACGTCATCTCGGACCACCCTGGAAACAAATTGCAGGATAATTGACCGCGGAGTGTTGTTGGAAGTTGCTGCACTTCCTTGTTTGCTTCACAAGATGACTGAACCCGCCATCAACGCGCTCCTTAGGCAGATCATGCGGGACTGTCTGCGGATGTTGAGGAGTCTTGTGATTAAAACTCAAGTATAAAGTATTATTTAAAAGTAAATGATGAATAAGAAAAATAAAGTAGAAGAAACTGAATTAAACATAGTACATTGAAAAGAAAGTAAACATAAAGAGTAATTAAATGGTTTTTGAAGCAGGCGATGTGACGTCGTGCGTCGAGAATTCCGACTCATTTTGAAGATTAGATCCTCTTGCTTACTGAAAACAATACCATTTTGGCTCCTATAGGAGTTCAGTCACTATTGAAGAGTTGGTCCTCCTGGATGTATTGTTTATAAGTGACCTATCAGTAAGGTGAGCGAGCGAAGAAAAACAGCAGTGCACACATTCAAGAGTCAGATGAATATATCTAAATTTTATTTTAAATTAAATAGTTTATTAAATCTGCGTCCTCTTTTTCATAGTATGACCAAATTTGAGTTGAAAAGGTGAGGCTGTAAAAAATATATTTTTAAATAGATGAAGAAGTGATTGCTGACCGTAATCTATCCATGTTAACTCTGATCATGAATATTTAAGATGAGCTCATATTTTTATGAGATTATGATAGGGATTTCAAGGTGTTTTAGGTACTATACTTTTTAATTGTACTTTTAAGATTGTTTTTAAGGTATTTTGCAGAGTCAGCTCTTGATTGGGTCACAGAAAACAGGACATTGAGCAGGAAAGCACAGGCAGATAACATCAGCATACAATTGACAATGGAAGGATGCAAGAAATATCGGTGTTTTCATCCATTTGTGAAGAGACCTAAATCTAGAAAACCGTTCATCCTTACCTTCTGGAACTGGGCCAGACAACCAGGTGTTTGAGATGTTGAGCTGATTAAGGGCCAAGAGCAGTTGTGATACATCAGCTCTTAAGACTTCACTCTGAGGTAGGCTGATTTATAAGTGCCAGCATGTATGATCAGTGTGTGCATTCCAGGGTGAAGAGCAAGAATAGACGGGATCTTTTCCATAATTTCTCTTATAGTGTAACTTGGGAAACAGTGGATGTTTGTGTTGTGGTTACAGACGTTTTCAATCCCATTTATGGAGCCATCATGAATAATCAGAACCTTAGCTTTTTTTTCTTTTGGCTTTTTTTCCATCCATAGCGGTATTCCTTGAATTCTCCTGGTGGCGTTGACTGGTGGCAGAGGCTGTGTCCTGCAGGGAGTCTAAGGCTATAAATCTGTTCTTTAGGGGAATTCCAGGGGGAGAGAATGATGACGGAAGCTTCCTCCTCTGCCTTTTCTGTCTCCTGGGAACGGGCGTGGAGGTGTTTCCAGAGTTTTGTTTCAGAGGCGGCCAGTTCTCCTCGAAATTCGAAATCAGCTTGATTTGGCCCAAAATGAAAATTAGGTTGACACCGCTGGTTTAGATGAAGCTAATATTTGTGATAATTCCGAAAGTTCAACAGAATCAAAATGGTACAGATGTAAACATGATTCTATAGTTCTCTCTGATACTGCCTTATTTACTGGAAGAGAGCTAATCTTGTTCGGGAGAATGCCAATTATTTTATTTTAATATAATTTATTTAACTCATGAAGAATCCCATAAAATCATCACTACTGAGAGAAGGGGAATAGTTGGTGTTAGGGAAAAATAATTATGTTGTATTATTATTTTCTTAGGGTGTATTTCTTTATCACATAGTTTAAATGCACTTTTTAAATGTCATTTGGTTTCAACCATATGTTCCCTGGTATACACCCTGTTATTTTAAGATGCTAATGAAGTTTGACCAAATAAAGAGAGACTGCAGTGGAAGGGCATTTTGAGACCAGGTGACAGAGCTGTGTGATCAGGACACAGAGCTGGGAGACTGTCTGAGAAGCTGAGAGGAGAACAGACACACAGTCAACCAGAGTATCTTCCTGGTCTCCCTCTGCAGAACTTTATTTTATCTCCCATTTGCAGAGCTCATTTAACTTCAATTTCTCTCCGACCCCTGTGTGTGATTCTTTCTAGGTTAAACCACTATTTTTTACCCCAACAGTTGGGGCAACAGAGCTATGACTCTTTGTAAGTTTGGCAAGTGTAGGATTGTTTTTATTTACCTCTATTAATGACAAGAAATATGCTGTTCTAGCTTGTCGAAGGGCATTTTTTTTAAAGTAGTAGACAATTTTTCCTGGTTAGAAAGGAATCTTTTAAGTGTGTATAGTGCCATTTTCTCTCCAGTTTCCTAGTATTCTGCTTTAAAGCGACTCTAAGGAAGTTTAACAGCAAATAAATGTAAAGAGCTGCAAAATTTCTTCCTCAAACATAATCCAGCGATGACCTGGTCAGTAAAACGAGCCTTGGGCTTTTCACCATGGTTGCTTCTATATGCCTGTAAAATAACTTTATTAATAATTTTTTGTTACTGTTCGGGTCGAAAAAGTAGCGATCCCTCTGCGCCTCCTAATGTGTGACGACGTCATGTGCGTTCACGTTCTATCGCTTCCTGCAGCTAAAACTGTAGCAGGGATAGCGTTGGAAGAATGGATTCTGCCCTATGATTCTGCCGAGAAGAAGAGAGCTGCTTCAAGCACCACCAACACTCCAGCCCAAGATAACCAAGAGTTTATTACAGCGCTACAAAGAGGGAGAAACACGAGTCGGATCGATGTAGGCAAAGAGCCAGAGTAAACATCGGTGCGGGCGGCATTTGAGAGGAGAGCGCTGAATCTCTCGGTATGAGAAAAGACCTGCAGCTGGGGTCATGTTTGCTTGAAAGGTAAGGAATCTTTACTAAATACGCGTTCAAAGCGGGGGTTTGTGTACTTCGTCCGCAGTAGGAACATGTTTTAGGCTGCCTGTCTGTCGTGCTCACAAGTGAACATTGTTTAGCTAATTTGTTGGGATTATGAGAAAAAAAGTTCTAACTTTACCGGAGTATCTAAACTTTGTAGAACTATGTCGCTAATCTGAAAACGTGTATATATTATTGACTGTCATTTGTAAACGTGTGCACATTACGGTTGGAGCGGTAAAAGTGTCTCTTTTGTTTTAGGTTTGGGAAGGTCAGTTCATCAAGGCTGCACAGCCATCTACAGCAGCGTTTGGAGGGACCTATTCGACAGTTCAGTCACTGCAGGGGAGTCTGATAGGTAATTATAAAGTAAACAAAATGCAACTCCTGTTCCTGGTTGTTGTTCTCCTCATGACAAAAAATAAATAGGTTTCTGTTTGAACAGTTACCCTGTTTTTGTAATTTATGTAGGCTATAGGCTTTTTTTTCTGTATAGCATCAACTCAATGGATCAACAGGATGAAGCTTTAGATGATCCAATAGTTTTGAAAACAAGTGTATAAGTAACAAATTATTCTCTCTTAAATGTGTATATGTGTGTATATATCAGTTATTGTCATATTTTGCTCCTATATTATTATATTCTGCTATTTTTTTTCTTCTTGTAATTTTTGTAAAATAATTTACTGGATACTTCTACAACAAAAAAAAGAGAATGAACACCAAGACAGTTTGTAGTTTTTGCTCTGGCTGAAATTAGAACAATGTCACCCTAATACTAGCATCTGTATCGTTGCATGATCCCTTCCACAAAATTATATTTCACTATGGTGGATTTTATTTTCTCTACAGACTTTGCAGTTTTTATTTTGTTTGTCTCTTTGCAGGACCACTTCTAAGCTTGAGTCTTCCCAGAAAAAACATCTTGATGTACGTGGGGAAACACTTAGCATTCTCATATGGCGTCTATAAAGCCAGCACATTCCTTGCAGCATTGAACTACAAACACCATAACCACCTTCCAGTTCATGTGAACAGCTCTCAGCTCTGCCGGGGGACTCCCAAAAAGAAGCATTCAGCCAGATGACCCCAGGGCCCTGGGTCCTGTCTCGAGGATCATCCCTCCTCCTACAGCCGAATTGATGCTGACACCGCAATGCAGAGGAGAGATAATGATGATAACCAAATATCTTCTCCATTTTGGTGGAAGAAAATGACATAATTCTAATTTCTTTATTTTATCCTTTTCCAGGACTTGATAAGTGATCCTCTAGCAGAAGCTGATGACATTCTAAGCTGAACACAGAAAATGTATGTATGTAATTATGACAAATACAAATATGCAAGAATATTTTGCTACAATAAAAATTAAAGTAAATAGTATTTCTGAGTTGGTCATGAGTTTCATTTTGGTTTCTGTGGAACGGGACTTCTTCAAAACCAACGTAAACCACAAATGGGTCGGGGGTTTTGTCCCTGATCCTCCATACACAGCATGAAGAAAATCACAAGCTGATTGTCTGCGCCAAGACATCCATGTTGCTAAATACTCTAGGCAGAGTAACGATACTCCCGGTTACCAGATCCAGATTCTTGGCTGTCACATAGAGCCACCACGTCACTCCAGGTCGGCTGAGCCAAACGCAAGATTCCTTCATCCAAGAAGAATAAGTTAAAAGGAGCACGTCTGCTCAGACACCCTTCTGGATCCTGTCTACAGTACTTATTTTCCAGGTCTGAGGGCATCAGTCAGCAAATGCAGCAGGTGCACCGAGCTCGCTGACCCTGGTGTCCCTCTACCTGCTCCTCTCCCTGCTCTCCTCAGAAACTTGTGAATAATCAGTTGGACTGGATTCCTCAAAAGAAACATAAGAAGGTTTACAGGTTAATGTGATGAAATGTATGTTTTATATAAATTTAACTGAAACAAGGCATAAAGTGTTTTGTTCAGGGTTTTGCGTTTACAATGAAAAAAACAATGTTGCTAATACTTTACCTTGATGCAAAATACAAACAAATGTGGGTAGCGTACACAAAAGTTGTACTCAAGTAATAATAGCAGTACCTTTACTTGAGTAAAAGTAGCTGTCAAAAATGATACTCATTGAAAAAGGTTTTGGTAAAAAAGTTGCTTGCGTACTGTGTAACATCTGCTTTTAAAATATCAGACATCTAAGCACAAAATTCTTGGTAAATTCAGGTATTTCATATAGAGTAAAATAAAACAAAATAAAATGATTACAAAAAAAAATAGTTTTGAGCAGAGGAAGTAATTTGATGAAATATAAAACTAATACAGTAGGTATTAATATATCTTACAAGGTAAAATGTACTTCCAGTGACCATTTACAGCATTTTCTGTATATGCACTTGACCTCAAATTGAAACAAAAAGCTTATCATTCAGATTACATTAAAAATTATATGTAGAAACAGGAGCTTTCCTGTAACAGAGTAGCTCCGTGTCTGGTTTATTTTGGGTTAAAATATGTTTGCTTTTCATTCTGTGAAGCATCTAAAATTTTACTCAAGTGGGATTAGGAATGCTTCATTATATTACTCAAGTAATATATAAATAAAAAAAAGAATAAAAAAATACATTAACATTTGTTTTTTAATTGTAATTTTTTCTTCAAAAAATTAACTCATTTGATTTATTAATCAATATGATTTATTAATTTATCTTTATTATTTGGCTTCGTACTTGATTCACTTTGCTACAAATCTTCCCACGTATCATATCCTAGAAATACACTAAAATTGATTTGGTCTAAATATCTTTCATCACATTTATTACCTCAGTCGAAGTTATGCGTGCAAAGCTGTAAATTGTCGAGTATAGAGCTGACTAAGTTGTTTATGATCGCTTGCGAGTGCACGTACAACATGCACGTCTCATGCACGAGCTTACCGTTAAAACTGCAGTTACGCGTTTGGCCTGATGGGGCAATCGCGAGCACAAAATTTCAAACTTCCTTAGAGTCCCTTTAATGTACACAATTCTGCACTAAACCAGGGAGACAACCTCCTATGGCTGATTACCTTTTTTTTAAGGGGGCTACACTGTCTAGCGCCAAACGCAGTGAGGAAGTAGTAACAGATTGTTTAAAACTTGTTACAGCACTGTCTGATAAAGTTCTACTGTAATTAATTTTTTTTCCGATTTTGGAACGTTGGGTAAAGTAAATTCAAAGGTTATCAAAAAATGGTCAGATAGGACTGGGTTATGTGGGAGAACAATTAGTTCATCACACTCAATGCCGTATGTCAATACAATGTCTCAAGTGTGCTGACCAAAGTTGGCTTTACTCACTTTCTGAGTAAAGCCAACTGAGTCTAAGATAATATCAAAGGCTGCAGTTAGACTATCACTTTCAATGTCCATGTGAATATCGAAATCCCCTACTATAATTACTTTATCAGTGTTTAAAGCAGATTAAATCAGATTAAAAAATCTGAGATTTATACTGCATGGCATGAGTAGCCATTGGCCGTGGTCTAGTATGGAGGTACTTTTAGGTTTATTTTTTTATCCCCCCTGTTTCAGAAGCAATTAGTGAGAAATTGTTTTCTGGTGAGTCAAGCTGGATGGATGGAGCGCCCGACGGTTCTGTTACACCTACCAGAGGATGATGTTTGAGCTTGTCATATGCAGGGCATGAAGTCATGGCATTCTGAACCCACGGTCCTATGTGTCACAGAATGTCTGTCTGCGTGTTGGAGGTGAGCGGTTCCATGTTTTTGACGGAGAGAGAAACGTAAACTTTGCGTGGTGCGTTTGTCATGCCCCGGCTTTCCTCTGCGCAGGGCCAAGGGAGTTCAGGTTTCCCGGTTTGCATATGCTTGTCAAGTCGGCCACAAAATGAACTGTCCCCATCTCCTAATTTTGGCCTTGCCAGTCTTTTGACCCGGCCAAGAACAAATAAAACATGCCTAATCTCCTAATTTTGGCCTTGCCAGTCTTTTGACCCGGCCAAGAACAACTAAAGCATGTCTAATCTCCTAATTTTGGCCTTGCCAGTCTTTTGACCCGGCCAATACACAGCTTTGTTCCGGTCCCCGCCATATCAGATGCACGAGAATAGGGACAGAAACATTTTCAAAGTGTTAAGCTCCAGGGAGATGGTGGTTGGGGTGGTGTTGGCGGCAGACTCTGTCCGGACATAGCCGGCCAGAGGCCCCCTTTTCCCGGCCCCTGCCTTACCAGCGAAACGGAGAAGTTGCTGCCTTACCAGAGGCACGAAATTAAGTGGGCCTTCAACCTAGATATTGGTGCTATAAGCCGGGTGGAAGGTCCCAGGAGGGCCTAGTTTATCCTCCAGTGGAGGATGGTGGCCCTTTAAACCAGATAATGGTGATTTAAGGTGGGTTAAAGGTCCTAGGAGGGCCTGGTTGATCCTCCAGGGGTGATGGTGGATCTTTTAACCCAGAAAATGGTGCTTTAAGGTGGGTTGAAGGTCCTAGGAGGGCCTGGTTGATCCTCCAGGGGAGGATGGTCGCTCTTGTAAGCCAGATAATGGTGCTTTAAGGTGGGTTGAAGGTCCTGGTTGATCCTCCAGGGGAGGATGGTGGCTCTTTTAACCCAGATAATGGTGCTTTAAGGTGGGTTGAAGGTCCTGGTTGATCCTCCGGGGGAGGATGGTGGCTTTTTTAACCTAGTTAATGGTGCTTTAAGGTGGGTTGAAGGTCCAGGTTGATCCTCCAGGGGAGGTGGGTGGCTCTTTTAACCCAAATAATGGTACTTTAAGGTGGGTTAAAGGTCCTAGGAGGGCCTGGTTGATCCTCCAGGGAAGGATGGTGGCTCTTTTAACCCAGATAATGGTGCTTTAAAGTGGGTTAAAGGTCCTACGAGGGCCTGGTTGATCCTCCAGGGGAGGATGGTCGCTCTTTTAATCCAGATAATGGTGCTTTAAGGTGGATTGAAGGTCCTGGTTGATCCTCCAGGGGAGGATGGTGGCTCTTTTAACCCAGATAATGGTGCTTTAAGGTGGGTTCAAGGTCCTAGGAGGGCCTGGTTGATCATCCAGGGGAGGACGGTGGCTCTTTTAACCCAGATAATGGTGCTTTAAGTTGGATTGAAGGTCCTGGTTGATCCTTCAGGGGAGGATGCTGGCTCTTTTAACCCAGATAATGGTGCTTTAAGGTGGGTTTAAGGTCCTAGGAGGGCCTGGTTGATCATCCAGGGGAGGATGGTGGCTCTTTTAGCCCAGATAATGGTGCTTTAAGGTGGATTGAAGGTCCTGGTTGATCCTCCAGGTGAGGATGGTGGCTCTTTAACCCAGATAATGGTACTTTAAGGTGTGTTCAAGGTCCTAGGAGGGCCTGTTTTATCATACAGGGGAGGATGGTGGCTCTTTTAACCCAGATAATGGTGCTTTAAGGTGGGTTCAAGGTCCTACGAGGGCCTGGTTGATCCACCAGGGGACCATGGTGGCCCTTTAACCCAGATAACAGTGCCTTTAGGTGGGTTGAAGGTCCCAGGAGCCCCCCGTTGCTCCTTTAACCCAGATAATTGGACCTTAAAGTTGGTTGGAGGTCCCTGGAGGTCCTGCTTGGTCCATGGAGGCCCTTTAAAATGCTTTAAAACGTTTTTTCAACAGGGTTTGAAGTACCAGGAGATACAGGTTGGTCCTCCAGGGGACTATGGAGGCCCATTAAGCCCATAGACAGAGGCTTTCAGGCAGGCTGGATGCACCCAGAGTTGCCATTGGTTCTGATTCATCCAATACCACTGGTGCTGGCTGGTCATCCGTGCTGGAGCCCTGGAGTTGGACCGGCCTACCTCCTTCCTCGGTCTTCCTGGAGCTTCGCTTTTAACTTATTTTTAAAAAATGTTTATATTCTTTTTGTTTCCTTTTTTTCCCCAATATTACATTTTTTAAATGTATTTATTTTAAACCTTTTCCCCCCATTTAACTCCTTCACTGCCCGGGGCCAGGTGCCTCTTGTCAGGGGGAAGGAGGCTTTGAACTCTCGGTTAAAAAGTTCTGCCCTTGGCATGTCTGTGACATGGACCAAACAGATTGTCACTGAGGCAGACTTTCTGTTGTTGGCCATGAGAACCAATAAAAAGTGCGTGTATTGGTCCTAGCCGCCAGTAGAAACACTGAACAGTTTTGTCCCGGTGGATGCTGGGATCCTTGATAAAGTTTTCTCCTCAGTGAGGCCCACCACAAGTGCTTTGGATCCGATTCCCACACGGTTTTTAAAGCAATTTTACGGTTCTTTTAAAGACGAGATTTTAAACTTTATGAATTGCTCCCTGCGGACGGGTTTTTTCCTGCCACCTTTAAAGGGGCGGTAGTGAGGCCCCTGCTGAACAAAAGCAATTTAGATTTTAATGATTTAAACAATTATTGACAAGTATCTAACTTACCATTTTTAAGCAAAGTTTTAGAAAAACTTGTTTTTATTCCACTTAATTATTTTATTAATGCTCATAATGTCCTAGAGAAATTTCAGTCTGCTTTTAGGATGAGCCACAGCACCGAGACGGCTGTTTTAAATAATTTAAATGTGTGACTAAACTTTGATACTAAGAAGGTGACAATGTTGGTTCTACTGGATCTAAGCGCTGCCTTTGATACAGTAGACCAAATTATTCTTTTAACTTAACTAAAACAGGTCGTCCACTCTGGTGCTGTTCATAAATGTTAAAAATTGATCTCACAGACAGGACTTTTATGGTAATTTTAGATAACTGTTCATCTATAAGGTCCAGAAGATCACATGTGGTGTGCCCCAGGGTTCAAGTTTAGGCCCAGGGCTTTTTAACATTTATATGCTCCCTCTTGGCTGTGTCATCACAAGCCATGGAGTTAACTTTCACAGTTATGGTGATGATACGCAGTTGTAATTCTCTGTGTCTCCTGATTAAGCATGGCCAATGGATACACTTTTGAACTGCATATTAAACATCAAATCCTGGATGCCAGAAAACTTTCTCAAGCTCAACCAGGACAAAACTGAAGTTTTAGTTATCGGTCCTGAGGCTCAGGGAAACTTTTACCAAAACTACAATCATTGTTTTTTAATCCTTTACATGTGAAGAACATTGGCGTGATTTTTGACTCTGAGCTGTCTTTTATTCCACACAGTAAAAATATTATTAAATAGTTTTTTTATCACCCAAAGAACATTGCCAGAGTCCGCCCAATTCTCTCTTGGGCCAGTACGGAGACGCTAATGCACGCTTGCATCACCAGTAGAATTGATGATTGTAATGCCCTGCTTTCTGGTCATCCGAAAATGACTACCTCAAGTTTACAGCTTTTACAGAATTCAGCAGCTCGTGTCCTGATGAAGACCAGGAGGCGGGGGCACATTACACTGGTCTTAAAATCACTTCATTGGCTGCCAGTATGTTTTAGGATCGATTTTAAGGTTCTTTTAATGGTTCTCCAGTGTCTTAATGGTCTTGGGCCTTCTTATCTTTCAGAAATGCTTTTACCATTGAAACCTTGCCGTCTCTACGCTCCTCTGGAAGCTGTCTCCTTGTCATCCCCAAATTCAGGACACGGACTCATGGTGAGGGGTCTTTCCATTGTTGTAGTATATGTATAGTTGTGGCAAACCCATGGAATCGGCACCTATCACAATGTCCCACAGGTAGGATGTTAGAAGAGAAACAAAAATGTTGTAGTGAACTGGATGATTTCATGCATCTCGAGAGTTAAGAGGATGGTCATAGGTGCATACTTTAACGGACATGTTGGTGAAAGAAACAGAGGTCACGAGGAAATGATGGGCCGGATTGGTATCCAAGATGGGAACGAAGGACAGACGGTGGTGGACTTTGCAAACAAGAATGGAAATGGCTGTTGTAAACACATTCTTCCCAATGAGGCAGGGACATAGAGTAACTTAAAAGAATGGAGGTAGGAGCACTAAAGGGGACTACATCTTATGTAGACTTTGTGATCTGAAAAAGATTAGTGAGTGCAAAGTAGGGGTGGACAAGAGTGTAGCTAGACAGCATAGGATGGTGGTCTACATGATGAAACTGATGGTGAAGACAGTGAAGAGAAGAAATACAGAGCAGAGGACCAAGTGGTGAAAACAGACAAACGAATTGTGAAGTTATCATGGAAGGGTCAAAACAGGCCCTTGGTGGCCAGAAGTGTGATGAGAATATGGAAAGAGTACCCTGAAGAGCTGATGAATAAGGACAATGGGAGAGAATGTAGAGTGGAAAAAGTGACTGTTGTGAATCAGGAGGTAGCTAAAATTAGTAAGGATGAAGTGAGGAAAGCTTTGAAGAGGATGAAGATAGGGAAGGCAGTTGGTCCTGACAACATTCCTGTGTAGGCATCAAACTGTCTAGGAGAGGTGGTAGTAGAGTTTTTGACTAGGTTCTTCAACGAGACTGAGAAGATACCAGTGGAATTGAGGAAATATGTTGTAGTTCTGATTTTTAAGAACAAGCGATATGTACATTACTTTGGCAACTACAGTGGAATAAAGTTAATGTGCCATACAATGAAGTTGTGGGAAAGAGTTGTGGAAGCTGGGCTTCGGACAGAAGTAAGCATTTGTGAGCAGTAGTACGGTTTCATGCCAAGAAAGAGTACTACAGATGCAATTTTTGCTTTAAGGATGCTGATGGCGAAGTATAGAGAGGGTCAGAGGGAGCTGTATTGACAGGGTGACAAGAGAGGAACTTGGCACCCTGCGGTCTTACATGAGGCAGTCTGGAGTGGCAGTGAAATATATTAGATTGGTGCATGACACGTATGAGATTTGTTAGACAGCAGTGAGGTGTGCTGTAGAAGTGACAGAGGAGTTCAAGGTGGAGATAGGACTCCATCAAGGAACGGCTCTGAGTCCCTTTTTGTTTGCTTTTGTTTGCTTTGATGATGGACGAATGCAGGACGAATGATGGACGAAGGCTGACGAATGATGTTAGATAGGAGTGTCCTTGGACTACGATGTTTGCAGATGACATTGTGATCTGCAGTGAGTGCAGGGCGAAGGCGGAGAAAAAAGCTAGAAAGATGGAGATATTCACTTTTAAAAGAGAGGCATCCAGGGAATATGACATATTGGAGGGAAGAGTAGAAGGTCACAACAAGACATAATTCATGTGTGTAAATGAGAATGACATAAGTGGAGCGGTGAAGTTACAGGGAGTGGAAGTGGAAACTCTCCATCTCTCTCTGGTTCGGCTCCCAAGTCATGCTTTAAGAGGAGAAACTCTCCAACCTCTGTCTGGTTCGGCCCTTCAAATCGTGGTGTAAGGGTAGAAACTGCCCGATCTCCTTAATGCGCGCTTTCAGTGTGACAGCCTCAGACGTGAGCAAAGAGAGAACCCCTGACCTCCCAGATGCACGCAATGGTAGCTAAGTATCTGTTAACACCCGTTTATTGCTAGCCCAATCTCATTCGAGCTGGTTGGCCACCATTCATTCCCTTTTTCTCTTCCCCCATCCAAGTGAGTGGATTAACCTTTTACCCTCTTTTGTCTGTCGGGTTTTTCACTGCTTCGCAAAGGATTTACCTTTCCTGAAATCCACCATCACCCTTGTTGGGCATCTTACATTAAAAAAGTAATTAGTTATAGTTACAAATTACTTAAAGGGTAATTGAGTTAGTAACTCAGTTACTACACTGTAAAAGAAATGTGTTACTCAGTAACGTAACTGGTGTTGTTTTAATGTTCTACAACGCAGTTACTTCTGTAATATCTGATCTTTTTTATTACTGAATGACCAATAAAAAAACGCCATATACACTATTTTAGAACATTTGGTAGCTGAGCTTGACCTTATAAGATAATATGATAAGCAGAAAACGAAAAAATATATACAAAAAGTAAATATTGGTCATATATATTCACACACTTTTTATCAAAGTGCAAAACTTATGCTGTGTTCACACCGCGTCTGTTGCGGCAAGTTTACATGTAAAGTCTATGGTTGAGTGCGTCAGAGGTCCGTCAGAGTCTCTGTGGTGCGTTGTTTGCGTTGGCTATGTTGGCTCCGTCAACTTTTCAAGTCTTACTTGCATTGCAAGCGACAACGTAGCAAACGCAAGCAACGCAGAAGTTCAACTAGCTGAACTTTTGACAGACCTGAAGCAGTGCATCAACCAATCAAAGCGTCTCACTGTAGTGATGTCACTTATACACGTACACGTATCTTGAATGACGCGTGGGTCCAGTAAAAACATTTTCAACAGATTTCAAAAATCTGAAATAACACTATCCTGAGGTCAGGCGTTCCTCAGGAGGAACAGAGCACCAGTAGTTGGTGTCCTCGTCTGAGATTTGAGCTCCGATGCGGCCCAGGAGGTCGTAAAATTGGGCATGGGAAAGATTGAAGTAGCACTGACAGCAAACCTCATCCATAAGCAGCTCCTGGAGCAAATGGTTAAACTCCCCAAACTCAGAACGCATCTATTAAATGGGCGCTGATGCACCCGAAGTCAACGTTGTCTAGCTTTATCTAACAAACAAAGCCAAGCCACACTCTCGTTACGATCTGCCATAGTTCACATCGTCTAAAACTAATGTTTTTTTTGTTAAAATCTGGGTTTTGGATCAAAATCTAGAATATTTCTATGCATGCATACTTCTTTGGACATTTAGTTAATTAGTGTTGTGTTGAAGTTACTGCATTTCTTTTATTGGTAAGCAAGCAGTGTGTGATTGTGTTTGATTTGCTATGATCTCTGTGTTAATCCACAAAACGGAGAATTTCCAAGAGACAAGCGTTAAGACGTAGACTGGCCTTACACTTTGTTTCAATTCATAGTTCTTTGTTTGCCAAAGAATTGTGATAAGAACCACACGGTCTCTTTGTTTCAAAGAGACTACATGGTAAATTGCCCTGACCCATAAAACCCCTACAGGCTGGTTTGCTCGTCCATGTGCTTTCCCTGCGTACACGTGCGCATGTATGTTACGGCGTTAGTGCGTTCAGAAAATTCCCCGGGTGACATGGTCATTTTTACTTCCAGTGACCCGCCATCTTTGAAGTGTTGTTTATGTAGCATGTAGCCTAGCCGTTTAGCTAAGCTGTTAGCGAGGACCTAATTAGCCGAGAGTGAATTCACTAGTAGTTTTGTGTGGACCATTTTAGTTATTAAAGTTAAACTTAATCAAATCTCCTTGCTTCTTTTATTGAGTGCGTTTGATTCATTGCTAAAGGGCTCAGCCTTCAGACAAGTTAATCTGGTAATCATAGCATCCTGTTATTTGACAATAGAGTCCACTCTGAGAAATACATATATTTACTGGGTTAATTCCCGGTTGGTGCCCCGATAATAAATAACTTACAGGAATAATAAAATTAATATTTCATGAATTATTACATTTATATTCCCCATATAGCCAGATAGACAATAACCTTCTTTAAGACCCAACAGTACAAAGCAATGAAGAGTGTGGAAAAGAGGTGAAGAAGCATCTGCAAGCTGGTAGGAATGGATGGAGAAAATGGATGGTGTGAGGGCAGACGATACAGAGGATAAGACTAAATGGAGACACATGATACGCTGGGCCAACACCTGTAGTGAAAAGCCGAAAGAGAAAGAAGAACTATCCCTTAAGGAAAAAATAATAATTACTCCCCATTTTTTATGATCATTATTGTTGCTTAAACGGAACCTACAATTTGAAGACAAAGGCCATCAGTGAGCCTTTTGGTCATTCATAAGTGGTCAACCTGTGGCAAGGATGTGCAGGTGTTTTTCACAAAAGACTATCTAATGACGGAATAAAGGGGAAAGTTGGGTTGGTGTCCAGGCTGTCGACGTGCAGGGTTTTGTATCAACCTTGAGACAAGAGTCTGTGGTAAACAAAGAAAATAGCTTAGAAGTAACTTGTTTTTTATCCCAATCGTAGCCCTGGTCCTCAAGTCTTTTTGCGAGCTTCTCCAAAACGCGGCTGACCTTAACTCCCTGTAAACTGTCTTGCGATCTGGTCTACAGCTCTAAAGGCCAGGAGCTCCTGGACATTCCATTACTCCAGTTTGTCATTTCAGCTGATACAGTTTACAATTGCTAAATGAACTCTGTTTACTTGGATTTTAAATGCTGTTGCTGGCCTGGCCTTAGTTCATATCACACTCATGATATCACCCTCTGTTCCGCCAAGGCGGAATTTTCATTCGTAAAGCCCAGTTTATGCTTCTCCGACCGCAGATTTGCACTAAGACGCTAACTAATTTTTTTGTTTATATTAGTCCGTTTTGTCCTCTCCGCTCTCTATTGTTTTTTTAATCGTTGCTCCACCAGGACAGCAGGGGGTGCCAACTTTTCATGGTGTCTTTGCCTACTATCAAAGCCGTTTAAGTGTTTTTCTAGGCTTGTGAACGCATTTCTAACTCAAGGAGCAATGGACCAGCTCATAGAATACTCTAAAACACATGGAAACAAACACAGGAGTCTTTATTGTTATTTTCCTACACCTCCTTGTGTTCAAAATTGCCAAAAGCCACTACATGCTTTCAATATAAAGCATGTAGCGGCCAAACGCTGCATTAACTACTGATTACAGCAAATATAGAGCCCCATTCTGTTGAAGCGATCTCTGGCTGTTACTGAAACTGAACAATCAGATGCATACGCTCTATGGAGACAGAGGGTTAAAAATTGGGCCTCTACTCCGTGCATTCCTACGTACGTAATAGAGAGCCCTTGCGTTAACTAATAACGGCGTTGCATCAATCCTTCTCCGTCAAAACGGTGAAGCATAAACTAGGCTTAAGTCTAGCTTTGCGGTAATATTAATATCAAGTTTGCCGGCATGAATGCTGCAATATTTGCGCCTCGCCATGCTGCCAACAGACACTTTGCCGACAATATTACCTTAATATGCAGCCATTGTGTCTTTTGAAATGTCTATATCGTACGATGAAGCTAACAGAACATCAGAACACAACACCGATTGAATTCTAAATAATATTATGACAGTTTGAAAAGTTATAAATGATGTGAAATAACAAATTATTAAAAAAAAGACAATTAGCTCTGTCTGTGAAAGACAAGCTCTTAGGTTCATGTAGAATAAGAACATCACCTTTCAGTGTTGGACAGGGAAAAACGAGTGACCCAGATCTCTCTCAGTGTTATGCCACTCCAGCATGACTGCAAGGGAATACTGAAAGTTGCCAGAGAAAAGATCCAACATATACATATGGGACAAAAGATACACATATTTCCAGATTTGTATTCATCACATTGTGTCATGCTGCATGCAGCAATTTGCCATGGCTGTTTATCAACATATCCCCAGGGAAGGAACTGTCTCTCTCAACTCTGGGTCCCATTAAAATATTCAACATCCACAGTCTGGAATAAGTTAAAAGATTGTGAATACATTCATTCATTGTGCCTTAACAATAACATGTTTGTTGATCTCCATAAACTTCTAACTGACATAGCCATGCGGGTTTGGTATTTGATACTAGGCTAAATATTTGGATAATAGAAATGTTGTGCTTCTTTTGCTGACAGTGTTTCATAGAGTGCTAAACCCTTTTACCTCTCTAATTCTAGACAAGTCTTCAATCCTTCTTCTAATCCCCACATTTTTGGATACTTATTAATGCTCTGTTGTTTTTTCGTTTTATTTATTGCCAAATTCATAACATTCACAAGATGTAACCTGAAACTTTGTTATGCAGAAAGTTTTATGGTAACATGCTCCAGATGTTGGACTCTCTTGGATAGAAACAAGAGTGATGTGAGATTGAGCACTGCACAGAAAACTTTATTGTACATTTGTGTAGAGCTCAGAAGTGGGCACATATTTTATGGTAGAACTAATTTTATAGCTTTTCAGACTTGTAACAAAAAACATCCATACAAACAAAAGCACAGTTTTATAGAACATCTCAAACTCAAAACAAATCCCCGCTCCCAACTATAGCCCCCCCAAAACTAAAGAAATAAAATAAAAAGGATTACATAAACGGAGACATTAAACAGGGACATTTTTATACAATAATTGAAAAGAGATGCCAATCCTCACTATGTTAAATAATTGTAATATATGAGTCAGATACTTTCATAAATACCTCAGTTTTATTATTCAGCCTAAAAATTCATTCTTAATAGCTGGCTATTTTAGTCATTTCTCCTATCCACTCCTCAAATGAAATAGCATTTTTTGACTTCCAGTGCCTGAGCAGTATCCTACACCCTGTTATGAGGGCCAATCTACACCATGAAGTTTGCTGGGTTGATAGACCTATTCCCTCTGGTATTATACCCAAAATACTAAGAAGAGTCGACCGTATCCCTTCTATCCTTAAAATTTTATTGATTAATACAATTATTTATTCCCATAAGCTTTGTATCAGTTTACATTCATACAGAAATTTAAATGTGTCCCCCTACTTTTCTCACACCTCCAACACAGAAGACAATGAGAATTTAAATTACTCAAACAATTTTCAGGCCAAGCTTGTTGAAACGATGAGTGATGGTATGAACTAAAATAACAAATTAAATTAATCAAAATGAGATAAACATTTATCTCTTTAATGGCACAGAGTCTGCTCTTTATCTTAAAACTTTTTTTTGGAATGCTGGTGCAGTTGGTGCCGCAAATGCCCTGCAGCAAGAAGCTCCAGGGTTAAAATGTTCGCTTGATGCATTAGTGTTTTCTCTGGATTTTCAAGCTTCCTCCCAAAGTAAAAAAATCCCTCGGTTCCATAGGTTAACTAATTTTTTGATTTATGTATGTGTGTCTAACAATGATGTGTTTGCAAAGGTGGGTGGAGTAGAATAAAAAAATAGTGAATGTAAAAAAAAAGTTATCCAGGGTAAAACATTTTGTAAAAATGCTGGTGAGTAACTGATCATAATATCTAATTTAATATGTTAAAATGATCTCACTAGACAGACAAAATATTCTGGTATTTTAAAGATTAAAGCAAGAACAGATAAAAAAATAGTTACAAATAACAAATACAGGCAGAAGAAACACTTTTCTAAATCATGTTTTAAATATGAAACGTATGGAACTAATACATAAGTTAGTAATATACACTATATTATAAGTCACAACTGTAAAGTACTTCTAATAACATTGTATTGTGGCAGACCACCAGGTGGCTCCACTCACACCCAGACAACAGGGTTGTTTGTATTTAAAAATGTTTATGTTTTGATTAAAACATGTTCAAGTTGGTTGTGGCGCGAATGTTGCAACTGCTCTCCCTTACTGTTGTTTGGTGGCTCAGTTGATGTTGATTAAACGAGCTGATTGAATGCAGTTGTGTCGTCCTTTCATTCCTCCACATTGGTGACCCTTTTTTTTGAACATATCCGAAGGTGAAGCCAGCTCCTCTCAGGTGATCCCTGCTGCCATTTGTACAGGCACGAACTCCCGGTCAGGGAGATGTTTTCTGGTGGACTCTGGTTTGCAGAAGAGCCTGGTCCCCAGGCTGGCTCCGACAGGCTGGCTGAAGGCTGCGAACTGTCGCTGACCGCTGCTCCCCCATCAGGACTTTTGGCGAAAGGTCGGTGACTGTCTGCTTTCACGGTAAAGACTTTCAGTGGAACTTTGTCGTAGCCACCAGTTTGGTTCCCATCATAGGGGCCGATTTCCTCTGTGTTTACGGACTGCTAGTGGACATCGCTAACAGGCGGCTGATTGACGCTGAATGTTTTTCCTCTCTGCCTTTTCTGACACGTGGAACTGGGCAGTCTGTCGATGTGATGGTTTTAGTTTTAGGGGATGTTTTTCAGCACTTGTTATAAGAGTTTTCTTCGCTGACAGTTCCCAACTTCTCCACCACTGACACTAAGCACGGGGTAGGCGCGCCGTCTTGATCCCGCCTTGATCCCGCTAAGCTCAGGAGGAATTCGCCAAAATGGAGCGCTTAGGCTTCGTTTGGCCCTCAAACAGTCCTTTGTCTTTGCTGTTACATATGGTGCACTTAAACTTTCCAGAGGTTGATGGATTCAGTCTTGCGCGATTTGTCTTTCATGTTTGTTTATTTTGACGACATCCTGGTGGACAGCAGCTCTGCTGAGCAGCACTTGTCACACGTCTGTCAGGTTTTACAATGTCTGGCTCTACTGGCTCACCCCTCTCCTTCAGCGCAGGTGGCTCTGACTAGACGCCTCTGACATAGCGGGTGGGGGCAGTGTTAGAGCAGCACATCGGTGGGGTTTGGCAGCCGCTTGCCTTCTTCAGCTGCACGTAATGAGCATAAATACAGGGAGTTGCTGGCTCTCTACCTGGCTACACACCATTTCTGTTTTTTCCTGGAGGGCCACAACGTCACAGTTTATGTTGACCACAAGCCTTTGGTATTTGCCCAGTCAAAGTTTTCTGGCCACTGGTCTGCACGGCGAGAGCACCACCTTGCTGCTATTTCCGAATTTACAACAGACATTCAGCATGTGGCTGGCAAATCCAACTTGGTCTCTGACTGCCTGTCCCGTGCCCTGGTTTCAACAGTTTATGTGGGCATTGATTTCTCTGCTATGGCTGCAGATCAGCACGATGACGCAGACATCCTCAGGCTGCAGTCTGAGCCGACTGGCCTTAAGACGGAGGAGTGGCAGGTGCAGGATGGTGGTCCTTCCCTCCTCAGGTGGTTTTCCTTGCCCTCTGGTTCCTGCTTTGTGGCGCCGCCGCATTTTTGATGCATTGCATTCCCTCTCCCATCCAGGTGTTCAGGACTCAGTTAAGCTAGTCAGTTCTAAGTTTGTCCGGCCTGGAACGCGGAAGGCTGTGAGGGAGTGGGCCGCAGCATCTGCCCCCTGCCAGCGTGCCAAGGTTCACCAGCATTCTAAAGCACCATTGGAACCATTCCTTATTCCCAGTCGCCGGTTCAATCATGTCTATGTAGACCTGGTGGGCCCTCGGCCTCCATCGCAGGGTTTCACCCACCTGCTGACCATGATCGACCGCACCACCAGGTGGCCAGAAGTAGTTCCACTGGCGTCCCAAAAATCTGCAGTGGTGGCTCGAGCGTTTTTATCGACCTTGGAGGCTCGCTTTGGCCCCCTTTCAGGCATCACCTCTGACAGAGGCCCACAATTTGTGTCAGAGCTTTGGCCTTCCATGCGTGAGGGCCTGGGGGTCAGGATCCACCCCACCACCGCCTACAGTCCACAAACTAACGGGTTTTGTGAGCGGTTTCACAGGTCGTTAAAGGCTGGACTCTGTGCTGCTCTGACCGATGGCAACTGGGTCAACCCTCTCCTGTGGGTTACGCTGGGGTTGCGTTCCGCGGCCAAAGAGGACCTTGGTGCTTCTCCAGCTGAACTGGTTTTAGGCCAGCCGGTACGGGTTCCAGGCGTGTTTTTTTCCGGCTGCCCCTTCACCCCAGTTTATCCCGCTTGCCCAATAGTTCCTACCTCACGAGGCCCTTCTCATATTCCTAGCCCTGTGCATCATTGTTTGCCCCAGTCTTTCGTTCCGAAGAGCTTGGAGTCTTCTAAGTTTTCTAAGCTTCAATGCCATCTTCGTCTTATATTGTCCCAATTAGCAAATAATTCTTCAAATAATCTTAAATTGTTTAGCAAAGACACCTAGACAAGTAGGGAAGGTTGCAGGAACAGTATCATTAAAAATCTATTTAATCCACTGATCCCTGTTAGCTTGGTCCGGTGCTGGGAATCAATAGAGCAACTCACATGTGCAGCCGGTTCTTAATTTTCCACACTCAGGTCTGTACTCCAAATCCGGAGGGGGGGAGATGGGCGGGATGGGCTTACAGCAGCATTGGTCTTCGATGTCCATATAAGATATATCCTGCCAATTTGATTGAGTCCTCTGTTTATAGAAGCATTAAGATACATACACAGATAAGCGCCCAATCATAAACACTACTGTTGGGATTCAGTAGCTGTGTTTTGGGTGCATGGGTGTGTTTTCTCTCCTCCTACCTTTTCTCTGCAGGGTGAGACTGGCACCTGCTGCCAGGGTGTTTCCAATCAGCTGTCATTATCTGAGCAGAATAAAAGGAGAGCTGTTGCTGGAGGCTGGTGCCAGGTGATTCCGCTTCCCAGCATGATGCAAAGGCTGAACAACGGTTCGAAGAGCCTCTTTGTATGTATGTAAAATCCAAGTCAAGATTGTTACTTACCTTCCTTGTTCTTCCTCATAGACTCGTTCCAGAGATTCTACTGGCTGCTCACAACCCTCCAAGCACTCGCTAGTTTGTTATGGTCCGGCTTCCGACTTGGTCAGACTCCACGCTGTTCCCACATGAAAAATAAACCATACTCACCTTCTCTGCCATTCCTCCCGGAGCTGCTGTGGGACGGGTCCACCCTCCAATGATCACCATTACCACCTACTCGGTAAAGACAAAGGAACATCAAATCAATAAGCCACACATCCCTAGCCGGTCAAAATTTACTGGTACCAACATGCCTCCTACAAGTTGTCTTCACTTCAGTCTCCAATTAAGATCCACTCCTTCCTGCAAGAAATTCATAAAGAGACTCTACACAATTCAGCCTGCTCATATTTACAACCTACCTGTTCCTTCTCTAGTCGACATCCCCTGTAATGAGGATTTTTAATGTGATTAAATGTTTTATGCTTGCTGAAAGTTGCTAAAGGCCTAAGAGGAAGTAGTATCTGATATGAGATGTGCTGTACCATAGAGGGAGTTGTTTTTTAGAGATGTGCAGTACCAGGCTGTACCAAATATGGAGTTGTTGTTCAGAGCAGAAGCTGCAGGATCAGGCACCGTCAGGCGCCGCCATGTACCTGTTATCTCGCAAGATGTAACTGAAATCTGTGTGTAGGGAGAATAACCAGCAAATGTATTGATGTGTATGTGCTATGAGCCACTCCCTGTTTGGTGAATAAAACGAGCCGGTCTGCATCGGGGCGCCAGAATGCTTTCGGACCCAGCTGATGGGGACAGGTATTCTCCACTCTCTGCAGAGGTGAAACTCAGCCTGACTTTTCCTCCACTGAAGATGTTATACTCTAAGTACTCCTGAACTGGGGGTGGTTTTATTGACCACGACAATTTGGTGCCGTGACCCGGATTTTCGTCACAGGAGTCTTGGAGACCATTTGGACCGGACCAAAGCGAACGGCGACTGACACAAATCATGCCGGCACTTTCATTAGGTAAGCAGACTTTTTGTTCTGCTCATTGGCTTTGTTCAAAAAAGTTTTTTATGTCTCAGACTTCAAGTACCTGAAGTTCCTAAATTTACTGCAGTGGAGAAAAAAAAAGGTATGAGATAAAGTAACAGGGTTACTGAACATAGAGTTGTGTGGTAACCGGGTTACACACTTAAATCCTCCGGGAGGAATACTGCATTGAGAAAAGCAACCGGGTTGCACCAGGCCAGGGGTCTGATAAATGTTAGAAACGTAACCGGGTTACGGCAGGCCCGGGGTCTGATAAATGTTTTATCTTGGAGTGGCGTCCTAATATTTTTCTGACGAGAAAAGTACTATAACCGGGTTATAGAGCTGGGTTTTGAGGCCCTGGAGGTAGGATCTCCAAAATTCTATTTTGAAATAAAAGAGAAGGGATCCTAAAAAGGATTCTTTGGAGCTGATTTGAAACTGACCGAGGCGAAAGGAGACTGACACAAAGGCGTGCACGCAAAAGAAGGTAAGCAGACCTTTTCTTCTGCTCATTGGATTTTACCAAAAATCTTATTGTGTCTAGACTTCAAGTAACTGAGGTTTATAAATTATCTAGAAGTGGGTGATACGAGTAGAATTTTAATATAGTGTTGAGGGTTCAAGTCCCAAAAACGTGAGTAAAAGGGTGTTTTAAGAAAATAGAATCACAGAGAGGAGAGAAAAAGAGAGGAGAAGGTGTGTGTGAGAGAGATCTCAGCGCTGGGTGTGTGTGTGTTTGTGTGTGTGAGATTTCAACTTTGTATGAAAGCAGGAGGTTGAGAGGTGAGCTGAACTTTTGGGTTCGTGTTAAAAAAAGGACTATCATTAGTAAAAACTCGAGTATAAACTATTATATAAGAATATATGAATGGATAAGAATATATGAATGGATAAGAGAAATTAAACACTCTAGAATATATAGATAGCGGAACTGATGTTGGGTACGCGTTTCAGTCCGTGCTGAATTTGTGACGGATACGTCTAATTTTGTGCCACATTGAAATCTGGAAAAAGTGGTGTGAATTACGCTGATGGGAATTGAAATTGAGGTGTGGAGTTCTCTATTTGCCGAAGGGTATGTTGCTATTTTGTTGAGTAGTTTCGTGGTAGAGTTTAACTGTTTTAAGCGACGTTAGCCGAAAGAGCTCGCAACGAGCGGATTCTGTTCAAGAATCTTGGTTTTTTGATAAATCTCTGAATAAAAATAACTTGATAAGAAGCTAAACATCAGTTTATGAAGCCTTTTAACTTTACTAAACTTCGGCTTGGGGCATTCACTCTTAAGATCAATTGTGAATGAAAAAATAGATTAAAAAAAATAAATAAAAAAAACAGCTCGGAGGAGCGATTTAAGTTTGGAAACGCCTCTTGAGGACGACCAGGAGTAACTCATAAGAGATTAAATAATTACGCAAACAGCTACCTTGTCAAACTTAAATAAATGTGGATTTTTCTTGTTTAATTCGGATTTAATATTTTATTTTAAAAAAATAGAAGCTTGGTAAAGGGGGGATTAAGAAATACTATTAAGACAAATACTTGATAACATTTAAATTAGTCTTAATCAAAAAGAAGGCGCGCCAGGGCAGTTTTGCTTGTATAGCACACTTTCAACACAGTGCAATTCAGGGTGCTTTACTTATGATTAGAATACAAATGAGCATTAACAGTAAGTAAGACAATAAGTCATGTGACAAAAACAAACAAGTAAAAGCAGTTACTCCTAAGCGAGTCTAATTTGGTAAGTTTTAGTTTAAGATTTAATAGAAGAATTCTGAATTTAAAAGCAGGAGTTTTTATAGTAAATTCAAGAATTTGCATTTTTTCATGTTGAACGGTCTAGATGTATTGCTATTTTTATTGTTTTAAGTAAAAGAAGGATTTTTCAATGGATTATAAAATACCTTTAAAGGACGCTGTTCAGAATGTGTCTGAACCAGCTCAAAAGAAACCGAAAATTCTCACTAATGATCAGATCTGTGATCCTATTAAAAATAGGGTAGAAGAATTCTGAAGCTCGAGAGAACTACATGTAGCTGGAGCATGCGATGAGTTCAACCAAGTTGCAAAATGGAGGACGGTGC
Source organism: Apricaphanius iberus (assembly GCA_028564705.1). NCBI lineage: Eukaryota > Metazoa > Chordata > Actinopteri > Cyprinodontiformes > Aphaniidae > Apricaphanius > Apricaphanius iberus. Next base: position 181,740 of record JAPXFQ010000499.1, on the reverse strand, counting down.
AAAAATTTGAATAGTTTAGGAATATGTCTATAGTTGGTTTCTGAAACAGGATTAAATTGGCTAAATAAGAATAATAATACAAGCTGTATTGATAAAGGACAGATTGAAAAGCAAGCAGTTTTTTAATTGAAATAAATATAAAATGCTTAAATCACTAAAAAGAACTAAGTGTGTTGATAAAAGATTGCGACGGTCAATCTTTATAAATATTTAATTTACACATGAGATGAAAGAGACATTTATCAAATTGACAAAATAGAGAAAGGCATTGCATTGATAAAGTATAAAATATAAATTGGATGAAAAAATGCAGGAAACATTAATTAAAATAAGCAGGGGAAGAATTAGAACAACAGCTTAATTAGACATATAAGGATTAATGATCATTCCTGTTGGAGAGAGCAAACCTATAAATTAGTATATTTTTACCATAACTAATACTGAAGAAATTATTGCTAATATAACTGATTAAAATAAAAGTACAATAGAGCCCACATAGGCAGTCTGAGTGGAAAAGATATTTGAATTCAGCTTTTGAGGAAGGAGACTAATGAATATGAAAATAAAAAGTTTAAATAAAAGTTGATTTGAATAGGCTGAGAGGATCGACTCTCTGTCTGTCTTTTTCTTCCTCTAATTATATTTTTTTCTCTCTCTTTTTCGCTTTCCCATCCCGCCAACAGAGAACCCCTCAGATAACATTCTAGAGATGTAATTTATGTTCCTGGGGAGATGTGATGGGAGGGTGTGCTGGGCTGATGACGGATAGTGCCAGGTGCCCGCCATAACTGCCAAAGAAAGAAAAATTGATACAACCAGCGGAGAAGTTCTTCTGTCTTATGCTCTGCTCCCAAAACAGGGGGCACCAGTGACTGAATATTTTCAGGGGTGAAGCAGGGGGCACCCTCAAAAAAGAGCACATTTCCTCATGCTGAACTGAACTTTCAAGGACAATATGTGTGAATCCACTTGGCTGGTGTAATATGGACAATTTCTGCTGAAGAAGTGACGATCAAAGGCTGCTGATTCAAAGTCAATGTTGCTGAACTAACCACAAGAGTTTCTGTTTTTCTGATCGAAGGTGGCCCTGGTTGCTTGAACTCTGAAACCCCGTGCCTTCCCCAGAATTATCTCCAGGTTAGACACCACCATTTACCGGGAACAAAATTTGGAAAGTTGGGTGGAAGGAAGAACTGGGCCTATAGCATGGGGTTGCTGGCTGGTGAGAGAGAAATTTTTATTTTTATTTTTTTTTATTTATTTTTTATTTACATAGCAAATTCAACACCTAAGGAATACAAAGGATACATTCCTTATTAATGCACAACTGTAAGGGTTACTTAAATTATATCCTTATTTTTACGTTTCATCCACAGGGATGTACTAAATTTAAGATAGGATTAATTGTAATGGAGCAGCTAAATCAAAAGTAAGTCAGAATTGTATTTGATTTCTAGCAGAAAGAATAAATCAAAGTGCTTCACGGATTAAGGTAATTAAAAAGCTGAAATGGATAATAGAATAATTGATAACATTTAAAAAGAGACATAGTAACACAGACATATAAGTATGTCTTAAACTTGATAAATAAAATGAGTAAATAAAAAAATCAATTTGGTTGAACAAGCAAATGGATAGTAATCAGTTGAACTGTAGACAAAAAGCAAAGTCTTGAGCCTGCTCTTGCTTTTAAATCCATCAATGAGGGAGGTGTTTTTGTTTAGTTTTCAGGAATAACAACGGTGTTGCACCAAAATAAGATGGATTTGCTCTTTCCCTTGGGATTATTTTTAATTACATGAGTGAAATAATTTCTCTGCACAATACAGTTGGATTAGATTGAAAAGGAGTGGATGTCCAATAAAAGAACACGGAATCGGGAAGTAACTTTTACCTTATATTTCAATGTTAGAAAATAGTTTAGTTTTTGCATTTTAGAGGGTGCATTTGTAGTGCTATGTTATTAAAATGACATACTTGGTAATGTTGGTATATACTCCTCCTATCAACATGGATACTAAATAAGGCTGAGGTAACTGGCAGAAACTAATCTCTAATTGGACGACACATTCTGCAGGGGTACTCAGGACTCAGAAAAGAGAAAAACTAACATTATATTATGAGACCAAAGTATTAATAGGGGAATATGATATAGCAAAATTGAATACAGTTACCAACATTCTAGGCTAATTCTTTTTCAGATTATGACTCCTTTTAACTTAATGAACCACCGGATATAAAGCAAAATCTTTTAATCAAAAATAAATGTAATTTAAATAGGGGATGACTATGACAGGCAAACCAAGTCTGTGTAGCAGATTGGTTCAGGGCAATACACAATTTAGGACTTAATTTTTTGCAAATTGATAATGTATGGTTGCAGGATTTAAACATATTTGGGATTCAACGGGATTATGCAAAATAATAAGTAGGTTTTTAATAAATTGCAGTTCGAATTAAATTTTATGAGGCCAGGTTTGGGGACAATTTTTACCTACTGTCAGTACTGTGATGGGAACTTTTTTAAGGTCTGTCTGGGTTAAATGGATAGGTGATGATTGTTTACATACGTGATGACTTCGGTCAGGGTTGCGGATTTCTTTTGGTAATTCACTTGTACGTCTGCATCTTAATCTAAGATCAAAATTGGCTAACATGACTGCGCAGTTGGGGCTTATCGGCGAAAGGCCCTCTAAATTGTTTTGATGATCATCAAAAGTGATTACAAGACCAGATCAAAAACTGTCATTTTTAGATGTTTACAAGTTTATGTCCCCAGGATTCAACAACAGGTGTCATTTTTAGGGAGAATGGTGTTCCAAAAGGGGGTCTCCCTCTCCCCTGAACATAGATATTCTATTTTAAATCATCCACTACCACACACAGTGAAAGAAACGTTGTCTTTCCTGGGCCTAACGGGATACAGCAGAAACTTTGTGGCAGACTATGTAGGACTTACAGTCTGCCGTTTCATCTGGATGTTTCTGGAACAAAGGAAAGGATGAATGGCATTTTGTTCCAGAAAAAAGGGGGAGAAAAAGTAGTATAAATGTATACAAGTGGAATGCAAGACAATATGGAGAGGAAAGTAGAACGGTAGTCAAATGCCTGATAAACCACTACATTCCCCAACATGGGTTCCCTGAAAAGATCAGATAACGGAACACACTTTGAGAACAAAGCTAAGCGAGGAAACCATAGTAGATTTACAAGGTACAGTCTATCATCCTCAGTCTCAGGGAAAGGTGGAGAAAATGAATCAATCTCTAAAAAACAAATTGGCAAAAATCTGTGCACAGACTAAAATGAATTGGATTGAAGCACTACCACTAGCCCTTATGTACATCAGGAGTTCAGTGAATAACTCCACAGGGTTTACTCCACATGAACTACAAACGGGTAGACCATTTCCTGGGCCCAGTAGCAAACTCCCTTTGCTTTACTCTGAATGTGATCAACTGAGTAAAAGAGTGTATTTTAACATATTACAAAGTGTGGTATCTCAGTTTTCCAAACAGGTCCAGGATCAAAGAGGCGAAACGGAGGTCACCAGCTCACCAGAAGTCGAGTGGGTGATGCTAAAGGTCACTAAGAGAAAGTGGTCAGAGCCCAGGTGGACGGGGCCCATACCAGGTGGTGGAGAGGACGTTTCATGCCGTCCGCCTAAAGGGGAAAGGAGACACCTGGTATCACTGGAGCCAGTGCGCCCCCACGGAGGGACCTCAGAGATCCCTCCCTGAGACACAGAAAGATCTCCAATTAGGTGAGGAGGCCAAATAGTGGGGCAGAATAATCCCCGGCCAAATCACAGGGCTCAGGGTAGTCGACCCCTGAGTCCACAAAGAAGAAGAGGACTAGGACTAGAAGTAGACGACCAGGAGGAGGAACAGAAGGCCAGCCAACGGCTACAAAGATAAAGAGCGAAACCACACTTCCCAGCTGCCAGGAGCCAGAGAGGGGGAAAGGAAGTGCCAGGTTAAGAAGAGCAAAACTTTTGTTGTAACTATTATCATTTTACTGTTTTCACCTCTGCAGACTAAATAATCACTTGTATATCTAATCAACTTTGAAGCAAAAAATGACAACCGCTTGGCTCCACGTGCTTATCGTTTTTTGGTGTATAATCATGGCTGTATTTTTATGGGGACTCCTGAGGGCAGTGGGACTGGCCTAAACAGCTGAAAGAGGGATCAACTTACTTACAGTAGCATAGAATGATTATTACCTGTGTGGGGGTACCGGGCAGTCAAAAGAGCCAAAGAGCACAGGTTTCTCAAAACAATTATTTTAATGACAAAAATTCAAATGAACTTGCAACCAAAAAGAAAGAATTAAGGAGGCCATTAAAAGAGGTCAACTTATTCAAACTCAAAGAAACAGTAACCTAGAAAACTCAATATAACTGACCTCCCATTAAACACAGCTGGGAGGTTTTTAAGGGAGTGGACTATACTACTAATGACATATGAGGGGGATGAGACCAGAAACTCAAATGAAACAAACATACAATGCCATTTCCCTCCCCCATGGAGTCCAGACAGTGGTTGGGACCTCTTCAGTAGAAGCCTGGACTACCGCCATCTTCTGGCCACACCGCTGAACTACAGCTCCACATGAAACTTAAACTGGTGTGGCTATTGGTATAGCCATCACACTCCCCTCCCCTTCAAGATCTTGGTCAGGGGTGACGGGACAGAAAGTCTGCGATTGGGTTATTTATGCCGGGAATATGGTGGATGGAGAGCCCTGTGATCCATCTCCAGTATGAACTCTCGCCCCAGGAGGTAGTATCTGAGGGAATCCAAAGCCCACTTGATTGCTAGCGTTTCCTTTTCCACAGTGGAATATCGCACCTCTCTTGGATGTAGTTTCCTAGTAATGTAGGCCACTGGATGACGCTCTTCATGTGTTCCCTGCAGGAGAACAGCTCCCGAACCTCTTTCTGAGGCATCAGTTTGCAGGATAAAAGTTTTTTCAAAGTCCGGACTGTGCAGAATAGGACTCTTACTGAGGGACATTCGCAGATCTTCAAATGCTGCAACTGCATCCTCTCTCCATTAAAGGTTATTTGGACACCGGCTCCCAGTCATATCTGTAAGGGGAGCTGCTCTGGTGGAAAAATGAGGAATAAAACGCTGATGAAATCCAGCCATCCCCAGAAAACCTCTCAGTTCCTTCCTGGTTTTTGGCACTCCACATGACTCAAGGGCTTCTATTTTATTTACCTGGGGCTTTACTACACCATTTCCAATTACATACCCCAAGTACTCCGCCTCAGACTTGGCAAAGGCACACTTGACAGGGTTGATGGTCAGGCCAGCAGACTGCAGACCGTCCAGTACAACTTTCAGGTGTTTCATGTGATCCTCCCAGTTGTCACTGTAAACAATGATGTCATCCAAGTAGGCTGCAGAAAAATCTGAGGTATCACATAGTATCTGGTCCATCAGCCTCTGGAATGTTGCAGGAGCACCATGAAGTCCAAAAGGCATGACTGTAAACTGAAACAGCCCCAATGATGTCCTGAAAGCTGTCAGTTCTCTGGATTGCTTGGTCAGTGGCACCTGCCAGTATCCTTTACAGAGATCTATAGTTGTTAAATATTTTGCTTTTCCCAGGCGCTCGACTAGGTCATCAATCCTAGGAGTGGGGTAAGAATCAAATTTTGAATTTGCGTTCAAATACCTGAAATCGATGCAGAACCTCATGCTGTTGTCTTTTTTTGGAACCAGGACCACTGGATGGCACCATTCGCTTCTTGAGGGCTCAATAATTCCAAGGGCCAACATTTGGTTAATCTCCTCATTGAGTGGCATCAGTAGTCTCTGTGGGATTCTGTAACTCAAACGTCTCACAGAAGCTCCTTCTTTTAAGACAATGTCATGGGTAACAAGATTAGTCCTCCCTGGACTTCCTTGAAACACTTTGGAGTTTATCAGAGCTCTCACCTGAATCTGTTTCTCTTTGGGTAGGTGACGAAAAAGAGACATCATGTCAAGAATTGTTGGCTCCTTACCATGACCCTCAGTGCCATTTGTTTCTCCAGAAGCTCCATTTTCCTGTATTTGTTCCTCCACCTCTGTTTGATTCGATTCATCTCCTCTTGCGGCTTTTCCACTCCTCATAGTTCTTTGCATGTTTTTGAAAAAAGGGGAAAAAAAATAAATAAATAAATAAATACCTGTGCTCTTGACAAACCAACCCCACTTCTGACACCACTTGTGGGGGTACCGGGCAGTCAAAAGAGCCAAAGAGCACAGGTTTCTCAAAACAATTATTTTAATGACAAAAATTCAAATGAACTTGCAACCAAAAAGAAAGAATTAAGGAGGCCATTAAAAGAGGTCAACTTATTCAAACTCAAAGAAACAGTAACCTAGAAAACTCAATATAACTGACCTCCCATTAAACACAGCTGGGATGTTTTTAAGGGAGTGGACTATACTACTAATGACATATGAGGGGGATGAGACCAGAAACTCAAATGAAACAAACATACAATGCCATTTCCCTCCCCCATGGAGTCCTGACAGTGGTTGGGACCTCTTCAGTAGAAGCCTGGACTACCGCCATCTTCTGGCCACACCGCTGAACTACAGCTCCACATGAAACTTAAACTGGTGTGGCTATTGGTATAGCCATCACACCTGTTACAGGGCCAGAAAAAATAAAACACACATGATAATTTGGATTACTCGATTGGTCTGGCCGGAAGAAGGCAGGGACGGACAGATAAAATATCACGAAGGGAATAACATTCAGGAGTGGACCAAGAAATGTGGGACTCCTGGCTTAATATGTTTGGTAAATATAAAAGTTTAGTTCCCTAGCAGTGTTTACAGCCATTATGGTCACGTGCGGATGCTGTTGCATCCCATGCCTACGCGCCCTCCTTAACCGATTAATCACCACGGCCATCTCCCCTGCTCCTCAGGACTCTGCACACATGATGATTGCTCTCTTAGGAGAAGAACCTGTGGAAGAAAATGAAGAGGATGAGTTTGAAGTACTTTAAAATTTTTTGAGGTGTGCTTTTCTAACATGATTATGATTTTTGATATGTTTATTTACTTTCTAGCTACTATCGGTATGCACTGCTTTGACTTATGTTGAACTCTTAAGAGAGTTCAAAAGGGGGATTAATGAGGATTTTTAATGTGATTAAATGTTTTATGCTTGCTGAAAGTTGCTAAAGGCCTAAGAGGAAGTAGTATCTGATATGAGATGTGCTGTACCATAGAGGGAGTTGTTTTTTAGAGATGTGCAGTACCAGGCTGTACCAAATATGGAGTTGTTGTTCAGAGCAGAAGCTGCAGGATCAGGCACCGTCAGGCGCCGCCAGGTACCTGTTATCTCGCAAGATGTAACTGAAATGTGTGTGTAGGGAGAATAACCAGCAAATGTATTAATGTGTATGTGCTACCTGGATGAGTGCCTTGACAACATTGTTATGGATAATCCAAGATAACCCACATCTGCCATGCTAACGAGCACCTAATCCCAGAAATGCACCCGTTCGGAGGCTGGTACATCCACTAACTCGCGAGATGATAGTTATAGCAATGGTCTGGAGAACACAGATAAGAAGTTAACCAGCCTAGACACCCGTCTTGCACTGGTTGAAGTTCTACACAAAGTATTTCATGCTCTGCGGGAATCTCTGGAGTTCAGTCAACAACAAGTATCTTCGCTCGCTGCAGAAATGCTGAAAGAAAGTGTTAAAAAACTCACAGAGGGGATGATCCAGCTGTCTGGATAAAAGAAAAAGAAACAGGATGCGATCTTAGATATCCAGGCTGATCCATGAGAGATAATCTTGTCTTTTCTAGAATCCCAGAGCAAGCAGAAGAAGACTCTGAAACCACTGTCCAACAATTTATCCAACATCAGCTTAAACATCCAAGCAACAAGGTAAAATCCATCACTTTTCAGCGGGTCCACTGGCTCACAGGAAAGAAGCCCGATATCACCCAATTGTTGCTAAATTTGAACATTTTTAACAGAAAGAACACGTCAGAGGACGGGGGCGAGAGCTGCGGGGGACGAATTACAGTGTTAATGATCAATATCCGAAGGAGATTCTGGATAAAGGCACATGTTCCCAATCAGGAAGAATTGTATCAGTGAAAGCAGCAGGGCTACGCTTACTGTAGATAAATTGTATGTTAACGGTCAGGTGTTTAGGGACCCCCAGGTTACTCCCTGGCTTTATTAACAGAGACTAGATAGGAGTTGTTTCATCAGACAACTATAATGTAATGTAAGCACAGTGCAGCAGGCTGTACTTTTTTCTCTCTATTTCACATGCACGTCACCAAATCTCTGTCACTTTTTTTCCCACTATCGCTCCCCTCTATCACTCACACACGATTTTAAATTTTGAAGGCAGAGTTTGTTTTACTACAGGAGACTCATAAATCAAACTCAGCTGTATATGATCTTAAATCACCTGAGTATCCTAATGTATTTTCTTCATACTTTAAACCTAGACAACGGGGAGTAGCAATATTGATAAATAAAAAATGTAGTTAACAAAGTTAACTTAAGTTCAGGAGCAGAGCCACGCTTTAAACTCGCTTTGTTCTACCTAATCAGCCCTAAACTTGTCACACCTTGCGTCACCAGCCTCCCTTACGCTTCTAATCAAACTGCGATACACATATAAACCCTGCCTACCTCTCATTTCTCTTCTGTTTTGTTCGTTTTCGCCCCTCCCTTCCCATCCCTCTAGGTTGCTGTTCCTGCCGAACCGCCTCCACTCAGGGTCCTGCCGACCCAGCTCCTTTCAGGGTCCCGCCGACCAGTTTCAGATCCAGAGGGTAGATTTATAATATTAAAAGTATTTATACATAACCAAAAGTTATAGCCCAAATGTTGATGACCACTCATTCTTTCATACCTGTTTCTCGGTTTTGGCTAATCACATTGATTGCTCACTTCTTCTTGGGGATGACCCCAACTGTAGTTTAAATTAAGAAATAGATAGGCTCAGTACAGCAGGGACTCAGCACAGCTGGCAATCCATAGATATTCATTAGCATGGAGCACGCCTACGGAGATTAGATTAGTTTTGATTAGTTCATTTATTGACAAAGGTTAGATAGATGATGTGTCTGGAAGGATGCACTGATGTAGGCTTGTAGACTCTGTGTGGGGGTGCAGTCTTCGGAAGTCGGTCTTCTTCTCGAGCCTGCTCAGGACCCCCAAAGTTGGTCATTATTTAACAAAGCAAGGAATGAGCATGGTGCCGACCGTCGAGATTATTATGAATGTAAGAACAGTATGCTGAGGATGACAAACGACCTAGGATTTGAATAGTCTTGTCGGAAATGCCTAACTGAGAAGCTGAAGTGCCTGCGCCCATGCGGATGGAGTGGATTGAATAATTATCAGGGTTGATGCCAGATCTAAACGGGATTGATTAGAGGAGGAGAGTAACCGTAACAGATTGTGTGGATGCAGCGGGTAAGGAGGTCAGAGGTTATAGGGAATCGGTGATTAGGTTAAGGTGTTTCTTGATTCTTAAGACCTTTGAGCAGCATGGATATGTGGCTATGGGAGAGAGCTGGACGGGAGTTGCCGGTAGCCAGTTTAATGAAGAAATTAATGCCAGAAAGGTATGATTGAATAGTGGAAACGCGGATTTATAGGATTGTATGTGAACAGGTAATGAAGAGGCGAATAGAAGACGGGATGAGTGAAGGGAATGGAAGGTTATACGTTACATAGAAACTTTTAAAAACTGTTCCATCTTGAAAGATAAGATGAGAGAGTTCTAGGAGCAATGCTGTTGAGGATAGCGTTCTGAGAAATGATGGAGAGGTCTTGAAGCTGTGTAGTTTGTTGTAGATGGTTGCTGAAAACAGTGGGATCGGAGTTGGATGAGGATCTGCGTCTGGAGCCAAGGACCTGAATTTCTGGAAAGAGAGGCGAGAGAGTGAATCAGCGATGGAATTCCGATGGTTAGATACATGAGCAGCACGGAGAATGAACTGAAGTTTGGCTGGCGCCAGAGTGAGTCTACGAATGAACTGCGTGATGCAGGATGAAAGTGAACGGCCTTTGTTTATGATGTCGAAAACGGCAGAGTTGTCTGAATGAATAAGGATACAGTGTTGAGACCATTCATGCCCCCCAAAAAAGGGCTGCAATCACAATGGGATCGATTTCATAATGAGCGGATGAGAGAGAGGCCGACTGGAGCTGCAAACGTTCAAACTCGGGGGCCATGTTGAAGCAAACCGCCTTCCATTGTAGAAACCACCAAAGCCTGCGGAGGGTGCTGCATCGGTAAATAGCCAGATGTCATCTGGATGAGAAATTCATAAAGTCATTGTAGAAGAATGAAATGCCGTTCCAAGATGAAAGAAATTCTTGCCAAAAGGCGCATTTCCATCCGGCGAGGTTCTCAATGGCGAGACCTTGAAGCAAAGGGATGTTGGCGGCGGTGGACAGAAGGTGAGAAATAAATGATGTCCCCTTAATGGGAGTGGCGAGGTGCTGTGATAGTCAATCTGTTGTGGAAGTGGGGTTATGGGGGCAGGTGTTCCTAGCATGTGCCCCTCCGCAGAAAGAGAAAGTATGCAAGAGCCTACAGCTGGAGGCTGAGCAGCCAAGGTCATTGAAATTGTTACACACCATCCTGCCACCTTGGAAAAGGATTGGACGGCCGCGCTTATCCATGCCCCCGGAGACAGGGGCATTAGGTTTAGACTGTGGTAGAAGAGATTAAGGAATCACTGAAGGGGTAGGGGCAGGTGAGGACTGATGAGCAGCAGGATGATGATGGCCGAGGTCAGAGAGGAGTGACAAGAGTGCATGCAGTAGCAGGGTGGGAGGAAGCGCCGCAGTGGCTGCAAGATAGGGATGCCCAGTGTTGTATTTTACTTTTTTGGGGCTATTTTATATACAGTTAATCATTCAGAGGTAAAAGTCTGTTTTATATGATTCATGGTTGTAAAACACATTCTTACCAGTATTTTAATTGGAGTAAGCTTTTAAGCAATAAAACTCTTGGGTAATTTACTGCATGCTGTAAAACCAGGATGTCTGTAGATTAGGAGCCAAGGCCGTAAAACCAGGATGTCAGTAGATTAGATGTAGGGGAGGAACCGGGACCATAAAACCATAAAACTCAGAATGAACTTTTGACTTGGATCCAGGAGGAGGACACTTCCATCTTATGAATGCATAATTCTTGACGGACCAGTGGTTGTCAAGACACTTTTTAAAAACGTTCTGATTGGAGCAGATTCCGAGGGAGAAGAGATGCCAAGATGATGGGAAGTTTTTGGATGTCTATAAAAGTTATGGCATGAAACCATTCATTGTCAGATGTTTATCTGGCCCAGAGAAAATGGGCATGTTTCTCTGTAAAACTGCATATCTATTAATCTGTTTAAAATAAAACTGAGAACTGGAAATTGGGTCCTTGTCTCTGCTTGAACATGCACTGAATTATTTTTTACAAAGATTTAATTCTACACCAGGTCGCAAAGATGCGGCAATATAACTCGGATTCTAGACAACCCCAGTATGTACTTTGATTGTATTAGGCGAGACGGCCCGCTGCCTGGGATGAGAAAAGAATGTGATATTGACACCCCGTTTCTCCAAATCTAAGGGCCATGTCAAGGACAATAGACGAATAATCGTCTAACTCGGTCCGTCGGTCAGGAAATACATAGAAAATGATGTCCCTGTGAAGAGAGAATGCAAAAGCAAACTCTGTGGGGGTCAGATCTTTGGAACTAGAGCTAAGAGCTGAACCTAGCTGCATCAGCCCCTTTCCGGTCTGCAACTCCCGGGGCTGACCTGAGAGACCTAGAGAGGGTTGGAGAAGGAGACTTAAATCGATGTAATAACCATTCAGAATTTGTTGCCGGAGAGCGGGTGAAACTGGGGAAGGGTGGCCGAATGGGGGGTACTGCTGTAGAAAGAGTGTAATGGTTAGAGGCTGAAGTGTAAATAGACGAAGATGGCAACTGAGACAGCGGACCAGTAAAACATTGAGGTAATACGGCGATAAGTTGTTGAACCTTTGAGCCTGCTGGTAACACGGAAGGGTTAGAAGAGGTTCCTGGAGCATGGATGGAAGCCTGAATTGAACCTGTAGGAAACATAGAAGGGGGAATGTGGGGAAGAGGAATTAATTGATTTAATGAAGATGCGGCCTGAGAGGCTAAGAAAAAGAAAAAATTAGTTATGAATGAGGCGAAATTTGAGGGAAATGAGACGGAAGAAGCTTCCCCGCCAGCAGCGGGAGCTGTGGGTGTTGGCCCGGCAGCTGAGGGCTGGGATATGCCCTGAGAGGAAGTGGGGACTGAGGCTGAAATAGGAAGTGGATTATGAGAGGAGGAAGTTTGGGTTAACGGTGAAGTAGAGGGAAAAAAGGAGCTTGAAGAGGCAAGATTTATTAGCACAACGGCCAAAGGGGATGCCTCTTTCCCTGAGTGAAGATTGCAAGCGGGCTACTGTCCAGCCAGACATGTCCGGACTGTTGGAGACAGAAGAACGACGAACTCTGGGTGAGTTCCTCGGCCGGAATGAAGCCGGACGAGAACGGGGAGGAGGAGAAGCCCTCCGAGCTGGACGGCCAGAGAGATCGGGCGGAAATGCTGAGCTCGTGACGAGCGGGGAGCCTGAAAAGATCGGGAAGAAGAGAGGCTTGGAGCCGATCGGCCTGCAGCGCCTACTGAGGACCGTTGAACTCCAGAAGAAGTCCCGGGGCGCGACGAGGACGCACTGCGGGAATGGGAGGAAACTTGGACCGAGCGGCCCGAAGCCAGAGAAGCAAAACGGGGAGGCGAAGCCTCGAGACGAGAACGAAGGGAGTTAGATGTGCGGGGAGGAGATGGAGAAGGGCGCCGATCTCGAGGCGCGGAAGTCGCTGGAGAGGGATCCGACTGAGCGGAGCGAGATGGAAGAGCTCTGGTTGACTGAGAGGACTGGCTGGAATCCCGATGAGCTGATGGAAGCCTGGCACAGCGAGAGACTTGACGGACCACGGATGGAGGTGATGGTCCAATGATGGAAGTCTCGCTGGAGAAGAGCCCCTCATCGGATTCGGAAGGATCAAGGGTAAGCACATCCATGAAAATAGAGCTTGTCTTCGCTAACCAAGGCGGGTTTACGAGACCACAGTCTGAGCGACGCTGATGGCTAGGTGCTCGGGTTTAAATAGATCAGAGAGTAATTAGGAATGGAATTCAGGTGTGAGATGCCAGGTGAGTCGGATCCGAGTAGATTAGTGAGAGAATACGGAATATGAGGCGTGGTCCAGCTCACGAACCTCAGTTAACATATTAACTTACATTAGTTAAACAGTGATTATGGACAATCTCTTCATCATAATGACAGAAAATACATCTTTTTTTTTTTTAAATGTTTACCCTTCTTATTCTAGATTGGACTATTTCTTAGTCAGCAACTCACCGTTGAATGACATATCAGACACTGAGATACATCCGATAGATATCAGTGATCATGCTCCTGTTTCTATAAATCTGGTAAATAAAAAAGCAGCCTTTTGATACGAAAATTGGAGAATTAATGCAGCACTAATTAAGGATAGTGAATTTATTAAATATATCGAAAAAGAATGGGCTTTATACTTGGAACTTAATGACGGTATGTCGCCATCCACTCTCTGGGAGGCAGGGAAAGCTGTGAGCTTAGAGGTAATATAATCATTCTCATCAAATAAAAAGAAAATAGAAAATAAACATATTCAGGAATTAGAAGAAACTATAAAATCATTAGAAGTAGAGTTGAGCCGGGTACTCGGCTGAAACGAGTATCCGGTATGGATAAAGCACTTTTGCCAAGTATGAGTATCATACAAGTTATACGAGTCAATATCTGTGCTCGGGTTGAATAAAAATTCCTTCCTGACCTTGCGTCTAGCTTCCTTTTATTTCGGCTGCGCAATGGTTACTCTGGCAATGAAGCTGTTTTGGCCCAAGAGCGCATCTATCACTGTGATCCAGCTACAAAGTGATGGCACATTCAGACCACCCTTTGCTGCCAGGCGTCAAACAGATAAAATGGACAAAAGTTGCTGCTTTGAAAATTCAAACCCCGCTGTTTGCACATTTGTACTCTGCACACCACATCAGTACATCAGCGAGCAGGCGGGGATTTATCTTCCACAGGGAAACTAGTAGTGTATATTTAGTAACCGCAGTTGCCCTAACCGGGTTTTTGCTAGTGTTAGCTAATATAACAAGAAAGTTAAAAGAACATATTTAACTGCTTACCTGGCACTACAAGAGGGCTGGACGATATAGAAAAAGAGCATATCGATAAAAAAAAAAAGTCATATTGATTGATATCGATAATTATCGATAAAAATCACATAATGTAAAAAAACATTTCAAGTGCCTCCCCAGTCATTTTGTTATTCTTCAATGAACTAATTTTAACTAAGAATAAAAGTAATAAAATTTTCAAACACTTCTTTTTATCATAAGTAAGTTTGTAAGACACAGAAACAAACCAAGAGACCTGAGTAACATCAGTAAATACAAAGAAAGGTAATATTATTAACCATTATATTATATATATTTTTAATCATGTTAGTAATTTAAATTAATGGCTTATTTTTATGCTTTTTAATCTTTTAAACGTTTTGTGACACGTAATATTAAACGCTGAAACCCTTGGTTTAGTTTGTGAATAAAGCTTATTCAAATTCACTTCAGCTCTTCAGCTGTTGGCTGAAGCTAAAGATAACTAGCTACTCATCAGTGTTGATGGGCTACAACACTGCAGCTCAGTCACTGAGGCGAAGACAGCAGGTCTATCCAACCCCTGTTGTGTTATTTAAAGCGTTTTTTTCACTTCTGAGGACCGGGAGCAGAACCGAGGGGAAGTTTTAACAGCCACAGATGTTAGCAACGCAACACGCCCTGGGTACGTTTTCTGTGTCTCTCTGTAAGGGATTCGTAGCGAGCTTGGAGAGGGGAGTCCTGCTTAAAACAGCTGATCGTAGTTTTATACTTCTTTCAGCATCGCTACATTTTGGGATTTAGTGCGTCGGGACATAACCTTTACTGGAGCCACTGAAACATTTATCTGGAACAACGTCATCCGCTGCTGCCTTGTTGTGATGTCTGAACGCGGCGAAATTACGGTGATGGTTCGCTTAGGGACTATTAAAAAATTCAGTTTCTGCTCATATCGTTTCATCATTTTTGTGGTTTGAAAGGAGAAAGTGTGGTTGACAGAGCTGCGTGGGTCGTTGTCAATGATTAGTTTGGAGTAAGAAATGATTGTTGTATTAAGCTATCTGATAGGCTATGATGAAAAAACAAGGGGAAACTTTTTTTTTCTATCAAACATTTTTATCTACCTCTTTTTTTTCTACTGCACCACACGTCTATTGATTGATATGTATTGCTATCGAATTAGCGTCCAGCCCTACACTACGATATCTTCCACTAAATAAAGTCAGATTTTTTCCTGAGTCTCTGAGTCCCCAGCCTTCCAGCTCGGTCTAGCCGACTCCCCTCTAAACACCGCGGAGACCCTGCTCGTTGAGTAGCTACAGCACACGGCTCATCCTCACCAAGTAGCTCCAGCTGGCATTTCAGCTCGTCCTACATCTTCTCCCCCATCAATGCCGGCATCCCGTCGCTGATTGATTGCTGCCCCATATTTGCTGTCTCAAAGATCAATTTTCCCAACCTTATGCAGCAGCTGCGTAGCCACCTTGAAGGACCGCCCGAGCAGCAGCTGCATTGACGTGCTGATGCCAGCTGTGCCGACACACCCGACCAGCTGCATGGCAGCTTGGTGCACCTTAACACTCACATGCTGCATAGGTACCATAGACTTTGTATGAAATTTAGCTGCCCTGGAGCCTGGCGGCAAAGTGCGGTCCGAATGTGCCATTACATACTTCGTGATGTCCTGTGACCAAAGTGAGAAAAAATACTTTCTCACTCTCTTCTGATACAAAGACTCCTAGAAGTTTTTATAATGATCAATAAGTGAGTTTTGTTAAATGTTAAGTGCTGCTTAGCAGGGTCGTATCCAGGAGGTTAATAAAGAGGGGCTAAAAGGGCCCAGGGTGGGCGTGGGACTGTAACTGTATACTGTATTATAATAATTAAAGTTAAAAAAATGAAAGTTATGTTGTGATGAAAACTCTTGTTCATTATATTTTTCTTCATAATTGCAACCACAACTGTTGTATTCATTGTTGCCAAAACGTGTTCTGTATATTGTTTGTTTGTTATCAAAACCATTGATCTGAAGATCAATACTGATGTTAAAGTTAATAGATTTCTAGTCATCAATAAATATAAAAATGTCTGATTAAAGATTAAAGCCACGCCCATTTCAAGATAACCAGACCCACTACAATGTCAAACCAACCCACTTCCGGATTAGGCCCCGCCCAGTCCGAGTACAGATACAGATCATTCATATGGGTTAACAGATACATACATGTGCCTATTGTCTGGCACTGGTTCTTTTGTTGATGTTATTGGTGTCTTATAAGCCCATTAGGGCTGGGCATTCAGTGTGTATGCAAGACACAATAATAAAAAACTATTCATTCATTCATTCATTCATACATACAGATAATACTGAACTCGCTCATTCCTAATTAGAAGCTTCCCTTTGGGCAAAATATGTAAAGCAAAATTAGATTCAAATGATGAATGACAGCGTTGGACCAAGTGTTCCCTCACCTGGACGCGGGTCACCGGGGCCCCGCTCTGGAGCCAGGCCTGGAGCGGGGGCACGTTGTTGTGAGGGTGTGCTGGGAACGTCTGGCAGACTCTCCTGTCAGAAGGAGTTTCAACTCTCCGGCAGAACT
The DNA here is from genome assembly GCA_028564705.1 of Apricaphanius iberus. NCBI lineage: Eukaryota > Metazoa > Chordata > Actinopteri > Cyprinodontiformes > Aphaniidae > Apricaphanius > Apricaphanius iberus. The sequence continues at coordinate 164,912 of JAPXFQ010000499.1, read as the reverse complement.
TCGAACACGTCCCGGGGGAGGCGGGGGACATTGAGTCCGAGTGGGCCATGTTCCGTGCAAACCGGCTGACCGTAGTTGTGGCCTTAACGTAGTCGGCAACCCTGAACCCGCTGGTGGACACCGGCGGTGAGGGATGCTGTCAAGCTGAAGAAGGAGTCTTATCGGGCTTTTTGGCCTGTCGGACTCCGGAAGCAGCTGACCGGTACCGGCAGGTCAAGCGGAGTGCAGCTCGGATGGTTGCTGGAGGGGGCTCTGGAGAGGATGGTTGCTGGAGGGGGCTCTGGAGAGGATGGTCCGACGGATAGTCGAACCTCGGATTCAGGAGGAACATTGCAGTTTTCGTCCTGGACGTGGAACACTGGACCAACTCTAAACCCTCAGCAGGGTCCTATAGGGTTCGTGGGAGTTCGCCCAACCAGTCTACATGTGTTTTGTGGACTTGGAGAAGGCGTTCGACCGTGTCCCTCGGGGAGTCCTGTGGGGTGTACTCTGGGAGTATGGGGTACCAGGCCCTTTGATACTGGTTGTTAGGTCCCTGTATGACCGTTGTCAGAGTTTGGTTCGTATTGCCGGCAGTAAGTCGGAGTCGTTCCCGGTGAGAGTTGGACTCCGCCAAAGTTGCCCTCTGTCACCGATCCTGTTCATAACTTTTATGGAAAGGATTTCTAGGCGCAGCCAAGGTGTTGAGGGGATCCGTTTTGGTGACATCAGGATCGGGTCTGTGCTTTTCACAGATGATGTGGTCTTGTTGGCTTCATCTGAATGGGATCCACAGTTCTCGCTGGAGCGGATCGCGGCCGAGTGTGAAGCGGGTGGGATGGGGATCAGCACCTCCAAATCCGAGACCATGGTCTTGAGCCGGAAAAGGGTAGTGTGCCTTCTTCGGGTCGGTGATGGAGTCCTTCTTCAAGTGGAGGAGTTCAAGTATCTGGGGGTATTGTTCACGAATGAGGAAAAAATGGAGGGGGAGATCGATAGACGGATCGGAAAGGCATCTGGAGTTATGCGGGCGCTGTACCGGTCTTTCGTTGTGAAAAGAGAGCAGAGCCAAAAGGTGAAGCTCTGGATTTACCGGTCGATCTACGTTCCTACCCTCATCTACGATCATGAACTCTGGGTGGTGACCAAAAGAACGAGATCGCGGATACAGGCGGCTGAAATGAGTTTCCTCCGTAGGGTTGCTGGGCTCTCCCTTAGAGATAGGGTGTGAAGCTCGGACATCCGGAGGGAGCTCAGAGTAGAGCCGCTGCTCCTCCACATCGAGAGGAGCCAGTTGAGGTGGCTCTGGCATCTGGTCAGGATGTCTCCTGGACGCCTCCCTGGTGAGGTGTTCCGGGCACGTCCCACCGGGAGGAGACCCAGGGGAAGACCCAGGACTCGTTTGAGGGATTATATCTCCCAGCTGGCCTGGGAACTCCTATGGATTCTTCCTGAGGAGCTCGCCCAAGTGGCCGGGGAGAGGGAAGTCTGGGTCTCCCTGCTTAAGCTACTGCCCCCGCGAACTGACTCCGGATAAGCGGAAAAAGATGGACGGATGGATGGATGGATGAAATTATTAATAAACAGACCCAGTTCTTAATTGAAAGACTTCGATTAGAAAACTTTGAACATAGTAATAAATTAGAAAGCATCCTAGCTCACCATCTTAAAATAAATAAAGATAAAACAACTATATCTGCAATCAAAGACCAAATTGAGAATATAGTATATAATCCTGGAGGAATAAAAAACTATTTCAAAGAATCTTATGAGAATTTATATACTCACCAGAGATAAACCCATCAAAAAATGAAATTTAATTTTTTTTTGAAGAAAATAACTCTAAATTATTGGTCAGTCAAGCAATGGCCCTGGATTAACCACTAACAGTGGCTGAACTCCAGTAGGCCCTCCAAAGACGCCCAATGATACAGCTCCGGGCCCAGGTGGATTTCCAGTTGAGTGGTTTAAAAAATTCTGGAATATTCTGGCACCAATATTCTACAAAATGTTGCAGGAAACTAAGGAATATAGCAGACCACCAAATATGCACTCTGCCTACATCAATCTATTAAAACCAGGAAGACCCTATGTCTCCTACCAGTTCCAGTCCCATTTCCCTAATCAATGTTCATCTCAAAATAATCTGCAAAGCTCTTGCAAAAAGGATAGAGAAAGTAACTCCTCTTATAATCCATCCTGATCAAACTGATTTTATAAAAATTCGCATAGAGTACTAGATTTAATAGAATATTCTTACTGTAAAAACATCCACACATATCTTTAGATGCAGAAAAAGTATTTGATAGAGTTAACTGGACATTTTTAGTTGCAAAATTATATAAATTTGGGCAGGGAAATAATTGTATAAATGGGTTGATAATAGTATACAGCTCTCCAACAGCATGTATCAGGACTAATATTCAAACATCGAGGTTTTATCTTAAGAGAGGTACAAGGCAGGGATGTGCACTTTCTCCCTCCCAGTTTACTATTTCTTTTTAACCAAAAGCAGCAGCAATCAGTCACATTAATGATATTAAAGGTGTAACATGCAATAACATAGAACCTAAAATCAGTCTGTATGCAGATGATGTTAAACCTCTCTTTCTCATGTAATTGAGTTGATAAAATCTTACTCAAGAGTCTCAGATTATCCCATACATTTATTAAAATCTACAGTCCTTCCAATCACTTGTTGTTTCCAGAGTCCCATTACTGTAAAACTCCAGTCAGGAAATATTACATATTTAGGTATCAAGTTGTGTGTGTGGTCGAAGGTATGGACCCAAACGCAAAAATCGGAGTGCAAGGTTGTTTATTTAATGTTGGTGATGATGGAGTGGAATGCTGACCAATGTCGCTGATGGCAGGAACGGAGGCACATGAAAGCAGGAGGAAGACAGCAGAGAAACATAAGGAGGGCATCTGAAGTGGGTTCCTGTAATGATCTGGCAACTGAGTGAGGAGGAATGACGAATTATAAAGGGTGGAGGTAAGGAGAATCAGGTGTGAATGATGATTGAGGACACAGGTGATGATGATGATGATGATGATGATGATTAGCGGGAGTGAATGTGGTGAATCATGACATTCTCACCAAGACTGGCAGATTTATCAAAGCAAAACTGCGTCCTACTTTAAAGAAAAGTGGAAGATATCTGGCTAGATGGAAATATCTACCCATATGACTTATGGGAAGAGTAGCTACAATAAAAATTATGTTTTGCCTAGAATAAATTATTTATTCTCTATGATCCCAAGCAAACCATCATTGGATTGGTTTAGATCTCTCGACTCTTCTGTCTCTAAATTTCTATGGGAAGACAAACACCAATATGTCAGCTTGAAATCACTGCAGAAGTCCAAAGATAAAGGAGGTCTAGACCTACATATCTTGTATCATTATTTCTTAGCCAACAGGCCAAATTACATCTCCAGATGGTTAAAAAAAAAGCTACCTTGAGGAGTCCTAGATAGATGTAGAACACACACTGCAATAAGATAAAACTTTCAGAACTACCATTTATTAGCTCAAATATAAAACGTCATGAATGCTTTAAAAGTATCGGTATCAGCTCCTCTCTGACGGCTTGGTATGAATTCCTAAAAATGACAGTGAGTCCTCACTTGTCCCATGCAGATGTACACCTATCTGGAATAACCCGGACATTTTGCACACAAAAAACGCATGATAAATTTCCTAGACTGGAGTTGTAAAGGAATTGAATACCTTGAACACATATTTGATGCAACAGACTTTATACCTTTTAATATATTAGTTACACAATATAGAATTAACAAGAATAAATTCTTAGAATATCAACAAATGAAATTGCTTATAAAACGTAAATTTATGCTTAGTACAATTGAATTACAAATTCCAGTAAGAACTTTAGATTTTCTTAATCTCAATCCCCCCAAAACTGCTGTCTAAAATGTACAAAACATTAACTACATTAGATGAATCGATAGCCCTTCCTATTTCAAATTGGTTCTCTCCACCCGTTAAGAGATTTTGGTGCCCGATATGTGAGGACCTATCACAGTGTCTGAAATGTAATATCCCACTATCCCCCTGAATTTGCTTGCTAGGAAATTTAAATGATGTCACCACAGACACAAAGTCAATAAAATTATTTCACATTGCCTTATGCATCGCTAGGAAAACAATCCTTGTGAACTGGAAAAATAAAAATGCTCTTAAAATTAGTTAGTTCAGAGTTCTCCTGCTGGACCACATTGGTCTTGAGATGACCTCTGCCTCCACATCTGATAAATCTCTTTGGGCTTGATCAGCTCCATCACCTAGTAGGGGAGGGGGGCCCTTGATTGGTCGTGTGGGGTGTGTTCGCTGATGTGGGAAGGTTTGGGATTGTGGACCTCTATGGTGGGTCCTTGGGAGTTGGTCCACTTGGGGATGGAGTGCTGGATGCATGGCCCCCGCTGGGGGTGAGACTTTGGTGGCCTTCGGTGGTGAATCCAGACGGCTGCATGCAGTGCTTTAGGGGGGTTACCTGGTGGCTGTGCTGCTCTGTGGTGGGTACTCCTGGGTCGGTGCTCCTAGGGATCTGGTTGCTGATGTCCGAAGGTCGGGTGGGTTTTAGGTCTTAGAGGGTGGTCTCCCTCTGGAATGGGGATACATATTTATCAAGTGGAGTACTGTAGCAAAAGCTATAATGTTAAGCTTGAGAAAGTAAATCTGTTGGGCTTATATTTGGTACTCAGATACCAATTCTGACTACCACACCGCCCAACAGGACACGTTATAACCCACCGCACCCCACCGCACCCCACCACCACCAAACCCCCCACCCCCTAAAAAACAAACAAACAAAAAAACATAGGTTGGACTTTAGAATACCTCAAGAACTGTATGTACAGAGCTCCAAGGAATGATTTCCTTGAAAAACTTGATTAAGAGAAGAATAAAGATTGACACTGTTATTCAGGGATAATAAACTCAATTCCTTAGTTTCAGTGAAAAAAAAAAAACTCTTCATGCTGGAACACACACAACGTTTGGACAAATCCATTCAACTGTTTTCAACACTTTGGGGACAATCCCGTCTTGTTCAATCAAGACTGTTCACAAGTGCATAAAGCTAGGTCCATAAAACCATGGATGAGCAAAAACCAAGTCTGGTGTTGACAAACTAAATTGGCCTGAAGACGTTGGGCCTTCTCCTTCAGATATCACTCAAATTGTGTGAGGATAAGGGAACCAATACTTTTGAATGGATGGTATATTTGACAAGGTAAATGGTAAATGGACTGAACTTATATAGCGCTTTTCTAGTCTTACTGACCACTCAAAGCGCTTTACATTGAAGCCACATTCACCCATTCACACACCGACACCCAACATGGCTCGGTAGGACAATGTGGAATTTGGGGGTTAAGTGCCTTGCCCAGGGGCACATCGACATGCGACTGGAGGAAGCTGGAATCGAACCTACGACCCTCCGATTGCAAGCCAACTACTCTACGACTGAGCCACAGTCGCCCTCAAAATTCCCTCAAATAAATTTTCTGGGTGTAGCAGGGGAGCCTGCAGTATCATAGACTTGGTTCATAGATGTAGCTACATCTCTCAGCAGATGGCTGACAATAGATCATCTGAGTAATTCAAACATTTTAAATAAATCACAGCACCGTTAACTTAGCTCAGGCTACAGTTGTTGTTCTACGTCATGAAGCGGTCCAAATAGATGAAATGCGGTAGGAGAATTTGGGAAACTGCTCGAGAAGTGAGTAAAACACCGATGGTAAGTAATGCTTATTAATTTCAGTAGGCGCTTTATAAATGCTGTTAACTTTGATGTATAAAAAATAGTTATTACATGTTCAACGTAGTAATGTGGCTTTGTGTAACAAAAGCTATGAAGGCTTTTTGTAACAAAGCTTTGGGCTTTGTGTAACAAAAGCCTTCATAGCATCTAAAGAGAAAACTGCGGAGAGAAGATGTAGTAGAGTTTTTAATAATATGTAACAGCCTCCTCATATTATTTGCAGAGGACCTTGATTTAATAAAACCTGTTTGGTCACTGTGTACTAGCTGAGCCATAAAGCGTTGGAGTGTACGAGCTAATAATTTTAAATTTTTTTTATTATGGATTGGGGTCTAAAGCTAGAACATTCTTGTTTATTTTTATCTTTTTTAAGTATCAGCGAGATAATCGCCATGTTGATATCTCTAGAGAAAGAACCCAATTCTAATGCAGCTTGAACCATCTCAAAAAGTAGAGGCCCAAGATGTTCCCAAAAAGTGGTGTAAACTTCTGATGGAATCCTATCTAGACCAGGTTATTTACCGTGGGACATATCGAGTACAGTCTGCTTGAGTTCAGATAAAGAGATTTGGCTGTTTAGTTTCTGCTGGTCCCCCCGGTTACTACTGGCAAACGTGCTGCAATTAGGAAATCCTCACACCGCTGTTCATCATGCAGCGACTCAACTATAACTCACTATAAAAGAATCGGAATGTGGAATTGATCTGAACGGGGTCCGTTAAAATCTCGCCGTCCGCAGCCTTAATCGAGGAGATATCAGAGAACTGTTCGTCAGACCTCAGTCGAAGCGGCAAAAGATGACTGGGTCTGGCACCGTTAAAATAGTAATTTTGGCGAGTTTACATCATAGCGAGATGCAACAGTTTGGTGATAAACTGTTTCTTGAAATCCTCACTATGCAGTAAAGTTGTATTAAATCACCATCTAGGAGCCTAAGCTTGGATTAAGCATACGCCACATATCAACTACACCAGTATTGTTCATCCACATGCGGAGGGCTCACAACCAATTCTTCTGGTCTGGACTCTCCGCGGAACCAGTTCTATCAATCGAGCAGTCAACAATCGCATTAAAATCTGCATCCATAACAAACTTAAATCTGGTTAGTTCAAGCATTGTTTTCGTGATTTGATTGTAGAAGCCTCTATCGAAACTATTGGGAGCATATAGCGAAATAAAGGCGACCTCTGTGTGTTCGATGCAAACCTTGACAATAGCGATCCTCCCTTTATTATCAGTCCAGTTATCAATAAGGTTACTTCGCAAATTCCGTTGACATATAACTGCTACGCCCTTTTTTTATTAGAGGCTGAGGAGTGAGCAATTACTTTAAAAAACCTGTCAGTGTGTGTTGCCCTTACGTAAATCAGTCTCCTGTAATAGTGCGATCTGAATGCCCTGTCTGCGAAGAAAGTTTAATATAGGAGCTCGCTTTAAAGGATTATTAAGACAACCAACATTGAGACTAATAAGTTTTAAATGGGTGATATTAGACATTCAGAAGGTAGATACAAATCAGAAGAAGCACCGAAGAAAACATAATTTAAAACTATATTGTCCTGGACCCGAAACATACAGAAATAAAACCAACACATAAAATATACACTCATTAATCAAAACCAAGATCGAGGAGAAGACAAGAAAAAATCCTGCTGGTGAGACTTTGGTGGCCTTTGTTACACCTCTGAGTAACAAACAAAAAAGTGGCCTGAACTGTACCACTCCCCCACTACTACCACAGCCTCACTGTCCTAGCAACCCAAGGAAAGAAGAAAAAGAAAACACTAACCTGGTTCTCGACCAACTAAACCTCCCCTCCCTGTACAATATGTAGAAGGAAAAAAAAGATACCAATAAAATGTACCCCTGTAAGAAAAGGAAATATTCCCCTAAAAACATAAAATGACAGTGAATAAAGTTAATTGGTAATAATCTACCAACCAAAGGCATATAGCAGGTACTGGAACCAAAAGAATTGAAAGCAGCGTAGCCCTGCTACCTGCCAGCATCAGCCCGCAGACGTTAAGTCCCTGCGATGCCTAAGGTTAGGTAGAGAAAAAAAAAAGTACCTCAGTCCTCGTCCACCACGGCCTCCAGGCTCGATAGAAAAGCCTTGGCTTCTGTTGCCTCTTTAAAGGTTTTACGACCTCCGTTAATATTAAAGGAGAGCACAGCGGGAAACGCCATATGAAAGCGAATATTCCTCTTTATGAGTACAGCATACACTGGATAAAAAGTTCCTCTCCAGCTGAACTCTTTGCGGGACAGCCGGAGCCATGCGAAGTAAGTGGCCATCCAACTGGAGATCTCCTCGTCATCTGACAGTCGCCAGAATAGAGGCGACATCCTTAGAGCGGTGGATCCTGATGATAACCGCCCGCAGAACCTCCAAGGCCACGATACGCCCATTCCATGGCGATTACTGGTGTCGCTGCAAGAGGTTCGGGACAAATTTTTCAAAGAAAGAGACCAGGTCGTCACCTTCCGCCGATTCCCTCAGATTCAGTAAACGAATATTGTCCCGTCTCGACCTGCTTTCGAAGTCCAGCACCCTGCCCGCTAGCTGAGTGTTGGCTTTCGTAAGCTCGGCCACCTTTGTCAACAACAGGGTTAGGTCGTCTCCTAGATCAGAGATGCGGGCCTCCGCCTCGGCCTGAGAAGAAGCGAGGGTTTCGGTGGTCAAAGCCATTTTGTCAACTCGTTTGATACCGCTATCAATCTTCTCCTTCAGAAGAGCCTCGAGCTTAGCAAGTGTTACCTTCACATTCTCTTCAGATCGCCGTACCTGTGTCGCTACTGTGTCAACGATATGTTGGAGTAAATCCTTCATGGAACGTCCGGTTATAGCAATGGGGGCGGTAGCATTAGCCTCATTTGCGATCTCAGTGCTCTGCTGCAGAACAACCACCGGTGACTCACACGGTTGCTCATTCCGGACTTGTTTGGATGGCTTAGGCATGGTACAAGTGGACCAGTATCAGAAGAAAAAAAAGATAGGGAGAAACGGGTGAAATTAGCTAGTGGGCAGGGAGAGACGACTAAACACAACCACTCACACCGCCGCCATCTTGAACCCTCCTGTGTGTGAAATCTTATGGACTCAGTTCACAGTTAAAAAAAAAAACATATTGCATTTATTAAAGCTTAAATTCAAATAAAACAAAAGAGAAATACAGGGCACCAACAGCAGGACGGAGTAACCATTCTGAACAAATGTAAAGGTGTCTCTCCACTAGTACTTTTACTGTGCCGTACTGTACCGTTACTATCAGTAACGCGACTCGACACGGCTCGACTGGTCAAGTGTTGCTTCACAGTTGCAACAAACCAGAGCGTCTAAAGTGAGCGGGTGCGTCATATGGTGGGCGGCGCCAGAATACATAGAGGAAAGTAAACAAAGGCTCAGAGTGAAAGAAGAACAATGGCAAACTCACTACCGATCATGAGCTTTTTGCTCAGTTTGGGCCTTTCTGTAGTCCCACGTCAAGACAAAGCCTCTCTCATCGAAGAATAAAGACCCCGTAAAAGCTGCACACTGTAAGGAAAAACACGGTGGAGTAGTACAAGGGAGTGTGGGAAGCTCTACAAGAGAATGACGCTACAGACAGGACCCCTGCAGCTTGTGAGGGTAAGCAGATATAAATACTACCCCGGTGTGATGGGCTATAAATATGCTCTGGGTATTGAGGTATGTATACAAAATAGAGCATTCTATAACTAAGCATTAACTAATCATATGTAGACATGTAAGCTTATGCTGCAGAAACAGAAAAAAACAGCTGCACACAGAGGAGGAAGTGATAACAGGGTGGAGGGGATTGTGAGATGATGAGCCCTAAATCAGTGGAAGATAACTGGGTACAGAGTGCACTGTCAATTTGATCAAATCAAAGGGAAATTGAGTGGAAAGATACCAGAACTGGGTGTAACCATATCATGTGATGCTTTGCTATATTCAATAAAAGAGACGTGCTATGTTTAAGTGTTGCTTCACTTTGGGTGAGCCCCTGCGCAGGTACGTGTCACAAAATCCAGAGTTGGTGTCTTTTCTTCTTGCCTCCTGGAACAGATACCATTGACTGAGCCCGCGGAGGACTGGCTGGATCCTCATTAATTGAATAAAGCAGCAATTTGATTGATGGGTGGTGTTGATCCACAACAGAGGACAATTAGGAGATAAAATTTAATATCCATCAATTTGGTGGAAAATGCGGGCAAAAAAGTAAGTGGATTGTTGAAACACTGATGTGAATTATTAATCTGAGTTTAACAGTATGATGGAGAACTGAGGACTGACCGTTGATAAAGACCCGGGTCATTTTTTCAGCAATATGGCAAGCGTGGAAATAAATTAATAGGTGAATGTAGGTCTGATGATTCTCCATTTTAATGTTGACTCGGTCTGTTTAGGGAAAAAAGGAACTTACGAGACAAGTTCTGAGTTTAAGCGCCTCTAAGTGGGGGAGGACGTTCCTCCAGGGAGAGATCTGGTGGGAACGTAGGATTCCCAGATCGATGCTTAGGCAAGGTGGACGCCCGTGAACTGAGCCCCACGAATGGACCACTAAACAGAGTCTGGGTTCCTAGAATTGGCTACGAAAGAAAAGGTAGACGTTTCTCCAGTGACAGATCTGGTGGGAAGAAAAGGATTCCCAGATCATGTGAGTAGATAAGAAACAGATCTGGAAAAATCAGACTCTTGTCAGACTACGAGTTTGTGACAGATTTGTCTAAACCTCGGCAGTAAAATAATTTTATAACAATCTAAAAGTTAGCTCTTACAATTTTCTATCTTTAGTATTTTTGGCATTTAAAAGTTAGCTCTTAAAATTTTCTGTCATTATTATGTTTTGGCTTGGAGCATTTACACTTTGTATTGGCAGATTAAAAATAAAATGAGGGGGAGCATAGTGTATCAAGAATGTATTTTTAAGTGTGTATTTTCTGTCAATAACTGTAGTTGAATTTATGTGGAAAGACTTTTTGTAACTGGGTTTAGAAAGTGTATTGAGGATAAAAAAAAAAGATACAAAAATTACAAAAACAGATACCTTGTTAAAGTTAAACAAATTTGGATCTTGATACAGATTTTTGTTGTCCATCTCGGATTTTACATTTTATAAAACAAATAGAAGCTTGATAAAGGGGGATTAGGAAATACTATTCAGATAAATACTTGATAACATTTAAATCAATTTCGATTTAAAAAAAGAAAGAAGAGAGTTTTTTATTGTTAATTCAAGTTTTTGCATTCTTTGCATCTTTAACTATATAGATATATTGCCGTTTTTATTGTTTTAAGTAAAAAGAAGAAGGACTTTTCAATGGATAATAAAGTAAATTTAGTGAAATTAGAACTGGGGCAGATGAAGGACGCTCCTCAGGACGAGGGGACATCTGAACCCGCTGGAAAGAGATTTAAAATTCTCTCCAATTATGAAATCTGCAAGCTTATTAAAAATAGGGTAGACGAATTCCGAAGATCGAGATTATACTTTCTGTTTAATCAGCACAACAGAGAACTAGATGTAGCTGTACCTGTGACCAGCACCTCCCCAAACAATATTGATCAGGATGAAAAAAAGGACACTCTTTCCTCATGTGCTACTAATACATCTGCACACGCAGAAGGCAAAGTTGAGGAAGGTGCATAAATTTAGATAGTGTCAAAAAATATAGTGGGTTTCTAAATAGGATTAAATTGGCTAACTAAGAATACAATTTCAAGCTGCATTGATAAAGGACAGATTGGAAAGTAAACAGATTTTTGGTTGAACTAAATAACTAATGATTAAATCGCTGAAAAGAGAACTTAAAACTTGTTGATTAAATATTGCGGTGGTCCATTTTTATATTTTTTTCTCCACTTTTTCTCTTTTTTAACGTGTCCTGTCTAGCAGTTTGCTACTCAGAATTGGTGTCTGAGTACCAAGTACAAGCCCAACAGATTTACTTTCACAAGTGGAGTATATACATCAAGTGGAGTATTACACTTGATGTATATGTATGAAAAATCTTTATTAGTGATTACTGTGGTTTCAATTTCCTGAAGTCATGGAGACAAAACCGAGACAAGAAGGAAGAAAGGAAGCAGGTGAAGAAGAGAAACAGGACCAGCAGAGGCGCGAACCGACGACACAAGACAGGGAGGCAAACAAAGAACACAAGAAAACATCCCAGTCCTCCGCCTCTGCCGGACAAAAAAAACAACAAACTGAACAGAACCACACCAATAGTTCAGATCCAGTAATATAAACTAAGAATTACATATTCACTACACACAAGCATGGATTAATGAACAAAGTACTAATGGTAAACTCCTGGTAACAACTAACTAATGACGATAACCTCAGCTCAAGATATGTCCGTCGACACCAATGTACTCACACCAATATGTGTGTGCGAGCATGCAGGTCTGAATAAGGTTTCCCCATGTAAGTGATTGAAAAAACGGCCCCCGACACTCCGGCCCACCCAGGACCAGCCAGGCATGCACCAGGACCGAGCCGGGACGCAACCGAGACCCCTGGCCCCAGGTATCGAGAGCCATCATCGACCAGCGGGCAGGAGCATCCATCAACGACGGGGAGTGACGGAGGGGAAGATGATGCACCAGGCCAGAGGGCAGCCAAACATCCAACCTGACAAGTAGACATAGACAGACAGAGACACTCATACGTACCCTCCCTCTCATGCGCACACATTCTTACAAATACAGGACACACGAAAAAAGGACGCTGTACACTCATCATACACCCCATACATACTCTATACTCCCAGGCCCAGGGACAGACGCCTCAATAGAGCACCCTGCCCCTGCACCCGTTGCCCACCAGGACGGGGACAAGCAGACCGCCAAGTCCCCCACCCCGGCAAGAGTAGCCCACCAGCCCAGGTCCCCGACAAGACGGCCCGATATTCCACCCGGGCTCCAACCCCTGATGGTCCAACGAACAGGGGTGTGAAAAGACCCCCAGCCTCTCTCCCCCTGCTCAATTGTGGTGTTGTTGCATGTTGTTCTAATGTGCATTTAAAACAGAGGGATGGGACATGGGGATACTGCCGGGTACCCCCATCTCCCTCCCGGGCCCTCAGTGTCTAAATGCATTTAAACAGTGGGTACCGGCACCACAGGCGAGGCCCCTTATAAGGGGCCCCGCCTCCAGTGCCGAGGCGCACCCACCGCCAGGTCCCTACATGTGCGTCTGTCATGTAAATATTGCAAGTGTAAGTGTCTAAGTTGCTCAATAAAATTGGGACCCAGGCCGCCACCAGGTAGCAAAGACGGAAACTCCATCCCGCACCCCAGTGACGTGCCCACATCCCAAGGCCTTGTGAATGGTAGAATGAAGGAGCAGGTGGACAGAGGCAAATGGGGATGGGGAGGACATGGTGCCATCACCATCATGTCCATCCCAACATTCAGACTACTAACAAACCACAGGACACTAGACACCCAGGCTGAGTTTAGCACACCCTCCCCCGAGTCCCAAGCGCACCCCGTTAGGGAGAGCGCCTGTGCTTGGTGGTAAAAGCCTCATCGTCAACAAGAGAGGCCCCAAGCACCGCCAACGCCCCGAGGGCCCCCGTGCTGAGGCCGGAACCCGGCGCACCACCAACTCGGATACCCCGGACATGCCGCACCGGGTACGTGAGCAGACCGAAACCCCAGGCAGCCAACCTCGCAGGCATGTTGATTAAATATTGCGGTGGTCCATTTTAAAAATTATTTTATTTAAATGAGATGACAAGACAAAATAAAGAAAGATATTGCATTGATAAAATATAGGTCAAGGTCATGGTTATCTTCAGATAACAGTAGCTAGTGTTCTTGGGAATGTGGGTATGACAGGGGTGATGGGAGGAATGCGTGGGCACAGGAGAGAGAGCAACGGGTGTATTCCAAATACACACCCAGAGCCCCAAAGCATGAAAGATGTGACACGGCTCCGTAGCAACCACCTCTTTGCTTTTCTCTGCTTTTCTCCCCAGTGAATGTTGATGAGAGGCATAGACTTTCCCCGTGGCCGAAAAAAGGTGGCGGTCTGCACACAATGACTCAATGGATAATATTTTCCCTTTTTCTGGTGAATACATAGGGGCCACCTTAAAAGAACACTTCCTCATGCTGAACTTTAAAAGGAAAAAGTTTATGAACTCACTTATGCTGTGAACAAAATGGACAATTGCTGCTTAAAATGTGACATGCCACAGGCTGCTGACACCTTCTGGGAACCACTTCTGTTGGAATACCAGGAACTGCCTGTGCTTTTCTAACCGCCTGGAAGCCCTGGTTGCTTCAATTCTGAACCCGTCTAGCTTCCCCCAGATCCTCTCCACGTAACACCTCACCCTCTACCCAGAACAATTTGAAAGTTGGGTGGAAGGAAGAATTCGGCCTATAACATCAGGTCCCTGTTTGGTGTGTTGAGAAAGCGTTGTTTTGCTAGCAAATTCAATACTCAAGAAAATCCAAATGATGGGAGCGGTTCCTCATATTTCCTTATTAATATACAATTGTAACAGACAGGGCAGGTAATTAAATAATATACTCTTCATCCACAGGGATGTACTACATTTAGGCTCAGCTAAATTGTAATGGAGCATTTAAATCAATTTAAAATCAATTCAAAACTTTATTTATATAGCACTTTTCATGCAGAAAGAACAATTCAAAGTGCTTAACAGATTAAGATGACAAAAGCTAGAATGGATAATAAAATGATTAATACAATTTTAGAAGGGATGTGTATTAAAACTTAACTATAATTAAAATAACAAAAAAGGTAAAGTTTTGAGCCTGTTCTTAAAAACATGTATACCTGTCCAGAATAATTGAATAAAAGAACAGGAAAATATAGATGAGTCCCCATGCACTGTGATTCTCTGATCTGATGCAAATTGAGTCTATTACATTTGACCTGAAACATCCTGACCCCATATAGCACCTTCAGGGTTACATGAACCTGAGGCTGAAGCATTAATAGCTGATAAAATTGAAGGCTTAAAACAAATGGGCATTTAGAACCCTCAAATTCTAGTTATAACACTATAATTCTATCTAAGGAAACAAGGTACGGGGAAAATAAGGAATAATACATTATCTTAAAGTGATAAATGGGGCTCTTAAACCTGCATTAAGGGCCACACCCAACCCTTACAAAGCATTGGATCAGGAATAACTGTGATGCACCAAAATAACGCAAGGGTTTGCTCTTTCCCTAGGGATCTTTCAATCAGATATTTAAACAACTTCTTAGCATATTACAGTTAGAATATATTGAAATGGAGTGGAAATCCAATAAAAGAACAATGAATCAGGAAGTAACATTTACCTTACATTCCAATGTTAAATAACAGTTTAATTGTTGCATTTTAAAGGGTGTATTTGCATTACTATAATATATTACCTTTACATAAGTGGTTATTTTGGTATATGATCCTCCTATCATTTCACATACTGAACAAGAAAGAAAGCTTAGGTAACTGGCAGAAACTTATCTCCAATTGGACAAAACATTCTGCAGGGGTACTCAGGACTCAGAAAAGAGAAAAACAAACATTATATTACGATACCAAAGTATTATTAATAGGGGGAAATTGTATAGTGAAGACTTAATATAGTTACCAACATTTTATGCTATTTTCTTTGAGATTATGATTCCTTTTAACTTAATGAACAATCGGCTAATTAAATAACATTTTTAATGAGGAACAAATGTGACTTATATAGTGGGTCACTGTTACAAGCAAACATAGGCAGCATAGCAAATTGACACAGGGCTTTACACATTTATTTTTTTTGCAACGTGGTAACGTATGGTTGCGGTACTTAAACATATTTGGAATTCAAGAGGATTATGCAAAATAATAAGTAGGTTTAACATTTTTCAATAACTTACATTTTGGATAAAATTTATGGAGGCCAGGTTTGGAGTAAACTTTTACTTCGAACCTACTGTCAGACCTGTGACGGGGACTTTTAAGACCTGTCTGGGTTAAGTGGATAGGAGGTGATTGATTACATACAAGATGGTAACTCCGGTCAGGGGTTTCAGATTCCTGGTAGTATTGACTCATACACTCACACATTGGGGTGATGCATATGGACTTAGAGCTGAGGTAAAAAAAAAATGGCTACCATAACTGCGCAGACGGTGCTGATTGGCAACAGGCCCTCAGAATTACTTTGATGGTCAAGAATCATTAGTATACCGGGCCAAAAAGTGTTACTTTTCTGAGATGTTCACAAGCTTATGTTTCCAGGTCCAGCAGCAGTTTAATAGCTCCAAGTCTACTCTGATCCCAGAGGTGCGGCAGCTGACAGTTCTGGTCAAGTCCCTGATGACAGCTCCTGGAGGGCTCCAAGGTCCAGCTCCTTTACCCTCTGGGGCGGAGGGATGTGGCCACGTGTCTACAACAGAAAGCGTGATGAGCCCAAGTGGTTCAGCTAGTTCCAGATGACAGCTGGGAACACATGCAGTGCAGCTCCACGGACAAAGCATACCAGGCTCTACGTTATACCATTGGTTTTGGTGTGCTGCACTGACGGAGGCTGGCCGCACCCTCCAGCACACTCAGCAGGATCCGCAGGAATACACCGTATAAAGAGGATGTTAGCAGGTTTTGATCACCCCCACATCGGTGGGGATAAACCAAAGGAGGCGGGACCTGCTCCACCTGAAGAAATTGGCTGTGTTGGGGGAAATGGTCAATTAATGAAGTAATTACCATTTCAAAGAGGGAATATAATCATAATCAGTTTATGATTTGATTTGGAAAAAAGAGGAGTTCCTTATAAGCATCTTCTCAACGCCCCTGCAGCTTCCAGCAGTTTCAGAGGGAGCATCAACAGGGGCAGAAGAGAAGATATGAACTTTTAAAAGGACACAAATTTTACTTCTAACCATTTTTTCTTTTTACAGGTTTCTTAACCTATGGATCTTGGTCCGCTGGCTGTTTGTCCTCTGAGACGTATCGCGTTGGTAAGACGTATGGCGTCATTTCCTGTTTTGTGACTAACTCATTTGTAGCAAGTCGGTGTTTCTCTCTCTCTTGAACTGATCTAACTTTCTCTGTCAATAAGTTTTTTCTGAGTTGCTTTAACACACAAACACATTAAAACGTTAATTTTCTTCACGGTTAGGGACTCTTTAAGCGTTTTACTGGGTTAATTACTTTGTTCTTAGGTAAGGTAAGGTACCGCTTGGTTAGCTTAGCTTCAAGGCTAGCATGGACTTCGGCAGCTTTCTCTCTTGTCCCTCCATCTCTCTCTACACCTCCTCCTCTTTCCTGCTCTCTCTGTCAGATGTTTAGTTACTCCTCCGCCTCATTTAGTGAAGTTGGTAGGTGTAATAAGTGCAGCATTTTTGTAGCTTTGGAGGCGAGGGTTTCTGAGCTAGAGGCCCGGCTCCGCGCTGTAGAACAGCCAGGCCCAGCAGTAGCTAGCGCGGAGTCAACTAGGACAGGACCTAGCCGTCCTTCAACAGCTCCCGTGCAGCCGGGACCTCAGGCGAGCTGGGTGACTGTTCGTAGGAAGACTAGCGCCAGACCCCAGTCCGCGGCCAACCTCCAGCCCCTTTCTCTGAACAATAGGTTCGCCCCGCTCAGCGACGCACCCGCCGAGCAGGAGAGGCCGATTCTTGTAATTGGCAGCTCCATAGTTAGGAATGTGGCTCCAGAGACACGAAAGACCACCGTCAAATGCCTTCCAGGGGCCAGGGCTGCGGACATTAGGTCCCATCTGAAGCTTTTGGCCAAGGACAAACGGCGGTATAGCAGGATCGTTATCCATGCTGGTGGCAACGACACCCGGCGACGGCAGTCGGAGGTCACTAAAATTAGCGTAGCTTCGGTGTGTAGGGCTGCCAAAAAGATGTCTGACTCTGTAATTTTTTCTGGTCCCCTGCCTGATCGTACTAGCGATGACATGTACAGCCGTATGCTTTCGTTCCACCTTTGGTTGTCAAGGTGGTGTCCAGAAAACGATGTGGGCTACATTGATAACTGGGGGGCCTTCTGGGGAAAACCTGGACTGTTACGTAGAGACGGCATCCATCCCACCGAGGACGGAGCTTCGCTTCTTTCCAGGAACATTGATAGGGTTATCTCTAGTTCCCCAAAGCCGTGACAACCCAGAGTCCAGCTCAGGGAACCCAGAGTCGAGCTCAGGGAAACCAGAGTCCAGATCAGGGAACCCAGAGTCCAGGTCAAGGAACAGGGACTGCCACCCACCCACTACCCTATAGAGATAGTTTCCCGTCCACTACCCAAAACTAATGAATTAAAAGTTAATGCTACTAGAGCAAAGTATAAAAATCTCATAAAGATAAATAAAACTCGGACTGAACATAAAAACAAATCAATTAAATGTGGTTTACTAAACATAAGATCTCTCCCCTCAAAAACACTCTTAGTAAATGACTTAATTTGTGAAAATAATATTGATTTGTTTTGTCTTGCAGAGACATGGTTGCAGGAAGAGGACCATGTCACAATAAATGAGTCAACTCCCCCTAGCTACTTAAACTTTAGTGTCCCTCGAAGTACTGGTCGAGGAGGTGGAGTAGCAACTATCTTTCATTCCGATTTACTAATTAATCTCCAAAAAAATAATAGTTACAGTTCCTTTGAGCATCTAGTTTTTAGCTTTCCTCATACACATAACAAAGCAGTAAAGCCACTTTTGTTTGTGGTCTTATATCGTCCACCAGGACCTTATTCTCAATTTTTAGATCAGATTTCAGATTTTCTATCTGACTTAGTTTTAAACACTGATAAAGTCATTATAGTCGGAGACTTCAATATTCATGTTGATAATGAAAGTGATAGTCTAAATACAGCTTTTAACACTATCCTAGACTCAATAGGCTTTACTCAAAATGTGCAGGGACCAACACATTCTTGTCACCACACTTTAGATCTTGTGCTGACTTATGGCATTGACTGTGAAGAAATAACAGTCTTTCCACATAACCCTATCCTGTCTGATCATTTCCTTATCACTTTTAAACTTACTCTAATGGATCATATCAAACCTGAAAGAAAACTTCATTATACCAGAACGTTATCAGACAACGCTGTAGCAAATTTTAAAGAAGCTCTTCCAACTTTAATTTCCTCAGTTTATAAATGCAGAACAGAAAACAGTGATTTAACTCGTGACCCCTCACAACTTGACATTTTAGTTCATAGCGTTAATTCCTCCCTGCGTCGGGCAATAGACAAAGTTGCCCCCTTGAAAAGGAAGGTGGCTAGCCATAGAAGATTAACTCCCTGGTTTAATTTAGAGCTACGTACCCTAAAGCAGAATGTTAGAAAACTAGAGAGAAAATGGCGCTCCACGCATTTACATGATTCCTTTTTAATATGGAAAAATAGTTTATTGCTATATAAAAAGAGCCTTCACACAGCTAGAACAGCATATTATTCATCTTTAATCGAGGAGAATAAAAATAATCCTAGGTTTCTTTTTAATACAGTTGCCAAACTCACACAGGATCATAGCTCTATCGAGCCAACCATTCCCCAAGCTCTAAGCAGTGACGACTTCATGCAATTCTTTATAAATAAAATAGACTCCATAAAGAATAAGATAATTGGGAACCTTCCCAATATGCTTGCTTCCTCCTTAGTTAATGAGGCAGCCTCAAAAATGGTGGAACCTAATATATGCTTAAACTGCTTTAATGCAGCCGAACTTTGTGATGTACTAAAATTATTAGCTTCATCTAAACCTTCAACTTGCGTTTTAGACCCAATCCCAACTAAACTCTTAAAAGAAGTTTTCCCTCTGATCGCTGCTCCAATTTTAAATATAATGAATCTATCCTTAGTCAATGGATATGTACCACAGGAGTTTAAGATTGCTGTAATTAAACCTCTACTTAAGAAACCCTCTCTTGATCAAAACGACTTAATTAACTATAGACCGATATCTAATCTTCCCTTCTTATCTAAAATTCTTGAGAAAATAGTTGCACACCAGATATGTGAGCATTTAAACAATAATGAGCTGTTTGAGAAGTTTCAGTCAGGCTTTAGAGCTCATCATAGCACTGAAACAGCTCTGGTGAAGGTTACTAATGATATTCTCATAGCCTCAGACAATGGACTGGTGACCATTCTGGTCCTGTTAGATCTCAGTGCTGCCTTTGACACTGTTGACCACAATATTCTCATAGAAAGGCTTCAAAGTGTCGGTATAATAGGAACAGCACTAGGTTGGTTTAAATCTTATTTGTCTAACAGATTTCAGTTTGTTCAGGTAAACAATAGATCTTCCTCAACCTCAATAGTTACTTGCGGAGTACCACAGGGTTCAGTGCTTGGGCCGATTCTCTTTACTATATTTATGCTTCCTATTGGTAAAATAATTAGGCAGCATCAGATAAAATTCCACAGTTACGCAGATGATACACAGCTCTATCTATCCATAAATCCTGATGAATCCAATCAGTTAGGTAGACTACAGGCATGTCTGGAAGACATAAAAACTTGGATGACTCTAAACTTCTTGCTTCTAAATTCTGATAAAACAGAAGTTGTCGTCTTTGGACCAGAAGCTCTGAAAAAGAAACTACTTAGTCAGCCCCTTCACCTGGACGGCATTAAATTAGCCTCCAGTAATAAAGCAAAAAACCTCTGTGTCATTTTTGACCAAGATATGTCATTTAGATCTCACATTAAAGAAGTCTGTAGGATTTCCTTTTTTCACCTTAGGAATATTACAAAAATTAGAACCATCCTGTCCAGGAGTGATGCTGAAAAACTAGTCCATGCCTTTGTTACTTCAAGGCTGGATTACTGTAACTGTCTATTATCAGGTAGTCCACAGAATACAATTAAAAGTCTTCAGTTAGTTCAAAATGCTGCTGCTAGGATTCTGATGAATATTAAAAGAAGAGATCACATTTCCCCTGTTTTAGCTTCTCTTCACTGGCTCCCAGTAAAATCTAGAATAGAATTCAAGATCCTCCTTCTGACATATAAAGCCCTTAATAATCTAGCTCCATCATACATAAGAGACCTGATTGTTCCATATGTTCCTAACAGAGACCTTCGCTCTCAGACTGCAGGTTTACTGGTAGTTCCTAGGATTTCTAAAAGTAGAATGGGTGGCAGATCTTTCAGCTATCAGGCTCCCCTCCTATGGAACCGGCTCCCAGGGTTGGTTCGTGAAGCAGACAATTTGTCTATCTTTAAAACTAGGCTAAAAACTTTCCTCTTTGACAAAGCTTACAGTTAGAGATATGTTTATAGGTAGTTAGAGTCAGGTCAGACAGGTAGATAGGAAGAGACAGGTTAATGTTAGTAGTCAGGCAGAGTGTCAAAAGTTAGGAAGAGATAGGAAGAGGTAGAGTAGCTAGGTAGAGATAGATTAATGTAAGCCAGGTAAAGATCCGGAGCCGGTCGCGGCTTACCGCCGCGGAAGAAATGCGCCCCACAGGGGCCAGCCAGCGCCGGAGAGAGGTCCCTCAAGGGGATCCTCCCGCACAGTGCGGCCGCCCATTACCTGCCGGGTTGAATCCCCCGGGCAGACTGTGCGGACCCCACCCGTTTATCTCTTAAACGTTTCTCGCCCTCTTCAACTCTGTCCTCTCAGTTCTGTCTATTTTTCCTTAAGATAGTTCTGTCTATTTTTCCTTAAGATAGTTGTCGACTATCGGTCTCGTGCCGGTATTTAGCCTTAGATGGAGTTTACCACCCACTTTGGGCTGCATTCTCAAACAACCCGACTCCGAGAAGACCCCGGCATGACGGGGGCCGTTACCGGCCCTACACCGTCCACGGGCTGAGCCTCGATCAGGAGGACTCAGACAGAGTGTTGGTAGCCAGGTCTCCTAGTAGCTAGGAGACAGGTTAATGTTAGTAGCTATGCTGCTTTAGGCTAGGCTGTTGGAGGACATTATTAGGGTCTGTTCCTACTTTCTCTCCTACTTCTCCCCAACTGCATGATGTGCTGTCAATTCAAGCACTAACCTGTTTTCTATTATAGTAGGTGCTCCGGATTAGCCCTGCTTGACGACCCTGACTAAGATGGCATTGCAGTGACGGAAAATTCTCCACGTCCTGCAACAAACTTCTGCATCAGTTCTATTGCTCTTTCTGTGTCTCTGTTATGTATTCTCTAAGCCACAGACGGTCGCGGCAGATAACCGCTTGTGCTGAGCCTGGTTCTGCCGGAGGTTTCTTCCTGTTAAAAGGGAGTTTTTCCTTCCCACTGTCGCTGCATGCTTGCTCAGTATGAGGGATTGCTGAGAATTCCACGACGCAATCTTCTGTGGTTCTGTAATTTCTAAAATAAACATTGTATTGTAATAACTCTTTTTGTAAAGTTCCTTGAGATGACATCTGTTGTGAAATGGCGCTATATAAATAAACTGAATTGAATTGAATTGAATTAACACCTTCTATTTCACAGGTTTCTTAACACCTTTAAGTTTGATTTATTTCAGAATGTTAACAGATTGTCAATTGTGTTTCTTGATTATCTTGTGGGTACTGATTTGCATTGATTTCCTGTGATGCCTCCTCCACAGTGTTAACATACATTAAAAAGTTAGATCTACAGCTAAACAACCTTCCTAATCAAACAGAACACATATAACATAGGGTAAAATGTATTATGATTCCTCAGAAGAGATTAAAAGAGGGTAGTTCATTCGTGTTAAAACGAATGAAAAGAGGTAGGTATACAAAATAGAGCATTCGATAACCAAGCATTAACTAATCATATGTAGTCATGTAAGCTTATGCTACAGAAACACAAACAATTGGCTGCACGCGGAGGAGGAAGTGATAACAGGGTGGAGGGGATTGTGAGATGATGAGCTCTAAATCAGTGGAAGATAACTGGGTACAGAGTGCACTGTCAACTTGATCAAATAAAAGGGAAATTGAGTGGAAAGATACCAGTACTGAGTGAAACCATAGCATGTGATGCTTTGCTATGTTCAATAAAAGAGACATGCTCTGTTTAAGCGGTGCTTCACTCTGTGTGAGCCCCTGCGCAGGTACGTGTCACAAAAGCCGGATCTGGTGTCTTTTCTTCTTGCCTCCTGGAACAGATACCATTGACTGAGCCCGTGGAGGACTGGCTGGATCCTCACTAATTGAATAAAGCAGCAATTTGATTGATGGGTGGTGTTGATCCACAAAAGAGGACAATTTGGAGATGAAATGCAATATCCAGCAGTATTTATTTATTAGCTAAAGCCCAGCGTAAAAACCTAGGTTGACAAGTTGGCTTTATTAATAAGTATTTTGTGTGTGCATGTTACAGATGACTGCTCTGTGAAGTTGTTGCAGCCGACCGTCGGTTTGGTTGTTTAACCGGGTCTTGCAGTGATGAGACGTTGTTCTGGGTTTCACCGAAGCACAGGGGCTGCAGAACTTCAGGATGTCAGAACAAATTCATCTACATGTGCAGTAAACTATGTCCAGCGCTGGAGCAACACGGCTTTTCACCTCTGTGGCCCCTTAAAGAAAGGAGTTGTCATATACATGCTCTGAATTCTATGAATTACAAACCACAACTATATGTTTTGTAATAAAGCTGTGTGCTTTGAAAATTTTTTCAGTTTTTTTTTAAATCATCACCACTACAATGTGTTTTACAGATATCCCATCTTTGAGTAGGCTTAGGCTTTTCAGCAGCTTTCAAATGTATGCAATGTACTTATTTAGCAGTGCAAGACTGTTTTACTTTTAACAGCCAGGGCAAATGTTGCTGTTAGATTTTAAAAATGTTGCTGAACCCTGATGCCAGACATAATATTGTAAAATGATTCCACCAACCAGCGTGTAATGAAACTGCAAATGAAAGTACAAGCGTATAACTTGTACATTTTTATGGGACAGGTATAGAAAAGGTTCAGAAACAAATGTCCAGTTGCACATGTCTGTGGGTCATGGTGTGCGAGGGGAGTGATAAGCTATCCCTAATAGAGGAAACCTTATCTGAAAAGAAGTCGAGAAACTGATCAGGGAGGTCTGGTGCAATAGCTGGACAGTTGGATTCAAAGGGGAAAGAGAACCGAATTGATAGTTTTATACAGAATATTTTGATAGAATTAGAAAAATAGTAGTTTTTGGAATTCATAAAGGCTTGTTGATATTTGGACCAAAGATCTGATAGGAAATCTAAAGTGGTATTTTTTCCATTTGTGCTCAGTCCGTCTGCAATATTTTCTCAAACTTCTAGTTTGTGAGTTGAGCCAAGGGTCAGATCTATGTCTGGAATGAGCAGGTTTCTGTTGCTGTAGCAGGGTTAATGATACACCGTAAGGACAATAGTAGACAAGGTGAGTGACAATTTGCAGGTAGAATGATATCAAAAAAAATAAGCTTATGGTCGTACCAGCAGACTTCCAAAAGAGATAGATAATTTAACAACAGACCAGATGAGAGCACAAGGTCAAGAGTATGTGAAAGTACATGAGTTGGAACATTTAAAGACTGGTTCAAGCCGAAAGCATCATTTAAACTAAGAAAATCTGAAACAAATGTTTTTTTTTCCGGACAACAAATGTGAATATTATAATAAGTCTCCAAGTATGAGAACACGCTCATGTTGAGGGATCATCTCAGCTAGAAGAGCAGAAAAGTCAGATATGAAGTTTTTATATCTGGGAGGGCGGTAGATTAACACACAGAGCAGAGGAGGAGAAAGTGCCAGCTCAAAAGCACTCAGTTCAAAGGAGGTAATTTCATAGGAAAAAGAAAAAGGATTGGAGATAAATTAAGATTTAAAAATAGTTAAAAGACCTCCTCCACGGCTGCACTGTCTGGGAGAGTTTATAAAAGAACATGCAGGGGGGAGAGTCTCTGCTAGAGCAGCTGACTCACCCGGGACGAGCTAGGATTCCACGACGCAGAGAAAGTCCAGAGCTCGATCACGGAAATGTTCTCTTAGTATAAAGGTTTTGTTCCTGATGGATCTCGCGTTTATGGGAGCAAAGCTGATGGAGGTCGGGTTTTCATGGGCCTCCCGAGTCGGGGAGTAGACGGCCGATGACCCCGGCATTGGTTGAAGGTTGGCAGGGCAGAAAAGTGGACCCGCCGGGTCCCCGGGCAACTCAAATGAGACCAGACATGGAACTGCCAGATCCAGGGAGCGCCAAAAGGGACACAGGCTTGGCTCTACGCCAACAGACATCCTGAAAGAGGCAGCTGAGCCGGCCAGAAAACCTCTGAGCCTCACCAGCCGCCCAGCACGACAGCCGTGACGCTTTAGTCTGTGGAAGCGACACGGCATCTGACACAGGGAGAGAGGAGGTCCAGGAGGCAGTGGGCAAGAGTTATGATGGTAATCCTTCACGGCAGGTGGGGAGAGGCACATTGCCAACTGTATATCAATAAGGGTAGAGCGACCATACTTAATGACTGCAATGGTAGGAAGGAGGTTCAGGAATATCACAAAAAACTATAAAAAGAGACAGCGAGGTGGATGGCCGGCCAAGAACACTGGCGCCATCTTGACCCAACCCCCAAGTCACCGTCCAAAGTACATCAAGATGCCCTTGACCAAACCTGGGACAGAGATGCTTGCGTCAGAATTTTTTCAGGCACATGATACTTAGGAGCTGTAGATCGGACTCGTGGAAATTTAGCAGCCATCATGTAATTCCATGGACAAACTCAACAGAAAGGGTAAACACTCTCTAAACATCTAAGCTGTGTGTGATTATAAATGTAGACTCATGAACATTGTCACTAAGTGGCCTGGAAGTGTGCACATTGCAGAAATCTCTACTAATTCTAAGGTAAATGGTATGGACTGAACTTATATAGCGCTTTTCTAGTCTTAGTGACCACTCAAAGCGCTTTACATTGAAGCCACATTCACCCATTCACACTCGCATTCATACACCAACACCCAACATGGCTCGGTAGGACAATGTAGGGTTAAGTGCCTTGCCCAGGGGCACATCGACATGTGACTGGAGGAAGCTGGAATCGAACCTACAACCCTCCGATTGCAAGCCAACTACTCTACCACTGAGCCACAGTCGCCCACTAGGTGAAGGTGAAGACCTAGCTGGAGAAGGGTAAAATCCTCTCACTGTGGAAACTGTGGATGATGATGAGGCCATTCCCTACTTAATGAAGGAGTACTCCAATGGTGGTGATAATGTTGAAGAGCACTACTTTCGTCTGAGTTTATGTCGAACTCACTTGGTCATTGTGGTGCATTTGGATTAGGGTAGGTTTTCATGAAAAAGGTGGCCAATGGACATAGATATTACTGATTTACCAAATGTACTCTATACATGCTTTGTTTTGCATAACTACTATGAGGCTATGAGAAAACCCGGGAGTGAGGGCCTTATTGTAGAGACACTGCAGTCTGAACAAGAATGTCGGCTCCCAACTCAGATTATATATATGTGTATAAGTGTTTCGGCAATATTACTACCAAGCTGGCTGACACGAATGCCGCAAAATTCCCACAGCACCATATGGCATTCATTAGACACACGTGTCTTGTTAAAGCGCCTAATGTGTTAGATAGATATTTTGCCCTGCTTTGTTAGAACTATGTTCTTTTTCAGTAGGCAGACATCCAGTTCTCTGTTTGGTGTGTGGGAAGTTTAATAAAAGAGTAGCCAGCCTCTTAAACATAGAACAGAGTCAAAACTATAGTAATCATAAATTCTATACCTGATACTCTGTGTGTTATTGGTGGGACCACATACAGTGGGGCAAAAAAGTATTTAGTCAGCCACCGATTGTGCAAGTTCTCCCACTTAAAACAATGATATATATGTCAGTAATTTTCATCATAGGTACACTTCAACTGTGAGAGACAGAATTTGAAAAAAAAAATCCAGGAATTCACATTGTAGGATTTTTAAAGAATCTATTTGTAAATTGGTGAAAAATAAGTATTTGGTCACTTCAAACAAGGAAGATCTCTGGCTCTCACCGACCTGCAACTTCTTCTTTAAGAAGCTCTTCTGTCCTCCATTCGTTACCTGTATTAATGGCACCTGTTTGAACTCGTTATCTGTATAAAAGACACCTGTCCACAGCCTCAAACAGTCAGACTCCAAACGCCACTATGGCCAAGACCAAAGCGCTTTCGAAGGACACCAGGAAAAGAATTGTAGACCTGCACCTGACTGGGAAGAGTGAATCTACAATAGGCAAGCAGCTTGGTGTGAAAAAATCAACTGTGGGAGCAATTATCAGAAAATGGAAGACATACAAGACCACTGATAATCGCCCTCGGTCTGAGGCCCCACGCAAAATCTCATTCCGTGGGGTCAAAATGATGAGAACGGTGAGCAAAAATCCCAGAACCACACGGGGGGACCTGGTGAATGACCTGCAGAGAGCTGGGACCAAAGTAACAAAGCTTACCATCAGTAACACACTACTACGACAGGGAATCAAATCCTGCAGTGCCAGACGTGTCCCCCTGCTTAAGCCAGTGCATGTCCAGGCCTGTCTGAAGTTTGCCAGAGAGCACATGGATGATACAGCAGAGGATTGGGAGAATGTCATGTGGTCAGATGAAACCAAAGTAGAACTTTTTGGTATAAACTCAGCTCGTCGTGTTTGGAGGAAGAAGAATACTGAGTTGCATCCCAAGAACAACATACCTACTGTGAAGCATGGGGGTGGAAACAGCATGCTAAGGGGACAGGAGGAAAGGAAGAAGGAAAGAATGAATGGGGCCCTGTATCGTGAGATTTTGAGCCAAAACCTCCTTCCATCAGTGAGAGCTTTGAAGATGAAACGTGGCTGGGTCTTCCAACATGACAATGATCCCAAACACACTGCCCGGGCAACGAAGGAGTGGCTCCCTAAGAAGCATTTGAAAGTCCTGGAGTGGCCTAGCCAGTCTCCAGACCTCAGCCCCATAGAAAATCTGTGGAGGGAGTTGAAAGTCCATGTTGCTCGGCGACAGCCCCAAAACATCACTGCTCTCGAGAAGATCTGCATGGAGGAATGGGCCAAATACCAGCTACTGTGTGTGCAAACCTGGTAAAGACCTATAGTAATCGTTTGACCTCTGTTATTGCCAACAAAGGTTATATTACAAAGTATTGAGTTGAATTTTTGTTATTGACCAAATACTTATTTTCCACCGTAATTTACAAATAAATTCTTTAAAAATCCTACAATGTGAATTCCTGAATTTTTTTCCCACATTCTGTCTCTCACAGTTGAGGTATACCTATGATGAAAAACACTGACCTCTGTCAACATTTTAAGTGGGAGAACTTGTACAATCGGTGGGTGACTACATACTTTTTTGCCCCACTGTAGGTATAGAAAAAGACAATTCAGTTTAAGTACAGTTGGTATATGCTATTAAGCAAGAACAACTTCCTGGACATGCTGTGCTATGTTCAATCTAAACTTGATTAAACAATTCCTCAACCAAAGCCTGTTTCCCTTGATAGTCTCTAAGTTGTCTCGGTGAATTACTATAAATTTAATTTACCCACTTTTTACTGCTGTCTTTGACAAATGAGATGCTAACTGTTCTAGCAGAGTTCAATTGTTGAGGACATAACATTCTGTCTAGATTTGGTAGATGAGAAAGCAGAGTGGAGTAGTTTTCATCTCGACTGAAGAACTCATAAGTGGCCAATTGTTGTGAAAAGGGTGGGCTTGACTAGCCAGGTCTAATTAAATAAACCTTGATTTTTATCCAGGGTTCTTCTTTAACCTTATGAATCATACAAATGTCTGTTTTATTCCACAGTGCTGAAGTTAGTGGTCATTTCTCCTGCAGGTCTTCAGTGCCCAGTTTTCCGATATTACTTTCCACTCCACCTAATAATTTATAACTTCCATCAATCCTGCGGGCCGATAATCTTGCTTTCTTGATCGTTTCCAAACAGCCACTGAATCATAATCAATGACTGAGCTGTCCTGCGTTGCTTACAAAGTTAAACTTACTGCTAATAAGTGAGACTCATAAAGAAAAAAACAATACAAAAAAAATCCCACTGTCAACAAAAGCTACAGTGATGTCTGTTAGTCCAGAACTCAGAGGAGAGTGGAAGGGATGGAATGTCTGCTTAAATCATTTACCTTTTCACATGGCTTTCACTGGGGTTTTTTTCTGTACAATTTAGTAATTTAGTAAAGACAGATTCCGCACAGATTTTAAATGTAGTTTTTTTAACGTCAAGAAAAGTGATGTTTGGAAATATGCCACTGAATTAATAGAATTAGGGGCTGCACGGTGGTGCAGTGGTTAGAACTGTTGCTATGCAGCAAGAAGGTTGTGGGTTCGTATCCTGGCCCTGGCTCCAGGGCTTTTCTGCATGGAGTTTGTATATTCTCCCCGTGCATGCCAGATTCTCCGGCTTCCTCCCACAGTCCAAAAACATGATGGTCATGATCCTTCTAAATTCTCCTTAGGTGTGCGTGTGTGCGTGCATTGTTGGTTGTCCTATCTGTCTCTATGTGGCCCTGTGATGGAGTGGCGACCTGTCCAGGGTGTACCCCGCCTCTCGCCCGTTGACAGCTGGAGATAGGCACCAGCCCCCCCGCGACCCCTGGAGGACTAAGCGGTTCAGAAAATGGATGGATGGAATTAATAGAATTATGACTAATAAATAATGACACTTTTGGTTGCTAGGTCTGAGTTAATCTTTTACAGTTAAAAAAAACATATGACTGAAGCTTTTACTTTCTGCTTTATTTATTCAATCCTTCCTTTAATCCTTAAAGTATATTAAGATACAACAGAAAAATAAATATGAGAAAAATAGATTAATGAGTCATTTACTGAGGAAAAAAAACAGTTTTAAGTGGAAAAAGAACAGACATTTTTCAAGTAAATACTTAAAGGTGTTAGCCTGGAAAAATCCAGACCATAATCTATTAAGTTTAAGGGTCTGGCAACGAGTAACAAACAGGGCCTAACTCGAGGGGAGGAACCAAGCATGCATTTGAAACTCTCACTGCACCCAAGTGGATAACGCCACATCCATGCATTTATCTCTAGCTGCCTTGATTACTGAAACAGTATCTTCACAGGTCTACCTATGAAATCAATTAAACAGCTGCAGCTGATGCAGAACGCTGCTGCTCGTGTTCTCACTAGAACCAGGAAAGTAAAACACATTACTGCAGTTCTACAGTCCTTACACTGGCTCTCTGTAGCTCAAAGAATAGACTTCAAAGTGCTTTTATTAGTCTAGAATACATTGCAGATCTGCTATCGCGGTACACACCATCCAGATCACTCAAGTCCTCCAGTTCTAGTCTACCGATCGTCCCTAGAACCAGAACCAAGCATTGGGAAGCTGCTTTCAGTTTCTATGCTCCCTAAATGTGGAACAAACTGCTGGATGACTGCAAAGCTGCAGAGTCTATAAACTCTTTTAAAACGAAAATAAAAACGTATCTATTTAGACTAGCTTATGAGTAAATTCCACTTTTAATTATACTGTCACTGAATGTCTTACTGATTACGTTTGTGTTTATTATTTTTAATTACTGTTATTACTTTTATCTGTTTTTACCTTTGTTGTTGTTGCTAAATATTTTAATTGGTTCCTGTGTTCAATTTTCATATTTATGTAATCGTGTGAAGCACCTTCAATTTCCTCGTGTTGAAAGAGTGCTATATAAATAAAGTTGCTGTGCTTTGCCTTGCCAATTACAACAATACGCTTAGCTACCAGTGGACCTAACTGGTAGATTAAACTATTGCCGTATCCAGTCGGCAAAACAGCAAAAACATCCTTTCAAGGGTGGTTTTCTGTTCTTTTAGATGAAAAGCCAAGTCCAACTCGTTCGTTGTAGCGGCCAAAACTGTTTCAAACAACTGGTGTTCATCTTTAGCCATCTTTCAATGTTTACTAAATGATTCCCGATGTTGCAGTGCTGTCGTCATCAGATTAGCTTGCCTCTGGCCCACCCACATCAGATACACTGATTTACTTGGTTCCCCCAGCTGCTCAAGTTATGCAGTAACGTGCATCTTTGCTTGATGTCAGAGCGTCTTGCAGAGACAATTCAAATTGTGCTATCGCAAGACCTCTGGATTTCCAGGGTTTAAAGTTGTTTTAAGAAGGCAAAATAGCTTATGTGGCTGTATGAGAGATTTCATTTGGTAAACTACATGTTAACAATGGAGATGGCCACCAGCTCCCCATCAATTTGATTAGATTAGAAGGGGTTCAGACAGTGGATGCATGGTTGCTACCTGTTTGAAATCATTTGACATCTTGATGGAACTCAAATTAAAGATCTGATTTCTAGTAGCCTCCATTAAACATCAATTTAGTTAATTATTGTAGAAAGGTGAGAGAGAAGTACAAATTAAGCTGAGGTGTCAAAAAAAAGTCTACACGAGGGGGAAAGTCTATAAAATGGGTTAATACTTTACCTGTAGACTGCTGAAGCAAGTCTTCATTTTGTTGCTGTGATAATTGGTGCTGTATAAATAAACTGAACTGAATTGAAAATAAACTTGACGAATGTGTGAACCTTTTCATGTTGGCATAGAATGCATGTTAAAGCTTTCTAATTATGAACATGCAACCTTGCTGAAATTGCAGCCTCCTACACAGTATTATGCATAGTAAGTATGCACTTCTTCTTTGGAGTTCTCTTTCTAAAGCATTAAATTGGTTTCACAAACCTTTGATTAGACAATCCTCCCCCTCTTCCATTATGTTTGCCCTCCATGAGTGATTGCTTACATGCTGAGATAAAAGGCTGGTCCAGGAACTGAGGCGATGAGGCGAACGGGACACGATAATGAAATGAAATGAGGCATGAACATTGTCTGTTGCTCTTATCGCTTAAGAGTGTGAAGAAATTGTAAAGGACCTGAGAGACCCAGGTTCTGCAGAGATTTCTACACAGCACTCTGCCAGCTCTCACCAGAGTTCATCTGTATGCTGAAGATGTTTTGGATGATTTGGATTCAGGTAGTCTGGTAGGGAAAAACCAGCAACAGAAAGTATATAACCTCTAAGCTTCAGATCTTTGTGGACATAAATGCTGCAAACAGTATGAATTAAAGTCAAAGGTGGGACTGAGCTTGGCTGTAGTTATGTCACAACACCAGAAGTGCTCCAGTGTGATTCCATGCTCACACTTCATTAAACAAATCAACGACTTCTTAAAATTAAATACCATCTTCCATTAAAGTGTAACTAAACCCCAAAACCACTTTTTTTTTGCTTTTAAACGGTATAAATGGGTTTTTATCAATTAATCTTTCAGTTTAAGGGGATATATTTAAATTTGTTGTGTAAACTTGCTAAATTCCACATTTTGTGGTCTAAAAAATCTTAGTGATGCTGTTCATGGTCGTTGTCTGGTACTGCATTTGAATTTTCTGATTGCCTAAGATTTGTACCTGAGAGTTCATGCCTACATCAAAGACCTGGTCTCACAGAGACACCCCCCCTCTTCGAGACACACTCGCCCCGCCCCGTGGCGTTGTGCTATAGTCTATGGTGCTACGTGCGCACACAGAAGCATATTTAGAGAAACAGAGGAAGCTGAAATCAATATATTGCACTTTGGAGGACTACGTCGAAGTGGTTTAAAGCCATAAGTTATAACCTATCTGTTTTAAACACACCGTGAATAAGGAAACACAAGCTGAGGTAGTTCCCTATGAATGTACTTAGCGTCGATGCTAGCGCTAGGCTCTCTGTGCTTGTTTGCTACTATACGTGCTGCTGGCTTCAGGCAGCGCTGACTCAGTGCCCTGAGCCAAAGGCCTGAACTGATACGTCGTTTGGCCGCTACGTTCCATTGATCCTCTCTTTACCTATGGTGGATGGCAGAGAAGAGACCTAATTTCTCCCTTTACCGTAGGTAAATAGAGGCATCACGAAGCTCGGCAGCAGCATGCCACAGTTCAGCTGAAACCGTCTTGGCCATGCCCCTCTGTGCCTCCTGGTCCTGCCCACTTTGGTAGAGTTTTTCAGATTTTGCCTGGGGGCGGGATGATGCTTTTTCATGGGGTTCAGTTAAACTTTAAAGTCAATTTAATGCTTTACCCATCTTTCTAAAACACTGACCAAATTTTTGATTTGCTTCTATTTTATATTTCATATATATATATATATATATATATATATATATATATGAAATTGTGTGCACACTACATCTGTTCTATTAATTATTCTACTGTGCTACAATTTTGTGCTTAAGTCACTGATTCTGTCTTTTGTTTTTGCACTTCTTTCAATCATTCTGTCTTTCTGTGTTGGACCATCCCCTTTGAGGACCAGAAATTCCAAAATACAGTTTGTTCCTTGGCTTAAACAACACATTCAATCTGTTAGACATGATTGTAGATGAGGAAGACATAAATGGAAAAAGGATAAACTTCCTATTTCCTGCCAACTCGTGAAGATGGGCCCAGCACCAGAAAGACATACCCGAAATAAGATTTTTTTTCTAATATTGTTAGCAAATATTTGGGCAAACAATGTGTCTTGTATAAGAACCTTTAAGTTTGTTCTGTCTGCCAAGGATCCCTCCTTTTTTATTACCTCTGATGACCTATGCACCCAAAGACAGCTCTCTAAAAAGGCTTTTTTAATTACTGGTCTCATCCTATGAAAAATTATTAACAGCATCCAGGTGTTGTGCCCCGTCTTTTTAAACATGCAGTAGGTACTTGGTTTTTTGCAACTTATTTCAAACTTTAGTCTAAATAATAATTTTTAAATGCAAATGTTTGCTTTTCAGTATATTTTAGGGTTGCCGCCAATAATAATTTGTTCAATAATTATTTGTTATAATTATTTGTTCAATAATTCACTCAAAATGTTAATTGAGTCACTGTTTAGTCTATGATTTCAATCTAGTGCTGGTTTCTGCAGCAAAACCTTTTGTTCTGAATATATTAAAATGCCTACATTATTACAAAACCCCCACAAATTAAAATGTCTCTTCAAATGTAAATTTGATAGTCAAAAACGTAAAATGAAGACCACCGGAGATTAGATCCAGAGCACTTCACATCTCATACGTAGACAAGTACAGAACAGGAGCTACCATCTGCTCAGTCAAATGTAGGGTTTCTTTTTTCTTTTTTTTCTCAGTATATTAACAGCTTTGAAACAAGCAGCTGTCGCAGTTGCCAGCATGTCTGCAATGTTTACTAAGCATTTAAGTATTACACCTCATATCTTAGGTTCATTTTATTATCAAAGTAAATCAAGTCAAACTTTATTTATAAAGCGCTTTTCAAAAACAGTTTCTCAAAGTGCTTTACAGATTTAAAATGACCCCCCAACCCCCCCTTCAAAAACCAATAATAAAATCATCATCGCAACTACACCCCACTCCCAACCCATCAGCCATACACACACACTTAAAAGCTACAAAAACAGCGGGCTGAGCACAGAGGAGCCAGGATACGCAGTCGTGGGAGCCATCTGCATATGCAGCAGCAGATCAGCAGCAGCAGCCAAGGCACCAACCCAGGGTGCCCAGAGGAGGGAGGGCTGGTACCCCCACTTCCACCCAAGCACTACCTGGGGGGCACCCAGCCAGCCGTCCACTGCCCCCGATGCAGGGGGCCCCCAGAGAGGAAACACTGAGAGGAAGATTAAAATAAGTTAAGATACAAAGTGTATAAAATATAAAGTGTATAAAGTGTAAAACAATGATAAGTGTAAAACAATGATAAGATAGAATCAAGATAAAAATGCAAAGCAGATTAATACATAAACAATTAAAAACCAAACAAAAAATTAAATCAGGTAAAACATGCTGACCAGTTAAACATATATTAATTAATAAATAGAATTAATAATAAAAAGAATTAGTTAAAAGCTCGGTTAAAAAGGTGAGTCTTGAGCCTGCTTTTGAAAATATGAACGTTCTCTGCGTCCCTGAAAATCCTCCAGCAGCCTGTTCCAGAGGTGAGCACCATAATAATTGAAAGACGCCTCACCATGAGTCTGTGTCCTGACTTTGGGAATGATAAGGAGACGGCTGCCAGAGGAGCGCAGAGACCATGAGGGTTCATATGGTAAAAGCATTTCTGACAGATAAAAAGGCCCAAGACCATTAACACACTTAAAAACCATTAAAAGAACCTTAAAACCTATGATATGAGATGGTGCGTACAATACTGCAAAATTTTGTATCGATCCGATACCAAGTAAATACAGGGCTAGTATAGCCGATACCGATTCTGATACTTTTAGTACTATCATAGAGATTTGTGTAATTTATTAAATTAATGCATCATCACTTTGAAAATTTGTCTAAAAACTTGACTATTCATGACCGTTTTGTAAGTTTTCCTGATCATGTATATGATGATGATGATAATAATAGTGGTAATAATAATAATATTATATAATAATAAACATAGGAATACTAATCTTGTTTTGTCAATTAATATAAAAGATTTATTCAGCCATTTTCATATTTCAGGATTGAGGCATAGCTATGAATTTTTTGTACGTAGCAGCATATCTACTTTTTCAATTATAGTGAAAAATATATTTTTATTTGGACTAGCTGAAAATATTCCCTATTTGACTGTCTGAATAGTACTAGTAATAATATACTCAATTATTGTAACCAATTACACTGAAAAATGCCATTAGCTATCATTAAATCTTATTTTCAATTCATTATAAGCTAATTGGATATTGTTGTTGTCCATGCTGAAACGCCTCTGCAAGGGACCGCTGTCTCTGTGCTGGGGAGCTGTGTTCCCTCTGTTTTTCCTTCTTATGGCTCTGCTGAACCTCAGAGTTTTGTTGGGGTGTGTTTTAACATGCTTGTACATGTTTGTGGTGTTGCTGTAGTACCGTATTTGTTTCCCGCAAACATTACAGGTTGCAGTAGTTTGGTCAAGGACTGTAAATAGCTCCAAACGGTGCTCCTCTTTGGTTCTGCGCTCGCTTGCCTCAACCTTTAGTAGAGTTGTGTGTGGCAGTGAAAGGGGGAGGGGCTTAGCGGCAGTGCAAGGGTGGGGGCTGAGTGAAATCTGAGCAGCAGCAGGCAGCATGATTGAAGGGAGAGAGGAGCGCTGGGGCGGCCTCTTGGAGTTGTACTGAGGAAAAACTGAAACTTAAGGATCGATCTCATCACGCAGCTATCGATCACTACTCGATACCAACGTTAGATCGATACTATCGATATTTTAGATCAATCCGCCCAGCCCTAATGTGAGATGCTTCTTGGATTAATTCAAAAATTTCAGTTTAATTACATCTGTGTATCAACTCTCTAAGTAGCATTGTCATAATATAATGCAGATGTAAAAAAAATAAAAAATACACTGGTAAAGCCTAAACCTCCTTTTAATCAATTACTGTAGCAATGGCTCTAAGGGGCAGTTTACATAATAATGTTTTTTTTGTGTTGTTTTTGTTTGAATTTGTGGGTGAAAATGGAACTTAATTTAAACGATAGGACACAAATGATGCAGTACATATCCAGAGGCCTTTAGATGTCCTCAGTGCCCTGTGTTTGCAGTGTTCTGTTGTTGCAGTGTTCATTTCCCAAAAAAGAGTTGAAGGATGGCAGGGTGCGGACGTCCAATATACTGTGGCCAGCTGTCAGTGACATCACTGTTTTTGAAAGTCCCCAGCCTTCCATATAAATAACAAGAAATCACCCAGTGTTGCCAGAATTCTCCACTGTAACCTGTTTACTAAAGGTTGATGCTTTTGCCCCCCCCCGACACCCCGTTGTCATGTAAATGAAAGGCTGAATCAACGAGAAAAAATTTCATTTTGCTGAAAAACTTTGACATGTAAACTGTTCTTAAGGCTACTGAGGGGGCTTACAGCCGAAATTTAAAAAAAATTGAATATTGTGCAAAAATTATTTTATTGCAGTGATCCAACTTAACCCTCTAGGCGCTGGGGGTTTTTCTATAAAATATTAAATTTTGATATCACTAATTGAAAATGTTGTAGCTTTAATATGGTTATAGATAAAGGTATACTGTCAGTTAGAAAAATCTTCAGTCTGATCTAAAGTGATGTGATGGGAGTGAAATTATTCATCTAATTTGCATATTATGACGTCACATGGTGGCGGCCATATTGGAAAATGATAAATTTTGATATCAAAGTTTCAAAAGGCTATAACTTCTAAGTAGTTTGAGATAAAGGCATGCTGTAAGTAAGAACTATCTTCAGTATGATCCAAAGTCTGTGATGGGGGTGAAATAATTAATCTAATTTGCATTTTATGACATGACAAGGTGGGGGCAATATTATAAAATGTTGAAATTTGATATCAAGGTTTCAAAAGGCTATAAATTCTAAGTAGTTTGACATAAAGGCATGCTGTAAGTGAGAAATAACTTCAGTATGATCCAAAGTTTGTTATGGGAGTGAAAGTATTCATCTAATTTGCATATTATGACGTTACAAGGTGGGGGCAATATTATAAAGTGTTTAATTTTGATATCAAGGTTTCAAAAGGCTATAAATTCTAAGTAGTTTGAGATAAAGACATGCCGTAAATGAAAAATATCTTAGTATGAACGAAAATTTGGGCTGGAAGTAAATTGTCATCTAATTAGCATACTGTGACATCAATATGAATTTTCTTTATAAAGATTTCTAAAGGCTGCAGTTTGAAAGAGGTTTTAGAAGAGGGCATACTGTTATCAAGGTATATCTTTGGTTTGAAGCAAAATTTGGGCTGGAAGTAAAATTTTCATCTTATTTGTATATTGTGTATACAGGTGGAATTGGAAGATGCCAATTTTCTTATAAAGATTTCAAAAGGCTGTAGTTTGAGAGAGATTTGAGATAAGGGAATACTGTCAACAATAAATTTGAAATATTTTTTTTTGTGAAAATGTGAAATATCTTTAGTATGAAATGAATTTGGGATAGAAATAAATTCACTGATTCAATTTGTATAATTTTTTAGGACTGGTCATGGGCCATATGGAATTTTATTATTTTGAAAGACGTTCAATGATCAAGATGGCACTGCATGTAGTTTTTCAGTGTGTGGTATCTTTCATTGCAAGGCACAGCACAAAGACCTACTCCACACTGACGGCATCTGAACTGTGTCTGACGACGGCCTTTCGGGCGTGTGCGATCTGAACAGACAACACAATCTGGACGTCCGTCTATTAGTGATGGGAAGACCGACTCTTTTTACCGACTCGGATCATTTACTCTCGAACATTAAATTGAACGAATCTTGAACGAATCATTTAGTTCATTTTAACAGCAGGTGGCGCTGTTTCCCTCTTGTGGGCGTCGTAGTAAACAAGGCAGCGGTTCTCCAACGAATCATAATTCACAACCCCAAGTGACCCATTTACCGACTCATTCCTGTTACTCTTAGCAACTAATTTCATTAGTAGAAATATTTATAGTTTATAATTAAATTTGTGGGGGGGGAAACACCCAGTAAAAAAACATTTCTGCTCTGGACTGGAAGAAAAACCCTGAGTACAAAACTCACATCACGAGAATAGCTCATTAGTTCACAGTAGTATAGCTCTGCTAACATGCTAACAGCACATTGAGTTACTCACCCCTTCCTTTCTGAGAGCTAACCGAAGCTAGCTTGCAATGTCTGGTGCTGAATTGCTAGCGTGACTAAATCGCTCACTCCCGGCTCACAGCTTAAACGAGCTGAACGACACATTCACCCCTCCTCCTTCCCGGCTCACAGCTCAATCCTCCACTACAATACAGAAGGCAACATGTTTTGTTTCACCTGACAAGAAAAAACAAAATGCCACAAGCGATTCGAAAACGTAGGAAAGCATATACACACCACAATAAAGTTATTTGTGTCCACGCTGCCATCATTGTTTAACAACGCGACAGTGACTAGGTACGTGTCATGTGACAAATGAACGAATCTACTACTCCACACACAGTACACCCTGAGCATTATTATACATTATATATTTATTATTTAATCAATATGCTGATATAATTTTCGAAAGTATTTAGTTACTAACACACTTTAAATTATACACACAATAACACATCTACAAGAATTGAAGTCGTCCAAATAATTATGATTTAATGAATAAATAATATATATCGGGTGTCGAATGACAAATAAAGGAACATTAGATATCAGACATCATTCATTTCCTTGTTCATCTCTCAGTCCACTCCACAGCCCGTAGCAAGCTGAGCCACAGTTTTCACGTGACGAATGAGTAAGAATGATCCGTCACGATCCGTATATGAACGAATCGTGAGCGAACTGTAGTACTTGCTGCTCGCCACACACAGCCTGAGCGGTCTGGCTGTCACATGACAAAAGAACTGGGACCTGAAAACGGACGCAGCAGCTGAGTGAGTCATGAACAAATCATTTCTGTTTCCTGTCTTGCTGCTGACTGAGCTCATGCAGCTGCTGACATGTGGCAAGAGAAGGTACTGCATGACAATGAACGAATCGCTCACTGAGAGGACTCGTTACTCTCGGGTCGTATAAAAGATTCGTTTCATTTTGAACGAATCGTTCACGAACGACACATCACTACCGTCTATGTTGCAGAGCCAGTGTCGTTCAGTGAGCCTCTGTGGCATTTCTCCCAGCTGCATTGAAGGCCGTCCTTCTATTTTGCTTTCCTTTTTGGAAAAACCCTCAAGCCAAGAGGTTATAATGTCCTGAATAAAGGCCTTCAGTGGTTTGTGTGGACCAGGACTACAACGTGTGTAAATTATGTGCCCATTGACCACACTGATGCTCAGAACCGCATCAAAAATGCGTTTGTACCATTTCCTGGATCTGTGTGGAAACAGGTATGTTTTCATCCGTTGACCAGATGTATCAACTCCTCCCATAAAGGAGTTGTAACTGTCCACACTGGGTGACTGTGTTGCCATGAATGGTGGACAGCAGAGTGAGACGCTTTTTGTCATGCCAAGCACAAGCCAGCAGTTTATCATGCCGCATGAAAACTGGGTCATCTCCCCTTCTCAGAGGCAACTGGGCTGGTTTCAGCCCCTTTGGCATCCCTCTCCTGTTGCAGTTTACTGTCCCACACATTCCGGTGTCTTTAGCAGCTAACTCCTTAGCTAAGGCTGGTGATGTGTAGTAGCTGTCCATGTACACCTCATGCCCTTTCCCAGTGTGCTAGGCAAGCAGCTGACGGACAATATGCTGTGTTGCTCCTAAATTTTCCTCATCCCTTGGATTTCTTGCCACTGTAAATGCACCACTCTAATACATAACCTGAGCTGGCCTCACTCAAGACAAATGCTTTATTAAAATATGGCTTTTTTAGCCATATTTGTCTGTTTTTTTGTCAGGGTTATACAATTTCATTGTTGACCTTCTCTTGAATGCAATGGTCATTTCATCCAAGGAAAGTTCCTTGAGTGGACCATACACGGCAGCAAAACGAGGAATGATCAAATCAATAATGGGACGCACTTTGAAGAGTCTATCATGACCTGGCTGGCCCTCTCAATGCGGTCATCATTATTTACAAAGTGAAGGAAAGAAAGAATATTTTCAAATCTGTTCCTCCCACTTTGCTAAAGCCACACTTTGCTAAAGCCAGGTGTGTAAGCTAGCCAAAAACCAGCCTAGTAGTCCTAGATTTCAGATTTTTCTACAAGCTCCATGCACAAGTGAAGTGACATGAAAGCTTTCATTTCAGGGACAGTTACATCATACCAGTCATGAAACGGGGAGTTTGTTTTCAAAATTTCCCTTTCAAAAAACTGGTGGGCATATCTGTTTGTTTCAATGCTGATGAGGCTCCAGAATTGATCATTTAGAAAAAGAGAGATGAAATCACGGGCTCCGAATGTGTCAGATCATCTCCAATATAACCAACAGGCTCATAAAAATTTCGGATCCACTTATTATAGTTTTCCTCCACTCTCAAGAACTGCCAGCCATCATCACCATTATGATCGCTGCCCTGATTTATGGTGCGGAAGTGAACTCCACCTCCACCATTAGCGGTGTGTTTTTTCGTGCGGCTTCTCCCGCGTTTGCCACGAAAACCGTGGTTGTTTTCATCCCCACTATATTCACCCATATGTGCTGTTTTATAAGCCCCCCTGCCACCTCGACCACGTCCCCTGCTTGGCGTTCACAGAAAGCTTCCACCCCGGCCACGCTGAGTTGAAGCATCCGCTATACCGTGTGCTGATTGTGGACTATGGCGCGCTGACTCGCCATCACTACTAACGTCAGTTTCTTCTTCAATGGACAACTGTATGTCTTCCTCCTCGGAATCGGAGTCAGCCAGTACCTGACGAAGTACTTCGTCAACAGTAAACCTACCTCTCAGCATCGTGAGTAAAAGGAAAAATACGCTTTCTCTCTGCTCTTCTCTGCTCTCGCTCTGCACTACTACCACTGCTTCGCCGCCGTGTCTCTGCGTGGGAGGGTGTTTTACAAACTCATTTTACTCTAAAACTTTGAATATAACCACGCCCACAAATGTTGCTCAGATTACAGGCACACATGTCCGCTAACTCCTGGTGAAAAGTAGTTACAAGATTCGGCACCACATTTACAGATACAGCCTGTTTTATTCAGCAATGTTGCTTGTCGCAATATTGCGACTTTGGCGCTTAGAGGGTTAAGAGGCAAAACTAATATAGGACATATACTCATTACATGCAAAGCGAGATATTTCAAGCCTTTATTTTTTATAGTTTGGTTATGGCTTACAGCTTATGAAAACCTCAAATCAGAATCTCATAAAATTTTAATATTGTAAAAAGGTTCAATATTTTAGGCTCAAAGTGTCCCACACTAACCAGCTAATTAATCCAAAACACTTGCAAAGGGTTCCTGAGGCTGTAAACTGT
The DNA here is from genome assembly GCA_028564705.1 of Apricaphanius iberus. NCBI lineage: Eukaryota > Metazoa > Chordata > Actinopteri > Cyprinodontiformes > Aphaniidae > Apricaphanius > Apricaphanius iberus. The sequence goes on along the minus strand of JAPXFQ010000499.1, from coordinate 123,391 downwards.
TTCTCAGTCGGGTTCAGTAGGAATCACAATCATAGGAAAGGCTGTTGACCTGATAGGTATGCAGAAAAACACCACTGACACCTTCCATAAGAAATGAAAGCTTCAAGAGGTTGGATGTTCCAAAAGTGTTGTTTCAAAATGCATTAATAGAAAGCCATGTGGAAGGGAAAAGTGTGGAAGAAAAAGGTGGACAAGCAGCAGGGATGACCGCAGCCTGGAGAGGACTGCAAGTAAATGGCCATTCAAAAGTTTTGGGGACCCTCACAAGGAGTGGACTGAGGCTGGAGTTAGTTAAAAAAATCATTCAGATCTTTGAGTTTAGTTTGTTACTAAAAATGTTGGACCTTAAGAGTACTGTCTGGTAATCCTAAACTTTATAAACATGAACCTTTATACAAGTACCCTTATGTAAGTAGGGCTTACGCCAGTCTATCTGCTTGCACAATCAAAAGTCAGTCAGAAACCATATTTACAATAAAACGGTGCCCAGGGCAGCAGTCTTATTACTTTATCATTAAGGTCAAATCAAACTAGACCCAAATTAAACCATTGATCACAAAAACGGCACGGTAAAGGTTTTCCTTTCGTTATGAAAGCTGCCTTTCGTTATGAAAGGAAAACCTTTACTTTTGAACTCAGGTTTACTAATGTATTTATTTTATGAAGCAAATAGTAGCTACGTGGATGACGAAAGTAGGAGCGAGATAAATTGAAAATTCACAGCATCTTATAAAGCTGCTTGGTGGGAAGTTAATATTCTCCAATTTCTGTTCTTGCTGAGGCCGTTGCTGTCATGTATTTGTCTGGGAATTTGCTGAAGACAGTAGAAAGATCCTAAATTTAGTTTTAAAGAGAGAGAAAGTGTTCCACATTTTACTGTGAGTCCAATATAAACATAAAAAGCTGCCTTACAAAGAACTGTAGGTATAATAAACACCTATTTTTGTGGTGACATTAAATTATAGTCTGGATCTCTAAATGAATTACAAATTTTAAGAATTGTATTAAATTGACCTCCTGGCCTTAAATGTTGATATAAAATAAGTCATTTTATGAATTCATTAACATTACGGGCTCAAAAGCCACGGTGCCGTCCACTTGAACCAATCAAGTCATGCCAAGGGCTGTCAATCATCTGTGTGCGCGCATGCTCAGTTTTCTGTTTGCACGGAGCCTCCGAAACAAGCCTCCGCCATTAGTCCCGAGCGCACCCATGGATCAACTCTCAACTCATGAGCAGAAGATACCGATTTCAAACAAAAAAAAATCTTCCTCACCTCTGATAACTCCCATTATTGACACTCTGGTTGTTTGCCTTCTCTCCTCCGCATGTCTTGGCCCATTGACCTGGCGCATGCACGGTAAAGTAGGCGCGGCTTCAACACCAATCAGAAAGGGAGGGGGAGGGAGCTTGGGTCGGGTTTTTTTTTAAAATCATGTCCCTCTCTCTGTTTTTTCTTACAAAGTCCAGACTATCACTTTAAATCAAGTAAATGTGTTTCAGCTAACTCATGAAATTAAATATATAGTTTTATTCCCACAGAATCAATAAAAATAACCCACCTGAGTCCCAGAATTAGTCCCGTCTCCATCCGTACTGATTTTCTACTCCCCCTTTAAGAGTCTGGAAAACTGTTAAAAACAAAGAAGTAGCCTGCTCTCTGATTAGACAGTGTGATTTCTCATTAACCAATCAGACCAGTGTGTCAAGACCAAAATTCGCAACCGCAACTTTTCCCCGAGTCTTTCACACAGTTTTATTCTGTGCATTTCAAAATAAGATGTTTGCAAAATAACTTATATTAATTTTTAAAATGCCAATCTTTATTTACAACCATGCAAACCTATTTCTATACATTTGCAAACTTGAGAATTTCAGGCAGATATTTTGCAAAACTTGATTTGTGAAGTTGAACTGTAAAATTATGTGCAAGCATCCATGTACAGCTGCAAAATATTTGTGACCTTCAGCCCATGTTGTGGGATTAGAAGTTATGGTTTATATTTCTTTGCATATTTATCCATTCATTGTCTTTTTTATGGGCTGCACGGTGGTGCAGTGGTTAGCACTGTTGCCTTGCAGCAAGAAGGTTGTGGGTTCATATCCCAGCCCAGGGTCTTTCTGCATGGAGTTTGCATGTTCTCCCCGTGCATGCGTGGGTGTACTCCAGCTTCCTCCCACATTCCAAAAACATGACTGTCAGGTTAATTGATCACTGTAAATTGTCCTCTGGTGTCAGTGTGTGCATGGTTGTTTGTCCTGTCTGTCTCTATGTGGCCCTGTGATGGACTGGCGACCCCGCCTCTCGCCCGTTGACAGCTGGAGATAGGCACCCGCGACCCATTAAGGATTAAGCGGTTAAGAAAATGGATGGATGTCTTCTTTATTTTGTTACTTAGTTTTTTCATTATCTTTTAAAGACACACTCCATAACTTTGTAGATGTTTGCCCTTAGTCGCCCTGTCAAGGCTTGTGGTACGACATCACTGTCGTAAAAACAAATATCTATTGAGTGCTTCTGAAGAAGTGTACTGATGGTTGTACAAGCTCACCATCCAGAACTATAAAACATGAAACTAATGGCATTTCACTTGGTGCAGAGAAGAAAATAATCCCTTTCTCCCAATTCATTGCGTTTTTTTTATCTTGGAGAAGTATCGGTATTGGTACTCGGTACCAGCAAGTTCTGAAATTCAAGTATCGGTATCATATCTGTTTGAAAAAAGTGGTATCGTTTGCTCCCTAATAATGTTGTAACCTAATTAACTACTTTCCAAACTAACTATAGTCTACAGTGTTCATAACACCTCAGCGGTTCCACAGGCTGATAGCAGCCATATATCAAGGCAGTAATTGATACAAAATGGGTTTTCATAAAGTGAAAGCCATAATAATATAAATCACAACAAATAAATGCTTAATATATTTTTGCTTTGCACGTAATGAGTCTATGTAATTCTGAGTTTAATCTTTTAAGTCTATTTACTGAAAGGAATTAACTTCTGCACGATATAATTGTTGAGTTTCACCCATGTTTCTCAGATTCACACCATGTTGTTTTCTGATGATTTTTAGATATTTAGTTTAGTTTCCAAATGCACTGCAATAACTCTGCAACGCAAACCAGTGCTTCTTTGTTTGTATTGAAAGTTTTTAAAACTATAGCCAAAATTAAGGTTCAGGCATCCTCAGACTGGCAAAATTTCAGAAAGTTATTCATACTGGAGTACTGTTGTTGCTCTCCAGCTGATCAAAATATGGTTGCTCTTTTTCCCCCGTAATTGCTCAATATCTGGACTCCCTGTTGATCGAGACACTTAATTTCTTGCTATATTTAATTTTTGACCAAAATGTTTTTGAGCCATTTTGAGTAGAGGCATGCCTGCTGTCTTTTTGGAAAGACAGCAAAAATAAAAACCTCAACATTTTCCAGACAGAACTTGTCTAAGTGCTTTTGTCAGTTGATATTGCCAGTCATTTTCTAAACATCCATGCTTTAAAAGTGGCTTTACATTGGATTGGTGGACTAAAACACACTGTTGGATGACGTGTTACCTTTACCCACTCTACATTCGACAGTAATAGATAATAAAATAAAAAAATAATGTTTTGCACGTTCTTCTATTTATAGGTTTAACAAACTGTTTCCAGAAAATGTGCCCTCTGCTAGGTGTAATGCATAAAAATATGAATAAAAATCTAAAAATAACTTGGCAAAACTCAGAATCATTACAGACTCTTCTCAAACGTGTAAACAGTAAGCTGGGGCAAGCTGGCATGCAGCAAGTCACGCACATCGGTGCTTCCACACAGCTGAGGTTCAGATGGTCCGTCAAGGCGGCAACGCAGCTACTGCGTAAAGTTGGGAAAATTGAAAATTTGGGCAGAAAACGCGGGGCAGTAACCAATCAGCAATGAGGTTCCGGCTGGAGCTACTCAATGCACGGGAGACTCAGGGTGAGATGCTTGGCAGGGGTAGCTGCAGGGTGGGAGAGACAACAGGAGGTGGTAACGTGCCAATCGGAGGATATTGGAGTTAAATATTTTCTTTTAACTTTCTGGTTATTCAATTCAATTCAATTCACTTTTATTTATAAAGCGCCAGTTCACAACAAATGTCATCTCAAGGCACTTTACAACAAAAGTCATCACAATACAATTATACAAACATTCCAATCAGTTAAGTTTTCTATGTAAGGAATCCCAGCAGATTGCGATGAGTCATTGGTGTGAGGTTGTGCCCGGATCATGTAGACTCCAACCACAGCAATTCCTCAGCAAACCCTCATACTGAGCAAGCATGTAGCGACAGTGGAGAGGTAAAAACCTCCCCTTTAACAGGAAGAAACCTCTGGCAGAACCCTGGCTCAAGTACAAGCGGTCATCTGCCACGACCGTCTGGGGGTCTGAGAAGACAGAGGACGATGCTTGGTGACTTTGAGCATCATCTGGACCAATGCTCCCCATCCAGCAGGGGGCATTATAGCTGAGCAGGGTACCAGACCGGGTAGAGTCTCTATGGGGAGAAAAACACTGAGAGAAAACTGGGTTAACAATTGCATTAACATTTGGAAAAATATATATGGAGAGTAGTGGAAAAGAAAAATAGAAGGTGTGTTAGGGTCAAATGAGTCTGAAAAAGGATTTTTTTTTCCCTAATTCTTAAGTCTATTATGTTAGTTAACTCAAGCCAAACCTGGTTAGGGCAACTATGCTACTAAATACCCATTGCTAGGAAGAATGGAGCAGAGGTAGAGAAAGTGCAGAAATAACAGAGAAACAACAGAGAAATCCCAGCTCACAAACTGATGTGATTTGTCGATGCACCGACAAGGACTACAAAGTGTGCAAGCAGCTGGGTCTTAATTTTAAAGCATCAACTTTTGTCTGTTTGAGCATTTTGCTGCCTGGACACGCTGGCCATTGTGAATGCACATTTATACACAAGCCAATACACAGTAGGGTCACCTCAGTCAATACCTTTTTCAATTATGCGTAATATGAATATGTACATAGAAAGTGTTGTAGATGGTTTCGGCTAGAAGGAGAAACTGAATGTTTTTTTTATTTTTGCCCTGCTCTTCTTCGTTGTGCAGTCTGCCCCGTTGTCATAGTGACATGCCCATAATTGTTCAGTTCAAGTCCTGCTACTCTGTAAAATCCTTTTTGAAACAACTTGTCCATGTTCACAGTCGGACATTCGACCATAGACATTGTCACGGCTCCTCCTCTGCATTGAAGGGGCGGTTCCTCCTGTAAGCAGAGGATGGTTGTTAGTGATTGGAGCCACCTGGGCTCAGGGTATATAATAATGCATCTAACCACTTCTCTCTCTCTCCCTGCTCCTCCAAGTATGATCCTGTTTTGTTTTTTCCTTTGAAGTTTTACATTTTTTCTCACTCAGTCATGTTTACACATACAGAACCACTCAACCATGCACTTTACATACACCTTACATTATGATATTCTCACACCTCATTCCTTTTTCTTAGGTTACAGTTACTAGTTTTTGATTTACAATAAACTCTTTTTGATTGGCCTATACTTGTAGTTTGTGTCCCCTCATTCTTGCCACAGGCTATGAGCCGGCCTGTGACAACATAGACACACACACGTCTATGTTTATACGTGTTTATGCGTTTGATAAGCTGACCGCGCTCGGTTTAAGAGGAGATGGAATGACAACGGGGACGGCCAATCACATGTAAGTTAGCCAGAACCCGCCAGCAAATCAGGAGGCGATATTTAGGTTGGAGGCGGGATTTCTAGCAGAGGCCGACATTTAACCCTTTGTGTGCCATGATCATTGACTATACAGCGGTTGGATATGTGGTAGCGACACTGTTGATTGGTGGGGACAATTCACTAATCGCTGTATATTGGTGGGGACATGTCCCCTCCGTCCATGCTAATTCTACGCCCTTGAGGAGACCTACAGGAAGGCATGGGGAACCAAGCCACCACCACTTAGACATTCAGAGCTCAAACTGAGGACATATACAGATCAGCCAATACCTCAAATTGGAGTTTTACATGTGGACTTTGTAGCGGGAGAACAGAGGGCTGAGGGGAGGTTGGTTGTAGCAAAAGGGAGTGGCCCTAGTCCTTTGGCCCAGGAGTGGCTGCATGAAATAAAGCTTAACTGACATGACATTAAATACGTCCAAACTACAGAGAGCTTTTTGCAGCACTTTAAGGATGTGTTCAGGGATGAACTGGGCACACTTAAGGGGGTTACTGTAAAGCTTCATGGTGATCCCAATGCCAAACCGCGTTTTTATAAGCCCACGGTGGTGCCTTATGCAATGAAAGGAAAAGCTGAAGAGAGGTTAGACTGCCTACAGGCGTTGGGCATTATTGAACCTGTCCAGTTTTCAAGGTGGGCGGCTTCCATTGTGCTGGTCATGAAGCTTTATAAGACTGTGCAGATTTATGGGGAATATAAACTAACAGAAAAATCAGGTCTCAAAGCTGGAGGAGTACCCCTTACCTAGAGCTAATGATCTGTTTGCTACTCTAGCAGGTCGTAGGCTGTTTACCAAGCTTGACATGAGCCACACCTACCAGCAGCTCCTGCTGGATGAGGAGTCAAACAACATTCAGATTCAAGGGTTAGTTTAAGTACAACCGGTTAGTTTTTGGAGTGGCATCCAGCCCCGCCTTTTTCCAAAGGACGATGGGCACCTTCGTCCTTTGGCGCTTTTGTAGTCTGACCACTCAAAGTGCTTTACATTGAAGCCACATTCACCCAATCACACTCGCATTCATACACCGACACCCAACATGGCTCAGTAGGACAATGTAGAATTTGGGGGTTAAGTGCCTTGCCCAGGGGCACATTGACATGTGACTGGAGGTAGCTGGAATTGAACCTATGACCCTCCAATTGCAAGCCAACTACTCTACCACTGAGCCACAGTCGCCCACAGTCCTATTCATGTAGCAGTGTATTTATCATTACAGGTGCTACTGAAGCTCCGCGCCTAAGCAACATAGAGCAGGTGTTGAAAAGGCTTTCAGATGCGGGGCTCCATCTGAAATGAAACAAATGAGTGTTCGTGACGCCTACTGTGACTTATCTGGTATGAGTGCAGAGGGGCTTTTCCCCAGTCAAAGATAAAGTAAGAGCCATTAAAGAGGCCACAAGACCGAGGAATGTCACTGAGTATGCTCTGCTTTGGCTGTCGAAGGAGCAGGATGTGTTTTCCTCTCCTCCTGCTCCACTCCTGCCCCCCCTCCCCCTCCCCTCCTTATTTTGCTGATTTTCCTTTTTATTTTTTTTATTCACCCTAAGGATACTGGACAACCTCCCTGGGACGGATTGTATTCCTCTTTTTCTTCTTTTTCCACTGTGGACAAAGAACCAAAGACTACAATGGCGCTCAATGCTGATTAGATTCTCCAAAACATACTGGAAAGAATGAAGGACGTGGAATTTAAGATCCGACGCCTTGAAGGAAACGTCAGAAACAATACTACTCTGAGTATGGCATGCGATTTTCAACAACCTGGCAGTTCAATGCCAACAACACAGAGTACCCCTCTGAACAGACCACGTCTATCGGGAAGAACCCCCCACTCATCAGAAGAGTGGCCAGCACTCAGACGAGAGACACCCAAAAAGAAAAACAAGGAACGTCAAAAAAAACTCCAACAAGGAACAACTTTGATTATCCCTTTAACAAACAGATTCACAGTGCTGGCCTCTCCCGGCTCTCTGAGTCTAACAGACGCACAGCAAAGCCAACGAAACGCAAACAATTCCCGGGAACTAACAGACCTTCGCCAAAGCCACCTAAACCCAAACAAAGATAAACTGAACAACAACAAAAAAAAACAGCAGCAAGAAACCAGCACTGACAGAAAGCAAAAGAGAACAGGACACACCAAGAAAAGGAAAACGCTTACAATTGTCTTTAATTGCCCACAAATGACAGTCAAACAACTTTCTGACATCGTTCCGTCAATTGAGAGCAACCCAGAACTACAGAAAATTGTTGTCCATGCAGGAACAGTCGACATCTCCCACAAGAAATCTGAAATATGTTTGTGTAATTGTATTGAAACGACTGTTGTTGTAAGGTGCCTTGAGATGACAGTTGGTGTGAATTGGCACTATATAAATAAAAGTAAACTGAATTGAATATCTGGACCAATTCCAGCAACGCCCTCAGATGAAGAATTTAATCGGATCAAAGCATTTACCAGATTTATTAAAACTATCTGTGCTGAAAGGTCTATTCCATTCCTGAATAATTTCTGAATAAGATCTTCTGTGAACGAAAGCACCTATTCACAAAAGATGGGCAGCACATCACTAAAAAAGGTCAGAAGCTCTACCAGCTAACTTTGCAAAAACGCCGTCAGATGACCTTTGAAAGAAACACACAGTTCCAGCATCTCTTTGTGGTGAACATGCAGGTTCTACTGTGCAGAGGATGCTCCCTGAGACGGCAGATAGTTAACGGATCCCTCCTATCAGGTGTTTCCCCAAAGCCTTAAAAACAGCAGTTATAAAACCAATACTAAAGAAGAAGAACCTAGGCAGCATGTTGATGCAAAACAACAGACCAATCTCTAATCTCCAATTTATCAGTAAAATTATTGAAAAAGCAGTGTTCTAACAATTAAATAGCTTCCTAGCAATGAACAACTGCTTTGATATATATTAGTCTGGTTTTCGTAGGTACCACAGTACAGAGACAGCCCTCGTCAAAGTTTTCAATGATATCCATACAAATACTGACCGTGGTAAAACCACAGTACTGGTACTATTAGACCTCAGTGCGGCATTTGAAACCATTGACCATGACATATTACTAAACGTCTAGCGAGCTGGGTCGGACTCTCTGGTACAGTACTCGACTGGTTCAAATCCTACCTTAATAACAGGAACTTCTTTGTGTGGATTAGCCAGTTCTCATCACAAAACTCAGAAATCACATGTGGGGTCCCCCAGCGCTCCATCCTAGGGCCCCTGCTATGTAGCATCTACATGTTCCCACTAAAACAGATTATAACCACCAACAATGTTAACTACCACCACTATGCTGATGACACTCAGCTTTAAATCTCAATGTCACCAGGTAATGTTGAACCCATCCATATCCTCAATAAATGCATGGAGCAAATTAACAGCTGGATCTCCCATAATTTCCTCCAACTGAACAAAAACAAAACTGAAGTGCTTCTCTTTGGACCCAAAAAAGATCGATTAAATATCAGTACACAGCTTCAGTTGGTCCAACTAGAAACTACCAACCAGGCCAGAAATATAGGTGTAATAATGGACTCAAACCTGAACCTCCAGGGTCACATACACGGAATAAAAAGGTCAGCTTTCTATCACCTGAGGAAAATGTCTAGGATTATTATCTTAATTACTGTAAATGCTTTATTGTGTTAAAAACTGTGAGCTTTCTTCTGGAAGATCAGTTAATGAACTAAAACTGTTTTTTACTCACTTGTCCCTACATTGTTGTATTTTCTTGATTATTTTCTTATTGTAACTGCTCATTTGTATTCTAATCATGAAACTGATTAATGCTATGAACCAGCCTTAATCACGAAAAAGCAACTTGAATTGCCCTGTGTTGAAAGTGTGCTATAAAAAATAAAATTGCCTTCCTTTGCCTTGCCTTGAGTTCAGATCGTTCCTGGTGGGGTGAATTAATATGGCAAATTTCTTCAGGATCTCTCAGACGATTTTAGCACAACCTGTACAAGCTGCTCAATCTGGAAACAGCATGAAAGTGGGGTGTGCGCCAGGAGGAGGCTTTTAAAAAAGTAAAGGAGCTCATAATTCAGCTCACATGTTGGTTCATTATGACCCTGACAAAGAATGTGACCCTTCACCCTATGGTATGGGGGCAGTGATTCCGCATGTTATGGAGGAAAGATCAGAAATACCTATTGGTTTTGCTTCTCGCACATTGATGGCTGCGGAAAAAGGTTACTCACAGATAGATAAAGAAGGGCTAGCTATTGTATTTGTGATGAAACGTTTTCATCAGTACTTATATGGCCACACTTTTAAGATCTACCCGGACCCTAAACCTTTTCTGAGCCTGTTTGGGGATAATCGTTGAATTCGTCCTCTGGCCTCCGCCCGTATCGAGCGTTGGGCACTGACTCTGTCAGCCTACCAGTATACTACTGTGTATAGAGCTGGGAACGATAATACCAATGCTGATGCGTTTAGCCGTCTGCCGCTGCCAGATACACCCCCGCTCCACAGGTGTATCCAGAGACTGTTTTAGTGTTAGACAAGTTATCAGAAACACCTGTAAAAGCAGCACAGATAGAGCGTTAGACAGAAAGGGATCCTGTTCTGTCTAAAGTAAAGAGGTACTTATTGCAGGGATGTGGTCCCAGATGAAGACCTGGGACCATTTGCAAAACGTAAATCAGAACTGAGTCTGCAAGATGGTTGCATTTTCTGGGGTCTGAGGGTCGTAGTACCACCGTAGGTCGTTCACAGATTGTGGAGGAGATACATAAGACGCATCCAGGGGTATTAAGAATGAAAAGCCTGGCCAGATCTTATGTCTGGTGACCAAAAATGGATTTAGACTTGGAGGACGGAATAAAAACGTGCCCTCAGTGTCATTCTAATCAGGAATTGCTACCACCAGCCCATTTGCATCTGTAGGAATGGCCAAGCAGCCCTTGGTTTAGGTTGCATCTGGATTTTGCTGGCTCTTTTACGAGACAGATGTTTTCTTGTCCTGGTCGACGCCCATTCCAAATGGATCGTGTGTCATGTTATGAATAACATAACAGCTCCCTCCACTATTGGCAAGCTTAGGCAGATTTTTGCAGTTCATGCTTTGCCTGACTTTGTAGTCGCAGATAATGGTCAAACTTTTATTAGTGAACTGTTTACTCATATTTTGGGCATATACGGCATCTGTCATATTCGCACGGCTCCTTTCCATCTGGCCTCGAATGGTTTGGCGAAGCGGGTCGTTCCAACTGTGAAGGAGGGTTTGAAGTGCAGGTGACTTTCTGAGCACATGGCTTTCACAGTTTCTGTTTAAATATCGCCTTACACCACAGACCATAACTGAACAGTCACCAGCAGAGATGTTAATGGGGCATAGGCCTAAGACCAGGCAGGCTTTTTTCCATCCTGATAGTAAGGCGAGGGTTGTAAATAAACAGGAAAAGCAAAAGGAGAGGCATGATCTACATAAACAACAGAGGCAGTTCAGCCTAGGTGTTAAAGTGTATGTGAGGAACTTAAGCTTTGTAAATAATAATTGTACATATTTATCCTTATGTTTGTTTGAACTGTAAGACCTGCCCTTGCACCAAAATCTCCATTTTATTGTGCAAGTCACAGAACGAACATTCAGGTGTTATTAATGTATGAATTGTATCAACATTTGTTATGGAAGTATGTAGCCTGAACTTTTAAATTGTTTTGTGTTTTATAACTGTTGTTGGCATTATACATATTGCCCAGGGACAACAGTTGAAAACTAGCTTTCCAGCTAATACTGAAACATTTACAGGAATGTTTATTAATGTGTACTGTCCCTGTCAAATAAACTAATAAATAAATAAATAAACAATTCACATGGACCATGGCTGCAAGGGGTGGTCCAGTCACAGAGCAGTCCTGTCTCCTATGCTGTGCAATTGCCAGATGGGCGCGTGATCCATGGACATCAGGACCATGTCCGTGTCCATTAAGACGAGCGTGATGTCGTGATGGAGCTGCTGCCAGTGACGTATGGGGGCCAAGCCTAGAAGATGCTATGCCGCCAGAACAGACACCTGTCGCACATTAGGAGGGTAAGCAGCAAAGCAGCAACTGGTAGTCATCCCGGAAATAACTGTCGGTGGAACTGCCCAAGATGCCATCGGAGGAGGTGACAGGTGGTAGTCCGCAGATCTCAGTGTGCTCGAAAACCTCCTGAGAGACTGAATGTTTAGTTAATTCTTTTGGTTTTCCATAACAGCCTGATTTCTGTGTTGTCAAGTATCATGCTAAAAGCAAATTATATTTTTGGGCTCTGGTGATAAAAAAATTTTGTGGGGTACTGTTTTGGAATTTGTGGGGGAGGACTGTCGTAGATGGTTTCAGCCAGAAGGGGGAGCTAAATGTTTTTTGATTTTTTTTTAGTTTGGTTTTGCCCTGCTGTTCTTCTTTGTGCAGTCTGCCTGGTGACATGGTGACATGCCTGTAGTTGTTCACCTCCGTTCCTGCTCTGTAAAATCCTTTTTGAAACTATATAAAACTGCAACACGATATATAACTTTTTGGTTTCTTTCTTCCTTAAGTTACCACAGGAAAGGTGTCAAAAAGGGCCGTTTTGACCTGAGAATATGTAACACACTGCCAACAGTAGGTAAAAACACAAAATACAAAAATAACCAAAAAATTGTCCCATCCAAGATAAGTTGCCCCCCCCCCCCCAACTTAGCTACCCTGACACGGGGTCTAAACAAACATGATACATGTTTTTGTTTGCTTTTATGTAATTGCTACTGCTAATGTGTAGTGACTGTATTAAGTTGCTGGGCACCTGAAAAAACAAATAATTCCACAATTCCAGCACTTTCAAATGAAGAATAATTAGAAATGTCTTTGTTTACGTTTATTTAATTCCTATTGCTAATGTGGGGTGACTGTATTAAAGTGCTGACCATCACCAGCATAAACATAGATTCAGTCTTTAATTAAATACTTTTTCTTTTCGTCCTGCCTGCTAATTGTTGAAAAAGCTTTTCTCAAATAATGTGTTGCCACTTGGCTGCTTCTAGGTCTGTAATTTTAAGCACTACAACAGATCTTTTGTAAAGTCTAATGTTATGAAAATTACAGTGTTCTTCTATAGCTTGAACTGGCAAACAGTACATCTCATTGGTCCAAATGGAACAAATATCCACAAAGTGGATGATGTCCAGATAACAATTCCCTTATTCATGTCCGAGATCAAAGGCAGATGAGGAGACCTTTCTTGACAATTTTTGGGCCTCTTTCTAGCAACAGAGATTCATTCAAGCACCATGTCTAATAAATAAATAAATAAAAACACACAGCGTATAACAGTGCTAAATTGGGCTAAAAATTATTTCGCCTTTGATTAATATTCACGAAAGATGGATTAATTTTAGTCTGGATTTTGTTTGTTTTTTTCGTACTCTTCACTTTCCCCTTTAGTATGATTTAGTTTTTTTAGTTTATTTTATTGTTTTATCTTTTTATTATGTAATTTACTTTGAACTGCCTTAGTGCTGAAATATGCCATGCAGATAAACTTGACTTGACCACATGTCCAAGCCTTTATGACAACCGTTTACCCATCTCAAGGTGTTAACTCTTTGAGCGCCGGGTTTTAAGAAAATAAAATATTAAATTTTTATATCGCTAGTTCAAAATGTTGTAGCTTAAGTATGGTTATAAATAAAAGTATACTGTAAATGAGAAAAATCTTCAGTGTGATCCAACGTTTGTGATGGGAGCAAATTCACTCATCTAATTTGCATATTATGATGTCATCAGGCATTGGCAATATAGTTTTGGAATACTTTTACAGATGTTTATCTTTTTTACATTGTTTAAAACTTCCTTTCTTTTGAATATTTATAGTTTTATATTTCTATATAGACCTATGTATTTCCTGTGTTTTCTTTGTATTTATTTGCATTTTTTAAGAACAGGTGGACATATCTGTGCACAAAACAACAGAAATGAAATTATTGGGCTCAGAATTTTACAGATCCAGCCTCAATAATAACGAAAAGGATCATCAAATTGTCTGATCCACCACATCTGCTACTATTTCCTTCAGATTTTTACATTCCTGCTTCTTCTATCACGATTAGCATTGTTATGACCACCCCTGATACCCAATCACATACCTTTCTCCCAGCGGGAGAACAGCAATGCACATGTTGCTGCTTGTGAGGCATCATGGCGAACGGGACCAGCCGGCTGCTGCTGTGCGCTGTTTGAGTTTCACTTTCTTTCTCCCTGGACAACTGAACATCTTGATCAGAGGGTAAACATTCCTCTTCAGAATCTGAATCTGCCATTACTTCACAGCGGGGAACTCAGACGTCTCGGCATCCGACATTTTATCTTTCTAAAACTCCCTCTCTCTATACTGTGACAGCAACAGCTGCACACTGTCTCCCCCATTGGTGGAGCTACATAAAAAGCTGATTTACTCCCAAAGTTTCCATGGTAACACACCCATAAATGTGGCTTGAATTAAAGTTACAGATGTCTGCCATCTCCTGATTGTAAGTAGTAGTAATTAAAGAAGTACAGGCTGCGATATTGACTGTTGAAATATTGCGACCACGCCTTTTAACGAGTTAATAAAAAAATGCTGCAGGTGAAGTGTTATATGCTTGTCATGGATGTCAAGCGGTTATGGAGGTGGGACACAAAAAAAGCTGACGACATCAGTGGAAGCTTCTTTTAATTTTATTTTCTAACTGTGATACAAACTAAACCAACCCATACCAACAACCAGAACAATGGGAGACAGACAGTTTATATACAGGTGACCTAAATTGGGAGAAACTATTCATGGGTTTAAACTGATGCACTCTAAAATGGAAGAAGAGACATAGTTACATTAAAGTGCAAACAATGCATTTACCAACTATACATATTATTTACCAAACTGAAAATGTTATGAAATATGATACACAATAATTACTCCAACTCTAAACCGAAAATAATGCCAAAATACCCCTGCCCTAAATCTATTTCCCAACATGGAACAGTCCCAGAACTACTAAACGTGTGCACAAACCCCCGGGAACATTTTGTCTGTGTACACCTGCAAACAGAAACAGAAAATGGCAGAGGTAAGTGTTTGGAAAGAATAATTTTCGATTTAAATCATAATTCTTAAAAAAAATAGGTTTTTACCATGTTTACCCAATCATGTATAATAGTCCTGAAAATTAACAGTGATCTAATTACCTTTACAGGTATGATAAAGTTTGGACCGGCAAACAAAGACAAACACCAAATCCAAATAAACTCAACCAAAACCCTGTGTCTTAACTGTTCATTTCTTAACTGTTCAGTCTCTAAGTACAATCAATGTAGCTGAATATAAATGTAACAGTTCCTCATTGTTACATGAAGGAAAATATATCCATTCATTATGTGCTGCCTGTCTGGGGTCAGGTCATAGAGGCAGCAGCTTGAGCAAATAGACCCAGACTTCCCTCTCTTCAGCCACTTGCCAGCTCCTTGAGAGGAATCCCAAGGTGTTCCCAGGCCAGGATGTCCTCGGTCTTCCCCTGGGTTTCATCCCGGTGGGACGTGCCCGGAACACTTCACCAGGGAGGCATCCAGGAGATATCCTGACCAGATGCCTGAGCCATTTCAACTGGCTTCTTTCAATGTGGAGGAGCAGCGGCTCAACTCTGGGCCCTCCCGAATCACCAAGATTCTCACCCTATCTGTAAGGGAGAGCCCAGACACCCTGCAGAGGAAGCTAATTTCAGCCGCTTGTATCTTTGATCTCCTTCTTTTGGTCACTACCTAGAGTTCTTGACCATCAATGAGGGTAGGAACATAGACTGACCGGTAAATTGAGGGCTTCCTCTTTCAGATCAGCTCTCTCTTCACCTTGACAGACTGGTACAGTGCCCACATAACTGCTGACCCCTGCACTTTAGCTGCTGAATGTTTCCCTGGGGGAATCCCTCTGTTCCTCCATTCAGGGCTGCGGTTGGCCCTATGCTAGTGCACCTGGAGCTCCTAGGCTCTGGGGCCCTCTGGGTGTCTGTATCCCTGACCTCTTCATGTCTGCGTTGATTCCTTTAGGATGAATTGACTGTCCCTCACACCAGCTATCAAACTCTCATATGGGGAAACCTTATATGCATCAGCATGCTTACACACTCACATAGGTGTGGGGACATCGATGTTTACTGATATATTCTTGGGGTGAGGCTATCATCAATAGATATTTGGTGCCAAGAGCTTTTCACATTGTTGTATTTACATACCCATTTTTGTGTGGTGTGAATGTGTAGTTCGTAGTTTATATTATTTAATTTGTTTTGTTAATGTTGCTCAGTTTTATTGTTTTTTTTGTTTTTTTGACCTCTCTGCCATACTGCAGATGTGGAGGATCGGGATTTTTTCTTGTGTTCTCTTTTTTCGCCTTACTCTTTTGTATTGTCAACTCAAACTTCTACCGCTCCTCCCTCTCTTCTTCATCTTCTTTCTTTCTTATTTTTTTTTTCGTTTCTGTGTCCATAACTTCAAGAAATTAAACCCACAGCAATCTCTAATAAAGATTTTTCACACATAGATATTAGGGTTGTCACGATTCTCCAAATCTTTGATTCGATTCGATTTTTGATTTTAGGGGCACAATTCGATTCTTGATTATTTTTTCCTTTTCTTACAGTACAGAGCAGTATGCCATTTTTAGATTTGTGTAGTCTATGATCAGTGGTGTTATTCATAAAATTTTGTACAGTAGATCTTATTTCAATTGACATATAAGTGATGCGATTTCCATTATTCTTGTGTAATGTATCACATTAGGCATCATTGAACTGATTTATTTACAATATTATTGTATTTACAATAAATTGTTACACTTATAAGTGTAATAATCTTGTTAAAATAAATAACAGAAATTATTAGTAACAGAGGTTGGCTGACATCTAGTGATTTTTTTTTTACAGGCTTAATGTAACTATTCCAACTTACACTAACTTCGGGAGTATGCATAGGTTGCAGAAAAGAAGGCTGTTGAAGCTGAACTTAGTCCAACTGGTCATTTGGTTAGTGCAGTTTGGAAACACGTAAAAACTTTCATCTGTCCTAGCTGTGGTTGAGCTGTAGCTTAGTTAATAGCTTCTAGCTAGCGTCAGCTAATATGCTGTGTTGACGTGTGCCGTGTTAACAGGGATGCTCTTATTGTGATACGGCAGTTAATAATATTACCATGTTGTGAGTTGTATGAGAACTGATGAGGATAACTTGTTAGGGAAAATGCAATCTGGGGTTCCTTGTGATGAGGAAATCTGAGTAAATAGATGGTTGCCTGCTAACTGTTGCTGCAAGTCCCAGTGGGACACTACAATATGTAAACATGGGACTAGGTGATTGCAATCATCTTTTAGACTTTGATGCGCAAGGTCATGACGTAATTTCGATCTATTTCGTTAAAAAAAATTAAGATTGCGACACCCCTGATAAATGTATATAAAGCTGGGCACTATAGCAAAAGCTGTAATGCTCTGCTTGAGAAAGTAAATCTTTTGGGCTTGGACTTGGTACTCAGGCACCAATTCTGAGTGCCACACTGCAAGAGAGGACACATAAAAAAATATTAACTGCTGATGCCCTATCAATCTCCCGCTCCATTTTTTCCTCATTCATGAACAAGATCCCCAGAAACTTTAACTCTTCCACTTGGGGTAAGGCCTCATCCTCAACCCGGAGGAGAATACTATAGTCTTGGATTTGGAGGTGCTGATTCTCACACCAGTCCTGTCACAGTCAGCAGCGAACTGCTCCAGCTAAAGCTTTAGATCACATTCTGATACAGACATAAGGATCATATCTTCTGCAAAAAAAAGACCCAATCCTGAAGCCACCGAAAACTACACCTTCACTACCTTCCGTCCATGAAAGTTATGAACAGAATTGGTGACAAAGGGCAAATTTGGCTAAGTCAAAGTCTCGAATTACAGCTCTGACCAAGCTCTGACTCCGGTCCTACCTGTCTGTATCTCAGACCACAGTTTGTGAGACTGAAGGATTGTGTGTCAAACCAGTGGTCAGCAGCACAGGAGCACCACAAGGGACTGTACTCTCACCATTCCTTTTCACTCTGTACACCTCAGACTTCCTGTCAACTGCAGAATTACTAGGACGACTCTGCAATTGTTGGGTGTACGAGAGATGGAGAAGAAGCTGAAAAAAGAGAGCTGATGGACCGCATCTTACCTTGAATGTGAACAAAACAAAAAAGATTATTGTAGATTTCAGAAGAAATAGGGATAAGTCAAAGACTGTCTCCATCATGGGAGAATAAGTGGAGGTGGTTGAGGAGTACAAATACCTCAGAGTTCACCTGGACAAAAGACTGGACTGGAGAATCAACAGTGAAGCAGTCTACAAAATGGAATAGAGCAGACTGTACTTTTTGAGGAAGCTGAGGTCCTTCAAGGTTTGCAGCAAGATGCTGAATGTCTTCTACAATTCTGTTGTGGAGAGAGTTATCTCTTTGTCCATCATCTGTTGGGGTAGCAGCATAAGAGCCAGGAACTTAAAATGGCTCAATAATCGGATGAAGACGGCTGGTTCTGTTTTGGGGACCCCTGTGGAACAACTGTAGATAATGATGCAATGAAGGATTCTTCATAAAATTAAAAAGATTATGGACAACCCTGAGTCTTCATCAGACTATCCTACAGCAACAGGTTATCTTCAGCCGGAGGCTTCTTCAGTTTCGCTGCAACAGAGACCGCTGCAGGAAATCATTTCTCCCCACAGCCATCATGATCTACAACATCTCCTTGAAAAATGAATTAGTAATGAGCTACAACACTTAACTCTTTAGGCACCGGGTTTTTTTTCTATAAAATACTCAAATTTGATATTACTAGTTCAAAATGTTGTAGTTTTAATATGATTATAGATAAAGGTATATTGTAAATGAGAACAATCTTCAGCATGATCCAAAGTTTGTGATGGGAACAAATTCACATATCTAATTTGCCTATTATGACATCATCAGGCATTGGCAATTTTGGTTAGCAATAATTTTACGGGCCTTTATCTTTGTTACATTGTTTAAAATTTACATAATTTTTCTATATACGCCTATGTATTTTCTACATGTGTATTTTTAGTATTCATTGCCATTTATTTCAAGTATAGGTGGACATATGTGTTTATTTTCTTTGTTATAAGCCTCCATTAGTCTATTCACTAAATAAAACAGAATAGAAATTATTAGGCTCAGACTTTTACAGAGGCATCTCCAAAATAACCAACAGGCTCATCAAATTGTCTGATCCACTATTGATGATCTTCATCAAACTCTTCCTCATACTTGCCCATCATCATCATCATCATCACTGTCATTTGCAGCAGGAAAGTGAACTTTACTGCTGTTTACCAGCTTATCAGCAGTCTGATTTGTCTCGTTTTTTTCTATCGCGTTTGTTACTATTTGCACTGATTTATACATTCCTGCTTCTTCTGGATTAGCGTTGTAATGACAACCCTACTACACGATCACATACCTTTCTCCCAGCGGGAGAACGTGACGAACAGCATCGCACCTATTGCTGCTGTGGATCGTAATGCCGAACGGGACTGAACGGCCGGCTGGCTGCTGCTGTGCGCTGCTTCAGTTTCACTTTCTTTCTCTTTGGACAACTGAACATCTTGATAAGAGGGTAGGCTAAATATTCCTCTTCAAAATCTGAAAAAGCCAATACTTTCCGGTGTGGAACTCGTACGTCTTGGCATCATAAGTTTTATCGTTCTAAAACTCGCTCTCTCTACGCTGTGACTGCAGCTGCTGCACGCTGTCTCTCTCACTCGCGGAGGTGTATAAAAAGGTGATTTACTCCAAAAGTTTCCATGGTAACACACTCAAAAATGTGTCCTGCATGAAAAGTACACATGTCCACCATCTCCTGACGTAAAGTAGTGATTAACTTAGTGGTCATATCTGCAGCTGTGGCTCGTTAAAGTCAGGAATGTTGCTTTTCGCAATATTACGACTTTAGCATCTTGAGGGTTAATTTCCCTCTGGGATCAATAATGTATTTTTGAATTGAATCAAGAGGCCGGGTACCCCGTACTCCAGTAGTACCACCTTGCAGGACTCCCCAAGGGACATGGTTGAATGCCTTCCCCAAGTCCACAAAACACATGTAGACCTGTCTGAATCCAAGGTTCAATTATCTGTCGGACCCTCCTCTCCAGAACCCCTGAATATACATCATTAGGGAGGCTGAGAAGTGTGATCCCCCTTTAGTTGGAACACACTCTGGGTGGGCATTCCTACCAACCACACCTCTTTGGGTCTCACTATCAATGCCCATGTTAGTACTGAAGTCCCCCAGAAAAACAAGGGAGTCCCCGGGAGGAACACTCTACATCATCCCCTCTAGGGACTGCAAGAAGGATGGGTAATCTGCTCTGCTATTTGGTGTATAAGGAGAAAAGACAGACAGGACTTTTCTCTCAGTGGAGGGCAACTACAGAGTGGAAAAGAATCCAACACCTCTCAAGGAGACGTGTTCCAGAGCCGTGCGTCAAGGTGAGTCCAACAATGCCCAGTCAGAACCTCTCAACCTCGCACACCAGCTACAGCTCTTTCCCCACCAGACAGGGGACATTCCATGTCACCTTCTTCCAGCTTCTTTAGCCGAGGATAGAACCCGCCAAGGTCCTCGCCTTTGACCACCGCTCATCCTACATTGTACCTGACCCTTATGACTCCTGAAGGATTTTATTCTATATTCAATTTAAACCTTAACTCTATAAATTCCATGCGTGTTCATTTTTATCAGAGAGGAGACGAGAGTAATTTAATTTTCTTTAGATTTTAATACAAGAAATCAAATACTGGTTCACAGGGCTGCTTAAAAAGAATAAAATATTTAGCTTACAGAGTGGTATAAATTATCCACACTCTGGGTCACCGTACCTAGGAGGAATGACAACGTATATAACAGAAACATAAAGTTTTATATTTTAACACAAAGTTAGAGAAACTCCCCTATAGCTTTACATATGGGACACAAAACATGATTGGTTCATTCAAACTTTTGCCAAGACCAGCCTCCTTACAACCATGCGTTCATAATTATTATCTGCCTGTGCTTTCCTGCTCAATGTCCTGTTTTTCTGTGACCCAAACAAAAGCTGACTCTGCAAAATACCTCTAAAACAATCTTAAAAGTATAATTAAAAAGTATGGTAACTAAAACACCTTAATCAAACATTAATAAACGTTTAATATCCTTCACTCCTCCCACAGATGATGAGCTCATGGGAAGGGGAGCCCATGTTGCCTCTTTGGGCTGAGCCCCGCTGAGCCCCATGGTTCAAGGTCCGGGCACCAGGCACTCGCAAACATGCCCCACCTCCAGGCCTGGCTCCAGAGGGGGGCCCACATCTGGGAAAGGGAACACTGAGTTTAAAGGTTCTGCTCATCATATGGATGCTGGATATGTTGAAGCTTAAATATAGCTTGTTTTCCACAATACAAAAATACAAATAAATTCCCTTTATTGAATTTATTCATCTGCTTGGCTTTACATTAAAATATGATCCACTTCTTGACCGCTTGTTTGAAAGCATTTCCATTTACTGGTCCATTTACGGGCTCATTTGTCAGAATAAAAGTAGTCCCCATGTTCATACTCTCTCAAGGGAATCTATAATGCACAGGATTCATTCTGCAAAGTTGTGAAAAGGCAGCGGGATGTAATCCATCGGCCAAACACAGTTCACCTGATCCACGATCAGCAGGCTGTTGTGTCTTTTGGATCTAATGAGTTTCTTCTAGAAATCCCATCCCGCTCCAGCAAAGGTTTAAAGTGCACTGATCGCTCCTATACGGATTGGAGGACGACCCACGGAATCAGAATGTAGAAAATTCTTGCACTCACATAGGGCTAATGGCGTCCCATGAAGTCCCCCTTTTTCCTCTTCAATCTGAATTTGGAGTAGCAGTCCTACTGCTTGAGAGGTCTGTGTTTTGGTCATGGGTGTAGACTCCAACACAGGCATTAAACAGTTTTCCTTAAGTCTACATTTCTGTACTCAAATGTATTTTTTTTCCCATCAGCAATAAGCAGAAACTCCTAAACATTAGAATTAAAGATGTTAAAACAATTTGTGTCAAATTAATCTATATAAGGAACTGTGTGTTGTGAATCCTGTTAGTGAAATAAACTTTTTAGTAATCTTCTAATTTATTGAGTACGTACGATCGTCTCTTACGGTTGGGATGTATATAGTGCCTCTCAAAGTGTACAGACCCATGTTAGAAACAATATTTTTAATTTAAAATCAGACAAATATTTTTTTTTCCAAACCCCACAAGTACTGTGACATACAGTGTGCTCAGTAGCGAAGCAAACAACTTTATGGATACTTTGTAGGTCCAAGTGCATAAACTCGAACCATCAGACCCATTATATGGTTATTTTTACACAGTCATCAGAGCTGCAAGAACATTTTAAGAGCAAAAAGACAACTTAATTGGGATTTGAAAAGAATCAAACATGAAGCAACCAAGAACCCATTTTATCTGGTAATTTAGTATTCCAGAACTGCAACCTGCTTGGAATGCACAGACGTACAAAGTGTTCAGCTCTCAGAGATATAGCAAAGGTGAGGAAGACTGAAACCTGACCACTACTGAAAAGGACACTTAAAAGGAGATGTCAAGACTGGGCCAAGTAACATATAAAGAATGTTTTTTTTCAATCATGTATAAAAGGTATGAGCTGAAAGTGACTCTTGCACATAAAAATGAGCATTGATGGATATAGGCACAGGGCTCCACTTCCACTCAGACAACAGCAAGGTAGTAGTTTAATTTATAATTTAGACAATAATTTCAAAAAACAAATATATTGGTAGGGACTGGCATTATTAAAGATGAGTTAGTTGAATCTTGGTACATGAAAAAGTCTCAATCTTTTAAGATTATTTTTTATGAGGGCAATGCTCAATCACATGCACTGATGTACTCCACAGTGTGACTGGCCAGTAAACCCTTATAGAATAAGATTTATGATATCATCTTGCCTAAAGACCATTCAGAACTTATGGGTGATTCTTAAATGAGAGATTTATGGTAAACAAAAACAGTTAACCTCTCTGGACAGTGTATCAGATGCTGTAGTTGCTGCTAAACAATAACTTGATCGTCAGCAGATTGAAAAACTGGCAGACTACATGAGTCAAAGGCTTGTGGTTTATTAGGAAGAAGAATGGCTAAATTGGCTAGTGTTTTCATGGTAAATATGGTGAGTTGTTTCTTTTCCATTCTCATGAGAAGATAAGAAAAAACAGCTGAGACTGGAAACTAATAACTTTTTATTTAGTGTTTGCTGATTAACATGAAGGCACTTGTGGAGAACTGAAGAAGTATCTTGAGAGACAAAACATTTTCAAGACAACAAGAAAAGTCCAGTTGACTTAATTTAACTATCAATATTATCATTCCTGAATGACTGAGAATCTACGTACTTCAACCTAATTAATAATCCCATTTATAGAATTTGCAGCTAGATATGATTTCAAATAGTCCCTGGTATGCTGTTTTTTTTTCAAGTGGTGAGGGGCAACATAAGCACCTGTGCTGCAGCTCACATGATTACAGGTCTGAACCCCCTGTAGTGTTATCAGATTGATTGTGAGCAATAGGTGCGGCTGTGTTATAACACTTTGCAAGTTGACTAAAATGTGTTTAGTTTTACCTTTCCTTTTCATTGTTAAACTGTGAAGACAATACAAGGAACCTATCCAGCCATCTACTTACCCTGACTACCCTTCCAGAGTCACTGGCTCTTGTAAACATAGAACATTGTCACAGTGAATAGAGTTCTCTAGTTTGCAGAACAAAAACAAAGCAAATAGAAAAAAAAGCTACATTTCTAAAAATATTTGTGTAAATGTGGTTAAGGTGTCAATATGTCGTCTGGAATAAAGAAAGGTTTTTTTCTTTTTTGCTGCATTGTACAAAATGCATTCTTTGATGTTTTTCTACACAGGTAGCTGCAAAAATACTGCTGTCTGTCATAGAAAGTGGCACATTCAACATGAGCAAATGCAGGTGTCACAAATATTTATTTTGTATACATTTCAGTCCATGGGTCTCTCTCATCCTTTCCAACTTTATTCTGGCAGATTCATGCTCCATGCAACAGCTTTTGTGACTTCTTGGTCACCTTAATTATGGCGTTCGCATTATTCGCTAGGGCCGGTCCTTTATATCTCACCTCCTTTCCACTGCTGCAGTGTACCTTCTCTCCACGACCGGCTAATCATCGACGAACCATGTCGTATGGAATTGCAGCTTTGGCGCGACTTTCTGTCTACTTGGAACGGTATTTCTTTCTTTTACAATGATTTCATCTCCCCTCCAGATGATATCCAACGTACACTGACGCAGTACCTTCCATTGGCTTCGGAGGCTATTATGGTGGGATGTGGTTTGCATCAAAATGGCCCCCCGAGTTCGACTCCATACGGCTTCAGTCCACCTTGCCTTCCTCAGCTTTTCATGAGATCTTCCCCATAGTTATCGCTGCCCTTCTTTTGGGTCACAAATAGTCTCAAAGCTCTATTCTCATCAACTCTGACAACTCTGCTGTAGAAGATAATATAAATAAATGACGATCCCGTTCTCCTGTCATTATGCGGTTGATCTGCACACTCACTCTCGTTTCAGCCCAGCATCAGTTTCTGCTTTGCTCAGCTCACGTTCCAGGTCTCGTTTTTCTTTTCAGAAATTCAGACTCTTGGCTCCTGCAGCGGCTCGCAATCCAACTGCGGTCCCACAGTTTTCAGCCACCATCCACAACTGACTCCAAAACTCCTACACCTCTCCATCGTATCCCAGAATTCTTAACAGTCTCGCTCCCGGTACTCTCTCAGCTTACCTAGCAGGCTGGAATGCCTTCAAGGCCTTTAAAGTATCATGTGGTTTATCTTTTACCTCACTCAAACCCATGTCTATCTGCCAGTTTGTCACCCACTCTCACTCCGTTCAAAAAATCTGTACGGACACCATCCAGACCTATCTTTCCGGTATCAGTTTCTTTATTAGATAGCAACCGGTAGTCCCTGTCCAGCCCTAAATCACTACTATGTAACTATGTTACTGAAAGGTCTGAGAAAGCATGAACTATATGCAGTTATTCAACGTTTGCCTCTTACCTCTGACCTCCTTAGTCATTGTATTTCCACACTTCTCTCTGGCTATTTATCTCCATTTACCGACTCAATGTTAGAGTCTATATTTCTACTCGCATACTTTGGTTTTCTGCGTTGCTCAGAGTTCGCCCCAACTTCAACCAGATTCGATCATTCCATTCATCGCTCTCTCTCTGATATCACCATTCATAACCAGGACACTTTTATCGACAACCTTCGCAGAGGCAAAACCGACCAGCCTTGTACATCCTGCTTCATCTATTTTTTTCACCTCAATTCCGACCTCAGCCCTTATGAACCTATCTCCAACTACCTTCGTTCCTCACTAACAAGTAAGGCTTAGCCATCAGACCCCCCATCAGTCTCCCCAGACTTCCCTTCTCGCCGTTCATTCAATAAACCTTTAATCAATCAATGATGCGTGGTCCCTGCTAGTGAAATGGAGTTAACATATGTTCAGGAGGAAAACCACGCTTCAACTCTCATCGTATGCAGTAATCAACACTAACTTAATCCTCCTGGCTCATGTCCGGTAGTGGCCAAATTAGCATAATGTTCTTTAAAATATTATGGCTTCTTGCATCTCCTCAATCCCACTGACACGCCTTCCGGTATTAAAGCAAGGTCTGGGGACTTTGGGACAGGCTCTCAAATCTCTGGTGCTGAGTTCACCGAGGTTGTTAAAAAGCTCCTTGGTGGCAGGGCTCCGCGGGTGGATGATATTCGCTCAGAGTTCCTCAAGGCTCTGGATGTTGTGAGGCTGTGTTGGTTAATGCGGCTCTGCAATATTGCTTGGACTTTGGGGGCAGTTCCCTTGGATTGGCAGACCGGGATGGTGGTCAGGGGGACCCCAGAGTGTGGTCCAAATACCGGGGGTCAAACTGCTGAGCCTTACTGGTAAGGTCTATTCAGCGGTTCTGGAGAGGAGAGTCTGACGGATAGTCGAACGTTGGATCCAGGAGGAACAACGTGGTATTCATCCTGGCCGTGGAACACTGAACCAGCTCTACACCCTCAGCAGGGTCCTGGAGGGTGCGTGGGAGTTAGCCCAAAATGTGTTTTGTGGACTTGGAGAAGGCGTTCGACCTTGTCCGTCGGGGAATCCTGTGGGGGGTACTCCAGGAGTATGGGGCACCAGGCCCTTTGATAAGGGCTGTTAGGTCCCTGTATGACCGATGTCCGAGTTTGGTTCGCATTGCCGGCAGTAAGTCGCGTTCATTTCCAGTGAGAGTTGGACTGTGACAACGTTGCCCTTCTTCACCAATCCTGTTCATAACATTTATGGATGCCAAGGTGTTGAGGGGTTTCGTTTTGGTGGCCTCAGGATCGGGTCTCTGCTTTTCGCAGATGATGTGGTCCTGTTGGCTTCATCTGAACGTGATCTACAGCTTTCGCTAGAGCGGTTCGCAGCCGAGTGTGAAGCGGCTGGGTTGAGGAGATTGATGCAGTTATGCAGTCGCTGTACTGGTTGGTCGTGGTGAAGAGAGAGCTGAGGCGAAAGGCAAAGCTCTCAATTTACCGGTCGATTTACTTTCCTACCCTAATCTATGGTCACAAACTCTGGGTGGTAACTGAAAGAACAAGTTCACGGATACAGGCGCTTAAAAGGTGGCTGGGTTCTCCATTACAGATAGGGTGAGAAGCTTGGTCATCGGGAGGGGGCTCAGAATAGAGCCGCTGCTCCTCCACATCGAGAGGAGCCTGTTGAGGTGGCCCGGGCATCTGGTCAGGATCCCTCATGGACGCCTCCCTGGGGAATGCCTCGGGATTCTTCCCGAGGAGCTGGCCCAAGTGGCTGGGGAGAGGGAAGTCTTGGTCTCTCTGCTTAAGCTACTGCCCGGCTACCCGACCGCGGATAAGCGGAAGAAGATGGATGGATAGCTTCTTGCTATTGAACGGCTTCAAACAGCCTTTTATTTTAGTGTTTGCTTCCCACTCCTTTCTATATTTATTAAGAGTCCAGTTTAAACTCAGAAGTGATCAGACAGACCAGATGAGGTGAGAAGGTGACAGGGGATGAGTGAAATCGGTGATTTTAGTGTGCAGTCGTTTATTTTAGAAAATATTTTACGTTGGAGCACAGGTGTTAATAGGCGGCGGCTTTAAGCAGCAGCATGGCAGGGTTAATATCTGCTCCGCCTGAGCTGGACCTGTGCAGGCCGAGCTGCTGGGCTAGAAATGCTCTGGTTCGGCAGCAGTGCCGTTGCCGCAGTAACAAACATACGTACTCCACTTTAGAGTCTAAGTATCCAGTAACACCATAAAAAATCACTTTATTTGTCATTTGTCGCATTTTTCGGTAGACGAGTCTAAACTCTTGCTAAATAGAGCTACATATCAGCTTCATTAGCAGGGCTTCCCTGCTCTGGATGTCACATGACCGTGCGAAGTCATGGGACTCAAGGAAATGCTCATTTCTTAAAAGGTCCGGAGCACTGCTAAACTAAAACACATCTTTTCTTTTTTTTCACATACAGAATTTACCGACACGGGCAAGATTGCGTCGGTAACAGACATACATTTCGGTAACGGTAAATTTTCGGTATACCGCCTAGCCCTAGTCACAATTCGATTTGATTCTTGATTTTTTTGTTTATTTTACAGTACAGAGTGCTATGTCATTTTTAGACTAGTCTATGATGTTTCATTTTATTAATTACATGTTGTACAGTAAATCTAATTTTAGAAGACAAAAGTGATGCAATTTTTATGATTCTTGTATAATGTATTAGTCATTAAGGGTAAAAATGAAATATTTTATTTACAATAAATGTGTAACAGTCTTTTTTAAATATTAGTAACAGAGAGTGGCTGCCATCTAGTAACTCTTTATAGTTGCTTCAGAAAAACAAGTGGGGACGCAATGCAATGATAATTAAAATAAATTCTATAAATAATAAAATCATTGGCATTCTCACAAACATGACTAACTCTCTCTCAGCAACGGAGGCAGTATCAAAGAGAACTGTAGAACCATGTTGTCTGTACCATTTTGATTCTGTTGAACTTTCGGAATTATCACAAGTATTAGTTTCATCTAAACCCTCAACTTGTATGTTAGACCCAATACCAACCAAATTATTTAAGGAAGTGTTCCCTCTGGTTACTGGCCCTATCCTAGACATGATGAATCTATCTTTAATAAAAGGATATGTGCCACAGGTATTTAAGGTTGCTGTAATTAGGCCTTTATTTAGGAAACCCTCCCTGGATCAAGATGATTTAGCTAACTACAGACCTATATCTAAACTTCCTTTCTTATCCAAAACTCTTGAGAAAATAGTTGCTAATCAAGTATGTGAGCATCTAAACAGCAACAACATGTTTGAGGAATTTCAGTCAGGTTTTAGAGCTCATCATAGCACTGAAACATCACTAGAACAAGTTACTAATGATATTCTAGTGGCCTCAGATAATGGATTTGTGACTGTTTTGGTCTTGCTAGATCTCAGTGCTGCTTTTGACACAGTCGATCATAATATTCTCTCAGAAAGGCGCGAACATGTGGGGATAAAGGGAACAGGACTAGGTTGGTTTAAATCATATCTGTCCAACAGATTCCAGTTTGTTCAGGTAAACAATAGATCTTCTTAAATCTTCTTCACACTCAAGGGTTACTTGTGAAGTACCACAGGGTTCTGTGCTTGGACCGATTCTCTTTACTATATATATGCTTCCAATTGGTAAAATAATTAGACAACAGGTATGAATTTCCACAGTTATGCTGATGATACACAATTATATTTATCCATAAAACCTGATTAAACTAATCAGTTAGGTAGATTACAAGCATGTCTGGAAGACATAAAAACTTGGATGACTCTGAATTTTCTGCTCCTAAATTCAGACAAGACAGAGGTTGTTGTCTTTGGACCAGAACCTTTAAAAAGGAAACTGCTAGGTCAATCACTTCATCTGGATGGCATTAATGTGGCCTCTGGTAATAATGTAAAGAACCTTTGTGTAATTTGTGACCAAGACATGAAATTTAAATCTCATATTAAACAGGTTTCTAGGATTTCTTTCTTTCACCTTAGAATATTGCTAAAATTAGAAACATCCTGTCAAGGAGTGATGCAGAGAAACTAGTCCATGCATTTGTGACTTCAAGGCTGGACTACTGTAATTCCTTATTATCAGGAAGTCCACAAAATGCAATCAAAAGCCTTCAGTTGATCCAAAATGCTGCAGCAAGAGTTCTGGTGAATATTAACAAGATAGATCATATTTCTCTTGTTTTGGTTTCTCTCCATTGGCTCCCTGTTAAATCCAGAATAGAGTTTAAGATCCTCCTCCTTACGTATAAAGCCCTTAATAATCAAGCTCCATTGTACATCAGAGATCTGATTGTTCCATAAGTTCCTAACAGAGCACTTTGTTCTCAGAATGCAGGCCTACTGGTAGTTCCTAGCATTTCAAAAAGTAGAATAGGTGGCAGATCTTTTAGTTATCAGGCTCCTCTCCTGTGGAACCACCTCCCAATTTTAGTTGTGAGGCAGATACTCTGTCTGTTTTTAAGACTAGGCTTAAAACCTTCTTTTTTGATAAAGCTTATAGTTACTTATATAGACACTAGACCTTATAATCCCTCTCTGATTTTTAACAGTAATGTATTAATTTACCAGGAGAAAATTATTAGAGAATTGAACAAAGGTTGAATCATGAATCAGGACAGAAAAAGATTTACACCAGGTTTTAAGGCTAGAAAGTGATTGACAAAGATAATGCCAGAGTCTTCGGAAGAGCGGGCCTTTATCTACTGTCGTGATTCATATTTTTTGGGGCTACTTTATATAACAGTCTCGTATTGAATATGTTTATATAATCTTTAGTTAGTATTCAGAAAGTAAAAGTCTGTTTTAATTAGCTTGCATGATAGTAAAGAGATGTTTTGTCAAGTATTGTTTATGGGGGTAAGCTTTTAAGTCGTAAAACTCTAGGCTAAAGTTTATTGCATGTTAGGATGCGGAGATAAGAAACAGAGTAGGGAGTAGACAGTCATAAACAGACCGGACGGTTACAGCGATAACTCAGGAAACCTTGAGAATAAATGTTTGGTGTAATAAAAATCTAGGGGGAGGAGAATAGACATGTGAATACGTTCTTTGTTCTTCTTTAATAAAAATGGTACAGCCCTGTATACGACGGTTCAGTTCAGTTCAACTCAGTTCTGACTGTTCCCCATCTGCAGGTGTGTATGAGTGTGAAACAGAAATTCTGTGTCTGTGCATTATTTTCTCTCTCTGTCTCTCAGCTCTGACTTTATTTTGGAAAACTTCCCGCCGGGGTTTAAATGTTGGCGCCCCTACACTCTCCGGAAGCGAGTGCCGATCGTATGGTAACTAGGAGCCAACACATGGTGGAGGATGCGTGCTCCGTAATTCGGTTTTAAGTTGTTTCGGAGCTGGGAGAGATTGAGTGTGAGTAGTAAAGTGTGGCATAACTGGTTGATGCGTGTGTTTGTGACATTACAGTAATTTTGTGTTTTTTCCTTGGAGTTCAACAGAGAATCGGAGAGCGACTGGATTGATCCTTGCTAAATCAGCACCCGGGTGGTTTTGTATCAATCTGGAACAGCGCTAACACCAAATTAATAGGTATTGATTGATCTAACCGTTCTCCGTTTAATGTTGATGTGTTGTTTTTTTGGTTAAGGGCCGACCACGGTGCGGATCGGTACTCGACGAGTTGGCCACTCTACCCAGAATAGGACGCTTTTCTGGAGGCTCCCAGGCTACGAGCGACATAGCAGCACAGGGCCTGTGGCGCCCTCTGACTGCTGGACGTCTGACCTGGGAGGGGGCTGCGTTTATTCCAAACGTGCAGCTGAGCACTGCGAAAGTGGAATTGTGATTATGGTCCAGTTTTTGGTCGGTCCGGTTTGAGGTTAGTGTTTGATAAATATTGTAAAATTACTGTACTTGTTTTGGTGTGATAGTGGGTGTGCTTGGACGGAGTGGAGGCTAGGGAAGAAAGCTACTAGGTAGCTTTTTGCACACCGGCCTCATATAAACTCCTCATTTAGGGGAACTAACTGACTGAATCTAAAACCATAATTCCTCTGCGAATTTTAAACGCCTAGTCGATGCCCTCGTTTTCTGTTTGTGCAGATTACGTAGAAGCTTGGCATTGTAGAGGAATAATGGGAAGTATAATTTTCAGTTGGTTACAGTACCACCATATCTAGCTTACAGCTAACATACAGTGTGTGTGAGTCTCGCCTGGAATAAAGGCGTTCAACCTTGTACACTTACGTAAACACGTCTAAAGCATTGTTTAACACATATATAGGACTATTGTTATGGATAACTGGTAGTAAACTCTTTAGAATATATATATAAAATAACTTTTTATTGTAACGAAGCGGCACCGTTTTGTTCAGATTGAGCTGGGGTGCTCATGCTTACAGCTACACTCTGGTAGCCTAGCTTCCGACCGGTATTTGTTTGACACGGTTAAACAGCTATTAGAGTTTTTTTGGAGACGAAGTGTGGTTCTGCTGGAGGCATTTTGTTTTTGTCTTTGGTTGGTTTACTTATGAGTACAGTTTGTTCGGTTTAACATTGTAGTGAAGAATTAGCCGTCTTTGTCCCGGTTGTTTTTTTTCCATTCCGCGTGGTGACCCGGAAGTTCTATTGTGTTTGACTTGGTCCGCTAATTCGGTCGAGTTCTTTTTTGTGAAAACGATCTACGATTGTGTTACAAAGCGAGTTTTACAGATATTTTTTCGGTTTGTTTTAATGATAAATGAGACTGCTTTTATATTGGGAGAATTCTATTTCTTTGTGTGATTCGTGGAAGTGTCCGTCGCGGGTTTTGCCGCCGGCCGGACTTCATTAAAATTCTTTGTGTTTTAGACAAAACAGCTGATATCTCAGTATATAAATAAATTAATGAGAAAATAAAAAGTTTGTTATAAACCTTTTTAGCTTTCCTTCGTTTCGGCTTTGCATAAATCATTATTAAGGTTAATGTTATATGACTAAAATAATACATAAACCACTTCACTATAAAGAATAAAAATAAATAAGTTAAATAAAATACTGCCTGTCTTTACTATTAACTGCATTAATATTGGG
Source organism: Apricaphanius iberus (assembly GCA_028564705.1). Taxonomy (NCBI): domain Eukaryota; kingdom Metazoa; phylum Chordata; class Actinopteri; order Cyprinodontiformes; family Aphaniidae; genus Apricaphanius; species Apricaphanius iberus. Next base: position 91,392 of record JAPXFQ010000499.1, on the reverse strand, counting down.
ATAAATTTGGCCTACTAATTGATAGTTTTTCAATTAAAATAAATAATTTACAGAGTTATTACAAATTGCCTACTTCAATTTTAATCCATTTTGGATTTTGTTTTAAACTTTCAATGGCAGCCGAATATAACTTGCTTCCTGCTCCACAGGAACGGGAGTGGCGCACGTTAGGTGCCCAATTGTTATTAGGCATTACAAGGCTATATTCTGTTTTGGTTAGTGGGACCAGTACAAAATGTAAAAAGCAGTTCCAGGCCAAGATGACGCCCAGGTGGGCTCGTGGAGATGAGAAGAGACAGTTGTTAAACTTAGTTAAAAAAAAAAACAGAACAGGAGACTGATAAATTGTTCTTGGCATACAATAGTAGATTAATGGAGAAAATAGAGCAGCACGAACACAGGTTAAATACAGTTCAACAACAGATGGATGAGATCCTGAAGGATCAGGGAAGATTAACGTCTGTGGTACGAGGGCAGGCTGCTGACCTTCGGGGGAGTGCCAGCCCCACTAAACGTGATGAATGTGCAACAGTTGGACAGGTTAACGACGTACAGACGTTGAGAGTTGACCAGGGTGAGGGGGTTTATCAGAATACCAGAACTCATGGGGGCCCTGATTTAATGCTTCCTGTAGTGGGAGCTTCAGATGGTTCAGGAATTTACAAACCATCGGAGAGACACATAACACATTATTTACAAGAAGCTCAAGATTCTGCTGAGGAGAATATGAAAATGGAGACTGCTTTGCTGAAGCTCCAATTAAAAGAGGCTCAGAATAAATTGAGTGACTTATATCAGTCAATAAAAGTGAAGCAGATGGTGGCTAAAGCAGCGCCGACTGTTGGATCAGCTACAGTGTTGCCTTCCTTTCCTGTAATGTATGCTGCAGCCGCACCGAATCAGCCATTTACTGCTCCTTATCGGACATGGCACTCTCGGGGACGGTCACGTGGTAGGGCCAGGTTTGGTGGTAATAGAGGCCTGGGAAGAGGGCAGCCAGGTGCTGACGGTTGTCGGAGGTGTGGCTCAAATGAGCACTGGGTGAAGGACTGTCCACATCCACGAGGGGGCGCTATTCCTCCCGGTCAGCCACCTTCACATTTTGCTCCGAATCAGCATATGGTTCCTCCCTCCTATCAAGGAGGACAGGGGGGGCCTCAGTTTTGACAATGCCCACAGAGTACCTTGGTGAGCAGGACTAAGGGGGATCCAATGCTCACAATGGACATATATGGACATTCATTGCCATTCTTGGTGGATACTGGTGCTACTTTCAGCACGCTGGACAGAGTTTTACCAGACGTCAATTTTTCTGGGAACACAGTGTCTGTGATGGTCATCTCTGGGGCTCCGATGATTCTCCCTGTCACTCAACCATTGCCTGTTGCGGTGGGAGGTCAAAGACTATCACATCCTTTTGTCATTGCTCAAACCACTCCTGTCAACTTGTTAGGCAGAGATCTGCTTATCAAACTGGGTGCTACTATCCTGTGTACCCCTGATGGACTTATGGTGACTTTTCCGAATGGACATACACATTGCTGTGTCACCATGAGTGGTCAATTTTTGCTGAAAGATGACACTTCACAAGTGGCTGATATTTTCTGGGCCAGATTGACTACGATGTCTGCACGTGAATCTTCTGCGGCTGAATTTCTGAGATGCTGGAAGCCGTGGCTGCTTGAACTCCAGCCTTTTGTTCCACCGCCTGACCCATTACATGTTACCGTCCTATATGAGAGGGGCGATCCTACTTTGTATCAGGAAAAATTTGAAACAGAACTTGAAGGACAAACTTGGTCTGTGGCTTCGGGTCCATGCTTTGTGGGGAAGGAGGGTGTTGCACTGTTTGCTGATCTGACTTCAGAGCAGCATAAATGGTATATGATGGAAGCTGAAGCGCTTCCTCACATATCGCTATTGTTGCATCCAAAACTTCAAGCTAAAGATTTGGGGGGAATGGTTAAAAGGGGAGTTGCATTAAAGGATTGGGTTCCTACCCAGGTACCTTCGGTCTCTTTTTCTCATTCTTCTCAGATGTACAAAATAGACACGCAGCTCTCAGACACTACTTTTTTGGAACATTTGCAGCTTTCTAGAAATCATGGCAGAGAAAAAACAGATCATCCTGATGCAGTGGAGGCATTAAAGGTCGTGCCTGACTCTTTGTGGTCAGATGGTCCCACTGATGTCGGTCTAGTGCATACAACACCCATCACATTTGAGATGAAACATTCTGATCCAATTTGGCGTCCGCAGTATCCACATAAACCTCAGGCTGAAGAAGGTATTGCAGACACTATTGCAGGGTTACTTGAAGTAGGAGTTTTAGAACCATCGGATTCTCCATATAACACCCCTATTTTTCCTGTAGAAAAACAAGGTACTGGTAAATACAGAATGGCACATGATTTGCGTGCTGTCAATGAGGCCCTCAAAACCCCTCCCATTGCTACGCCCAATCCGTATACAGCTTTGGCATCTCTTACACCTGATTTGAAATGGTTTACCTGCATAGATTTGGCTAATGTGTTTTTCTGTTTACCCCTCCATCCTTCTGTCAGGGATGTTTTTTCATTTACATTCAGAGGCAGGAAGCTACGTTATAGTAGGCTTCCGCAGGGTTTCGCTTTGAGTCCAGGTTGTTTAATCAGGTATTGAAGCAGTCATTAAGCACTGTACAGCTCCCTCCAGGCTGTGTTCTGACCCAGTATGTGGACGATTTGATTTTGGCGGCCCCTACTGTTGAAACATGCATAGAAGCTACTCTAGCTGTGTTACAACATCTGGGAAAAGAGGGTTATAAAGTCTCCCGCGATAAGCTTCAGTTGGTCAGGCAGGAGGTCCAGTTCCTGGGGCGGAAGGTGACAGCTCAAGGCGCTGGACTGACTGACACCCACAAGAATGCTATTTTGGCTCATTCTAAACCGCTCACTGTTAAATCAATGCTGTCATTTCTGGGACTGACAAATTTTTCCAGACATTATGTGCCTCATTACACGAACCTAACCACACCACTCAGAGCGCTTGTAAATGCTCATGGTATGAAGAATCTGCATGCTAAATTAGTATGGGATATACCAGCTGAGGAGGCATTTATTAAGTTGAAACAGGCTCTAGCACAAGCAGCTGATTTGGCCACTCCTGACTATACATGTCCATTTTTTTCTCAACACATCAGAGACAGATGGGATTGTTAATGGCATTTTGTTTCAGAAAAAGTGTGGTCAGAGACACATTCTTATGTATCTTAGCATAAAGCTGCAAGCTATTGAAATGAGACAGCCACCTTGCACGAGACACGCAGCCGGTATTGCTCATCTAGTGGAAAAAACATCACACATTGTCAGGGGTTATCCACTTCATATTTTGACATCTCATGGGGTCATGGCATTGGTTAATTCTGAGATGTTTACTCTTTCAACTTTGCGTCAACAGCGAATTAGCAGAGTTTTGGAAGCACCGAACATTGTTTTTACGCATGAAGGAATAAACATGGCTGACCAAATGACAATCTCTGGGGAGCAGCATGACTGTGTCAGACTGAATTCGGTTGCTCAAAAAATACGTCCTGATTTGCGATCTGACCCTTTGCCTTCAGGTGTTGTGCTTTATACAGATGGTTGCTGTTTTAGGGATTCGCAGGGGCAGTTGAGATCAGGTTTTGCAATAGTAGAGCAAAATGGGGATTCCTTTCAGACTGTTGTTTCAGGGAAGCTTGATGGCAAGCAGAGCGCACAGCGTGCTGAAATAAGGGCTCTTATTGAAGCATGCAAGTGGGGCAGAGATAAAGATGTGACGATTTACACTGATTCGAATTATGGGTTTTCTGTCATTCATTATGAATTACCACAGTGGAAAAGAGCAGGCTTTGTTACCACTACGGGTAAGCCTATACAGCATCATGCAGACATTATGGAACTTTTGGATGTTGTCATGTTACCAGCTAACCTTGCTGTTCTTAAATGTAAGGGTCACAGCAAGGCTGACACTGTTGATGCGCGTGGAAATGCTGCGGCAGATTTGGCTGCAAAAGAGGCAGCGGGTTACCTGTCACGTGTCCACACGCAGCTGATTGTCACGTCAGCACAGGAAATGTCAGACAGTTTTACTGAGGAATTGCAGTTGGCGCAGCAGGCTGCTGCGCCACAGGAGATGACTGTGTGGAAGGATAGAGGTGCTGTTTTTGCTGATGGTTTTTGGCGTGGGCCTGGTGGCCGTTTGGTTTTACCTGCCGCGTTAAAACCCACCCTTTTTCAGGAGGCTCATGGTGTGGCACATGTGTCATACACTCAGATGAAACGTAATCTTTGTTTTTGGTGGCATCCTTTCCTGCCACATATGATTAAGCGTTTTTTGAGTGAATGTGTGGTGTGTGGTCAATTTAATCCTAAGCCTACTATCAAGCCAGAAATGGGAGCCTTCCAGGACTTGTGCAGGCCTGGCGAGGAGATCGTGATCGATTATACAGATATGGGGACACCTGTTAGGGGTTTCCGATACCTGTTAGTGATTATTGATTCATTGACCTCGTGCTTTTCTGCTTTTCCTGCTAGACCGGGAGACTTCTCAAACGGTGGTGAAATCTTTGATTAACCACTGGATTCCGTGCCATGGCTTTCCGACTAAGGTCAGGTCTGACAATGGCACACATTTTAAAAATAAACATCTCCGGCAGGTTGAGGAACAGATGGGAATAACCCACAAGTTCGGCTGCTCGTACTCATATTATATCAATTACCAATAATATTATCTCTCTAAGACATATATTCTGGAGAGGGTGCAGTCCTATGAGCAAGGAGAGATGCATAAGCACTACACTACTTACCTCCTTCTTTCCTCCTGGATTTCCAGGCAGGGAGTAGAGGGAGATGGAGTGTTCAGCACGATCCGGCGAGGGGAGGATGCAGCCCGGTCCAGCAGCCCTCCTCGACTCCATCTCCCTCACACCGTACATTGCTAATAGACTTAAGAATTAGGGGGTAAAAAATATCCTTTTTCAGACTCAACCGACCCTAACACACCTTCTACTTTTCTTTTCTACTACTCTCCAGATATATTTTTCCAAATGTTAATGCAATTGTTAACCCAGTTTTCTCTCAGTGTTTTTTCTCCCCATAGAAGCTCTACTCGGTCTGGTACCCTGCTCAGCTATAATGACGCCTGCTGGATGGGTAGCGCTGGTCCAGATGATGCTCAAAGTCACCGACCATCCTCCATGCTGTCTCTTCTCTGTTTTCTCAGACCCCCAGACGGTCATGGCAGATGACCTCTTGTACTGAGCCAGGGTTCTGCCAAAAGTTTCTTCCTGTTAAAGGGGAGTTTTTCCTCTCCACTGTCGCTACATGCTTGCTCAGAATGAGGGTTTGCTGAGGAATTGCTTTGGTTGGAGTCTTAATGATCCGGGCACAACCTCACGCCGATGACTCAAAGCAATCTGTTGGGATTCCTTACATAGAAACTTAACTGATTGGAATGTTTGTATAATTGTATTGAGATGACTTTTGTTGTAAAGTGCATTGAGATGATATTTGTTGTGAACTGGCGCTACATAAATAAAAGTGAATTGATTTGAAAAATGCTTCAGTCCAGACGCAGGTCTTCTTGTTTACAATATGAATGTGGACTTAACTCATCGGGAACTCAAAAGTTTGTCACCGGGGATTTGAGAGTAGGAGCGGCTCTAGCTCTGGTCCCACTGCTTCATCTATCGTAGCCGTGGTCGAGCTTTAGCTTAGCCAATAGCTACTTGTTAGCATCAGCTAATGTGCTCTGTAGAAGTGTGCTCTGATCCCGGGAGATGTAATACATGCAGTTACAATGCTACCAGGTACTGTTGTGAGCTGTATGAGAACTGGTGAGTTACTTGTTAGGGAAAATGCAATGTGTGGTTCTTTCTGATGAGGAAATCTTAATAAATAGTTGGTCGCCTGCCAACTGATGCTACGGAATCTGAGTGGGACACCCAGTAAATAAAGGAGGAGGAGGTGATTGCCATCCTCTTTTTGATTTAGATGTGCAAGGTCATAACATAATTTTGATAAATTTCATATATATATATATACACACACACACAAATGATAATAGTTTAGCACCTGCCTAGATAGGGCTGTGTTGAATAACTAGATGAAGGAATGAATTCTAAACATGTTTTGAAACATGGAACCTTGACACATATATGTGTGCAGAATAAAAATGACAAACAGGGACTTTCTAAATACAAAGGTTTATTTACAAAAGGAGAAAAGGACAAACATTTAATCACTCAAGATAGTAACTAACACACTACTGATCAAAATAAATTAATAAACAAAATAAAAAAACAATGAATGTATAAATACGCAATAAAAATAGAAACCATACATTTTGCAAAGCTGGAATGAAAGCTACATTATCTTACTAATTGTGATTAGTTTAACTAATTAGCACCATTGATATACGTCTTAACCAATAAACAATGTAAGGACAAAACATTCATTGGATTAAGAAATGTTTTGTTTAAAAATGATCTGGATAATAAGTTATTGACCTTAGTGAAATTACTTCTATTATTGATTGATCATGGCAGTAAAAAATCTAATTGCAGTATTTTGATGCATTAAGGTGGGTTCAAACACAGCTAATAAGATTAGTTTTCAGGACATAAACAATCTACTTTGAATCTATCTCTATTTGAGCACAGTGCAGACCTAAACCATACACGTGTGGCTTATCTTAGCATATAGCTTCCGGGTAACCCACATGGTGAGGTTTGGAGGCACTAATACATTTATTGAACATTAAACAAAGAAAAGGAAACTCCTCTCGGATTGAGCAACTCAAATTGCAGCATCTAAAGGACTCTTGGTCGGGAAAATCTTTTAAAACACTGGTTAAACTTCACTCTGACTGCATGTCTGTACCCAAACAAGCAGATAAAATATTACTCACAGTAACTAATCACAGTGAAACATAACCATTAAATCTTAAATCTCTGCCCAAACAGACCTTATAGAATGTTTAATGTTCTCCAGGCATCTCCTTGTTGATGGGATCAGACGACGTTAGCCTAGCAGATTAACAATGGCAGCGGTAGATAGTTAACAGTGAACTTCATGGCTGTTGGAGACGCAGGTAGCTGGTCCTCCAATTTGGCTAAGCAGCGATCAGCTCCAACTTCCCTTCACTGACAGTACCTTTGGCAGCTTTCTCCAACCAGGCATCCATCCATCCATTTTCTGAACCGCTAAATCCTCCAGGGGTCGGGGGGTCAGGGGCGCTGCTTAGAATTTTGGGCCCCATGACAAGAATCTTGGCAGGGCCCCCAACACAGCTTAGATTTTTTTCATGTTAATTTATATAAAATCGTGCACTTTATGGTATTTTTACTATCATTCTCTTATATTTAAGTCAATCAGACTTTATGTGAATCATATATAACTGTTTCTGTACTGCTAGACCACCTTAAATTCATTCTGTTGTGCTTGCAGTAGCAATGTAAGTGGATAAAAAATTATTTACTCTTATTTTTGCAAATTGTTTGAAAAGTGGTATTGGATGGTATAACACAATCAGGATTTATAAAAGATAGGTCTATACATAATAAAATCAGATTAGTCCTTGATTTAGTAGATTTATAATTCTTTGATTGAAGATAAGGGTTTCATTTTAATTTTTGGATCTTTACGTAGCATTTGATTCTGTTGAACATACATGTATTATAAAAAACGTCAGAATATTTCGGATTCTGTACAGAGTTTATTAAAGCGATACATATAAAGTATGAGGATATTAATAGCTTGGTTTCTCTCCCCCAAGGAACAACTAAAGGATTCACTATCAATCGTGGAATCCGGCAGGGCATTCCCTTTTCTCCCTAATTATTTATTTTAGCTGCTGAGTTATTAGCTATATATATATATAAAAAACAGTCCAGATCCCTTTGATAATAATAACATTTGAATATTTTCTAAAGCATTAGGATTCTATTTACATTTAAAAAAGTTGAGCTTATGTCAATACATGATATGGAGCAAACTGACTTATATGGGATTCCAGTTAAAATTAGGTCAAATCTTTGGGAATGATTATAACTAAAGATACTAAAACCAGAGAAGGCTTAAATATTTTACCTGTAATAAAAAAGTAAATCTATACTCAACTCCTGGTTACAGGCAGAAACTCTGATAGAAATGCTCTGCCAGCTACTGTACAAACTACTTTGAGTTGTTTGGGAGGTTTCAGTGCATCTCTTGAAGATGATGTGGAATTATGTTACTATACGATCCCCTATGTTATCAAATACAGTATGATCCATCTCTGCCAACCATCATTCACAGAATGCTTTCATATTATCTAATCCAGAATGTTTGCAAACTAAATTTAAACAATGCAAAATCCTTTGTAGAAATGATCATATTATTCACATGATAAATATTCAAAATAATTTTATTAAAATTCACATAGTTTTAGGAAAAGTCAGGGACCAACAAGGCTTCATTACTTAATTTGACAAAGTTATTTAATATGCACATTGCAAAAGGGTCAAAATGACTGACTTGGACATTCTAATGAATAAGTGTATTTCACTGTTCAGAAGGATCAAGACCAGGAGCGGAGTTAGGGGGAGGCTACTTGGGCTTGAGCCCCGGATGTTTTCTGAGAAGCCCAGAATATGGAATTCGATTTTTGAAAGAGGAAAAAAGCTTCTCGGAAATAGTTGCATTACCAGAGCTCACCAGTGGGGCAGCAGCTATGTAAAGTAGTCTTTGTAGAGCCTCCCTGAGCCACCTGAAGAAGAAAGCACCTGCTTCGGCAGCTTCAGCAGCCTGCCTGCGGGGGATGGGAGAAGAGGGGAGACTGCTGCCTAATCACCTGCAGGAGAAGACCGTTGCTAATTTGGATATCAGGAACGTTTTAAAGTACAGATTGACTTTAAAAGTGCTGGCTTGTTAAATGTCAATTTACTGTAAGTTTTGGGAGAGAAAATTAATCATATAAAACATATGGGAGGAATATAAAAAACTAAAAGATAATAATCATGAAAAATAAGTAAATATCACAAAGTCAGATGTTGCCTGATACAACTCAAAAAGAGTAAAGTAATATTACAGTAAGTGAATATATATTGTAAAACGTTCAGAATGGGATATAAAATATAAATATAACATAGTCTATTGCACTTTTTCATCAGTTTGGCCACAGGGTCAGAAAATCTGGTCATGATTTTTTTTACTCTTTAGTCTTCTTACACTATTAAAGAGTATAGTCTATAGCATCTATTTAATTTTTAATTCATTTAAATACTCAATCTGAACAATCTGCTTTAGATCAAACATCAAACACATGACTATTTGTCACGTTTAATTCCTCCAAAATGACAACAAACACTGATTGTGACCCTATGTATAAACAATGAACTTAAATGTGAAATGTTCAGCTACGTTTTTATAATCAAACAGTGAGATTGCTGCAAAGGTTGGTATATAAGGTTTTGGACTTTTGCCTCGGAATTAGGATGATGTTCTGAAGCCTAAATATGTGCTCTGCTGCCACTGTAGAAAGGGATAAAAGCCCCACTCCACACGCCACAGTTTTGAAATCAAGGAGCATTTCTGAAATCAAAGTGATCAGAAGTCGTAAAGACTCTCTGAAGCAGCCATTCCCTGACTCAGAAGCTTCAACGCGAGAAAATACAGCATATGAGTAGTTTCTGTACCAGTAGTTGGCACTGTACTGTGTGTCTGATCAGCTGCTCTAACCACATATGTTCCCCGAGGCCTCAGTAACTTTTTAGCCTGTTGTCAGCTCCAAGAAAGGGATACATTAAGTACCTTGTTCGGGTTGGGGATAATTCTCAGATGCTGTTATGGGAATCTGTTTAATTGATGTAGTTTCTTGTACTCTGTGTAAAGTTGAAAATATCTTCAAATCTGCAACAAGTAGCCAGGGCTGTGCTGTTTTCAAATAATATGTTGTTATAATAAAAGATATTTTTATGTGTGTATGTATGTATGTATGTATGTATGTATACTTGCAAAGACTAACGGAAAAACCTGTGTATGAAAAAAAACAGCGAGAAAAACGGAGACCAGATTTATATCTAAGACAATAAGAACTTATTAGCTTTTTTGCTTGAGTGTTTAAATGAAGGCAACGTACCTTTTCTTCTTGTTTTGAAAATGTTTAATCTCTCATCTAAGATGCTTTGTCCAATCCGGTCTTTCGCAACCGAAGAAGCCTCTTGGATGATAGACTAAACGTTTCCAAGACAAGAAGAAAAAATCCAGGAGCCTTCAATTAAACTCTCAACACTATCATGTCCTGGATGACTGAGAATCTACATCAATGTAGCCCATTTCCTTTATATTATGTGCTCTTAATGGATGTAAGCAGTATTCCCTGGACCAGTGATCTGACATGACTTCAATCAACAGCCGATTATTGTGCTGTTTTAATGGAAAATGGTAAATGGACTGAACTTATATAGCGCTTTTCTAGTCTTACTGACCACTCAAAGCGCTTTACATTGAAGCCGCATTCACCCAATCACACTTGCATTGATACACTGACACCCAACATGGCTCGGTAGGACAATGTAGAATTTGGGGGTTAAGTGCCTTGCCCAGGGGCACATTGACATGTGAAGCTGGAATCGAACCTACGACCCTCCGATTGCAAGCCAACTACTCTACCACTGAGCCACAGTCGCCCAAGTCTGGGCCCAAGTCTGGGCTAATCTGGGCTAATCCCCTGATCTCCTTCAGTCCTAAATCCGCCCTTGATGAAGACCACATTTTGACAGAGGCAAGGTCAACTGACAGTCAATATAACATCTTATGTTTGACTGCATTTATAAGTTAACAGAGAAAAAAAGGGGGGTTATTGAGCTAACGTGGAAAAATTTGAGCAAAGCTACTGTATCACATCACCATGACGTGAAGATCTACAGAGCTACTCCGCTAATGAGTTAGCACAAATTTAAGTCAGAAAAAAATCACTTTAACTGAATAATGCGCACTTTAATGCAGCGGTAACTCACTACGAAATATGCTGAAACCATTTAGTGAACAAAAACGTATAAACAACCACAAATACAGTGATTTTATACTCTTCGCACCTCGACATAAGGGCTGCTGGCTATCAGTAAGACCGAGCCGACAGCCGAAGCAGATGAGGGAATCTCTATGGAACGCTTCTGAACAAGTTTACAAGTACAGTCAAAAGAACAAAACATCAACCTGACAGAGTGTAAATTGGTAAACCATCAAACTATTTTCCTGCCACTGTATCGCATCATCATGCCCAAATAACCCAGGAGAAAGCATTTATTACTTACCAATCCAGTAGAAACGTGGCTAGTTCAGCATCCATGCATCCTCCTGTATCTCACGGCGGCTGACACACAAAACTGAAAAGTTGTAACTGTCGTGGTCTCAAAACCACCCCTGCGTTCAGGAGTTCGGTGGAGCTTCAAATCTTCAGTAGAGAAAAACCTGGCTGAGACTTAATTTAGTTTCACCTCAGCAGAGCGTGGAGAAGACCTGTCCCCAGCAGTCTGAGTCCCAGGCGTTCTGACGCTCTTCTGCAGACAGGCTTGTTTTATTCATCCAACATGATGGCTCACAGCACATACACACCAATACATTTGCTGATTTATTTCCCCACACACACATTTCAGTTACATCTTGCGAGATAACAGGCACCTGGTGGTGCCTGATGGTGCCTGGTCCTGCTCTGAAAAACAAATCCATATATGGTACAGCACATCTCATATCAGATACTACTTCCTCTTAGGCCTTTAACAACTTTCAGCAAGCATGAAACATTTAATCACATTAAAAATCATCATTAATCCCCCTTTTGAACTCTCTTAAGAGTTCAACATAAGTCAAAGCAGTACATACCGTTAGTAGCTAGAAAGTAAATAAACATATCAAAAATCATAATCATGTTAGAAAAGCACACCTCAAAAAATTTTAAAGTACTTCAAACTCATCATCTTCATTCTCTTCCACAGGTTCTTCTCCTAAGAGAGCAATCATCATGTGTGCAGAGTCCTGAGGAGCAGGGGAGATGGCCGTGGTGATTAATCTGTTAAGGAGGGCGCGTAGGCATGGGATGCAACAGCATCCGCACGTGACCATAATGGCTGTAAACACTTCTAGGGACATCATTATAGACATAACTAAACTTTTATATTTACCAAACATTAAGAAAAGTTGGAAAGACCCGGTACCAGAGGGAATCTTCTAGTCTTTGGCGTGAGTCTTTATATATTAGACGGTGCCTGTCTGCTCTCGCAGCTGTCCAGGCTAAGGTATACCCTTCGAGATATTCTATCTGTCCGTCCCTGCCTTTTTCCGGCCAGACCAATCAAGTGATCCAAATTATCATGTGTGTTTTGTTTTTTCTGGCCCTGTAACATGTAATAATTATTCTATGCTACTGTAAGTAAGTTGATCCTTGAGCCAAGCGGTTGTCATTTTTTGCTTCAAAGTTGATTAGATATACAAGTGATTATTTAGTCTGCAGAGGTGAAAACAGTAAAATGATAAATGATAATAGTTACAACATAAGTTTTGCTCTTCTTAACCTGACACTTCCTTTCCCCTTCTCTGGCTCCTGGCAGCTGGGAAGTGTGGTTTCGCTCTTTGTCTTTGTAGCCGTTGGCTGGCCTTCTGTTCCTCCTCCTGGTCGTCTACTTCTAGTCCCAGTCCTCTTCTTCTTTGTGGACTCAGGGGTCGACTACCCTGAGCCCTGTGATTTGGCCGGGGATTATTCTGCCCCACTATTTGGCCTCCTCACCTAATTGGAGATCTTTCTTTGTCTCAGAGAGGGATCTCTGAGGTCCCTCCGTGGGGGCGCACTGGCTCCAGTGATACCAGGTGTCTCCTTTCCCCCTCAGGCGAACAGCATGAGACGTCCTCTCCACCACCTGGTATGGGCCCGTCCACCTGGGTTCTGACCACTTTCTCTTAGTGACCTTTAGCAACACCCACTCGACTTCTGGTGAGCTGGTGACCTCCGTTTCGCCTCTTTGGTCCTGGACCTGCTTGGAAAACTGAGATACCACACTTTGCAATATGTTAAAATACACTCTTTTACTCAGTTTCTCATTTTCATCTGCAGACAAAGGTAGTTTAGTGCTGGGCCCAGGAAATGGTCTACCTGTCTGTAGTTCATGTGGAGTGAACCCTGTGGAGTTATTTACTGAACTCCTTATGGACATTAATGCTAATGGAAGTGCATCTACCCAGTTTAATTTAGTCTGTGCACAGATCTTGCCAATTTGGTTTTTAATGATTGGTTCATTCTTTCCGCTTTTCCTTGAGACTGTGGATGATAGACTGTTCCAAATTTGTGTTTTAGCCCCAGCATTTGCTCTACTTCTTGTATATCTTTGTTTTTGAAATGAGTTCCATTGTCTGATCTGATTTTTTCAGGAAAACCCATGTTGGGAAATGTAGTGGTTTATCAGGCATTTGACTACCGTTCTACTGTCCTCTCCATATTGTCTAGCATTACACTAGCATACATTTATACTACTTTTCCTCCCCCTTTTTTCTGGAACAAAACGCCATTCATCCTTTCCTTTGTTCCAGAAACATCCAGATGAAACGGCAGACTGTAGTCAGGGGTGACTAGTTCAGTTGCTGTGGACAGACGTTGTTTGAGCTTAATGAAAGCCTCCTCTGCAGCTTGAGTCCATTTCAGAGGAGCAGACAGATTTCTCATGCCTAGCTCCCTGACGAGTTCCCTTAATGGTTGTGTTAGGCCTACATAATCTGCCAAAAAGTTTCTGTTGTATCCCGTTAGGCCCAGGAAAGACAACATTTCTCTCACTGTGTGTGGTAGTGGATGATGTAAAATAGAAGATCTATGTTCAGGGGAGAGGGAGACCCCCTTTTGGGATACCATTCTCCCTAAAAATTACACCTGTTGTTGAATAAAATTTAATTCGAACTGCAATTTATTAAAAATTGTTAAACCTACTTATTACTTTACATAATCACGTTAAATCCCAAATATGTTTTTTTTTTTTTTTAACGTGTCCTGTCTAGCAGTATGCTACTCAGAATTGGTGTCTGAGTACCAAGTACAAGCCCAACAGTTTTACTTTCCCAAGCAGAGTATTACAGCTTCGCTGTAGTACGCCACTTGATGTATATGTATGAAAAATCTTTATTAGTGATTACTGTGGGTTCAATTTCCTGACGTCATGGACATGAGACAAGAAGGGAGAAAGGAAGAAGGTGAAGAAAAGAAACCGGACCAACAGAGGGGCGAACCGATGACACAAGACAGGGAGGCAAATAAAGAACACAAGAAAACATCCCAGTCCTCCACCTCTGCCGGACGGCAGAGAAACAGTAATACAAAACAAAAACAACAAAGTGTACAGAACCAAACCAATAGTTCGGATCTGGTAGAATAAACAAAGAATTACACATTCACTACACACAAGCATTGATTAATGAACATAATACAAATGTTTCTGGTAAGCTCCTGTGAACAACTAACTAATGATGATAACCTCAGCTTAAGATATGTCCGTCCTCACCTATGTCCCCACACCTATGTGTGTGCGAGCATGCAGGTCGGAATAAGGTTTCCCCATGCAAGTGATTGATAGCTGGTGTAAGGAACCGTCAATCCGTCCTACAGGAATCGGCACAGACATGGAGGAGGCAAGAGATGTATGCATCCAGCGTCCCACAGAGTACAGAGTCCACAGGCGGATCAGCGCAGGGTCGATCACCCGCCAAGAGGGGAACAGATGGAAGCCCCAGGGGAGCACCCACCAGCCGCGATGCTGGGGCCCGAGAGATCGCAGTGACGAGCCCACGGGCTCCGCCGGTAACCGGCTACGCCAGGGCGGGCCCGGACCAGGAACCGGAGGCCACGGGGACCAGGGGCACCCCACCCCCCAGCGGGGCCCCAACCAGTGACCAGCCGACAAGGGTCCCCCGCCGCCGCCGCAGGCAAGGAGGACCCGCAGCCAACCGACGGACAACACACGCCGCCGCCACCCCGGACCAGTACCCACCGCCAACAACCCGGCCCGCCCCCACACATCCACACGCCAGGGAGCCACAGCGGATGTACGCCCTCCCCAGGCCGCGCCCAGCCGGCACCTGGACATCCAGATCTTCCAGCTCCAGGGTCCAGATCCCGCCCCACGTGGGGCGCCAAGATCAGGGGCCCAGCCAATGCCGGACAGCCCCACCAGGCGAACAGACCAGCCAGCTGAAGTCCTGGAACCGGCAGGAGGATTGGGCGCCAGGCACGGTCCCCACCGATCCACCGGACGGCACCAACCTATTCTACAAACCCGGCACCCCCATAAGAGGTGCCCCAGTCAATCCAAGGAGGACATCGGCCCGAAACAGCGGCCGCCCGACACACCGGACCACCCAGGACCCGCCCGACATGCACCAGGACCGAGCCGGGCCGCAACCGGGACCCCCAGCCCCAGGCATCGAGAGTCATCATCAACCAGCGGGCAGGAGCAACCATCACCGACGGGGAGTGACGGGGAGGGAAGAAGATGCATCAGGCCAGAGAGCAGCCAAACACCCAACCTGACAGGTAGACATAGACAGACAGAGACACTCATACGTACCCTCCCTTTCTTGTGTACACATTCTTACAAATACAGGACATACGAAAAAAGGACGCTATACCCTCATTCATACCCCCCATACGTACACTATACTCCATACTCCCAGGCCCAGGGACAGACACCCCAGTAGAGAACCCTGCCCCTGCACCCAGGAGACAGACCCCTTTGCCCACCAGGACGGGGACAAGTAGACCGCCAAGGCCCCACACCGGCAAGAGCAGCCCACCAGCCCAGGACCCCGACCAGACGGCGTGATGTTCTATCCGGGCTCCGACCCCTGATGGTCCAACGAACAGGGGTGTGGAAAGACCCCCCAGCCTCTCTCCCCCAGCTCAATGTGGTGTTGTTGCGTGTTGTTCTAATGTGCACTTAAAACAGAGGGGGGGGACATGGGAATACTGCCGGGTACCCCCATCTCCCCCCCCGGGCCCTCAGTGTCTAGATGCGTTTAACCAGTGGGTGCCGGCACCACAGGCGAGGCCCCCTCAACGGGGGGGCCTCGCCTGTGGCGCCACACCGCCAGGTCCCTACATGTGCGTTCCCTGTAAATGTTGCAAGTGTAGTGTCTAAATTGCTCAATAAAATCGGGACCCAGGCCGCCACCGGGTAGCGAAGACGGAAGCTCCATCCCGCACCCCAGTGACGTGCCCACGTCCCAAGGCCTTGTGAATGGTAGAATGAAGGAGCAGGTGGACAGAGGCATGGGGATGGGGAGAAAATAACTGGGGTGACCATTGCCAACCCCAGGGAGCCAGCTCCCCTGCTGACTCCAATAGGCACCCCCGTTCGGCCCGATCCACCAGGGGTGGGAGGCCCCAGCACGTCCAGTCGGGGCCCACGGCAGCGGTACCGCCGAGCCCCATGGGGGCCCCGGCAATCCACCAGCCCCCATGCCAGGGGCATACCTAAATCCTCCCCAACATTCACACTGCTAACAAAACACATGTCACTAGACACCCAGGTTGAGTTTAGCCTAGAATGTTGTTAACTGTATTAAATCTTTGCTATATCATATTCCCTTATTAATAATACTTTGGTCTCATAATATAATGTTTGTTTTTCTCTTTTCTGTGTCCTGAGTACCCCTGCAGAATGTGTCGTCCAATTAGAGATTAGTTTCTGCCAGTTACCTCAGCCTTATTTAGTATCCATGTTGATAGGAGGAGTATATACCAACATTACCAAGTATGTCATTTTAATAACATAACAATACAAATGCACCCTCTAAAATGCAAAAACTAAACTATTATCTAACATTGAAATATAAGGTAAAAGTTACTTCCCGATTCCGTGTTCTTTTATTGGACATCCACTCCTTTTCAATCTAATCCAACTGTATTGTGCTGAGAAATTATTTCACCCATCTAATTAAAAATAATCCCAGGGGAAAGAGCAAATCCATCTTATTTTGGTGCAACACCGTTGTTATTCCTGAAAACTAAACAAAAACACCTCCCTCATTGATGGATTTAAAAGCAAGAGCAGGCTCAAGAGTTTACTTTTTGTCTACAGTTCAACTGATTACTATCCATTTGCTTGTTCAACCAAATTGATTCTTTTATTTACTTATTTTATTTATCAAGTTTAAGACATACTTATATGTCTGTTTTACTATGTCTCTTTTTAAATGTTATCAATTATTCTATTATCCATTTCAGCTTTTTAATCATCTTAATCCGTGAAGCACTTTGATTCATTCTTTCTGCTAGAAATCAAATACAATTCTGACTTACTTTTGATTTAGCTGTTCCATTACAATTTATCCTATCTTAAATTTAGTACATCCCTGTGGATGAAACGTAAAAATAAAGATATCATTTAAGTAACCGTTACAGTTGTGCATTAATAAGGAATGTATCCTTTGTATTCCTTAGGTGTTGAATTTGCTATGTAAATAAAAAAAAAAAAGAAAATTTTTTCTCTCTCACCAGCCAGCAACCCCATGCTATAGGCCCAGTTCTTCCTTCCACCCAACTTTCCAAATTTTGTTCCCGGTAAATGGTGGTGTCTAACCTGGAGATAATTCTGGGGAAGGCACGGGGGTTTCAGAGTTCAAGCAACCAGGGCCACCTTCGATCAGAAAAACAGAAACTCTTGTGGTTAGTTCAGCAACATTGACATTGAATCAGCAGCCTTTGATCGTCACTTCTTCAGCAGAAATTGTCCATTTTACACCAGCCAAGTGGATTCACACATATTGTCCTTGAAAGTTCAGTTCAGCATGAGGAAATGTGCTCTTTTTTGAGGGTGCCCCCTGCTTCACCCCTGAAAATATTCAGTCACTGGTGCCCCCCTGGTTTGGGAGCAGAGCACAAGACAGAAGAACTTCTACGCTGGTTGTATAGATTTTTCTTTCTTTGGCAGTTATGGCGGGCACCTGGCACTATCCGTCATCAGCCCAGCACCCCCTCCCATCACATCTCCCCAGGAACATAAATTACATCTCTAGAATGTTATCTGAGGGGTTCTCTGTTGGCGGGATGGGAAAGCGAAAAAGAGAGAAAAAATATATAATTAGAGGAAGAAAAAGACAGACAGAGAGTCGATCCTCTCAGCCTATTCAAATCAACTTTTATTTAAACTTTTTATTTTCATATTCATTAATCTCCTTCCTCAAAAGCTGAATTCAAATATCTTTTCCACTCAGACTGCCTATGTGGGCTCTATTTTACTTTTATTTTAATCAGTTATATTAGCAATAATTTCTTCAGTATTAGTTATGGTAAAAATATACTAATTTATAGGTTTGCTCTCTCCAACAGGGATGTTCATTAATCCTTATATGTCTAATTAAACTGTTGTTCTAATTCTTCCCCTGCTTATTTTAATTAATGTTTCCTGCATTTTTCATCTAATTTATATTCTACCTCTGCTCTTCCTTCTGCTTTTGAATTCAGAATTCTTCTATTAAATCTTTTATTTAATCTTTTATTTATTAGTTTTTACTAATGATAGTTCAGCTCACCTCTCAACTTCCTGCTTTCATACAAAGTTGAAATCTCACACACACACACACCCATACCCAGCGCTGAGATCTCTCTCACACACACCTTCTCCTCTCTTTTTCTCTCCTCTCAGTTATATTTTACACAAAAATCATTTAGGACATTAAATCACACTTCCTCCTCGAGGAACCTTTTAACAACCTCGTTGTTAACAAAAATACATGTGAATCAACCTCGTTGTCCCTTAGATTACGCTTCAGCAACCTCGTTGCTGCTTTAAAGTACACTCAAAAAAATTTAAATTAAAATTCCTCCTCGAGGAATCGTGATCAGCCTCGCTGTCACACCATTTTTCTAATCAGTGACCTCGTCACTTCTACTCCACCGAGTGTTTCTCTCCACTGAGATGTTTTATAGACTTTGGATTCTAGGAGGCTGACACAATCATTTTAGTAATCACCAATGAGCAGAAGAATTGGTCTGCTTACCTTATGTCACGCGTGCAGTTTGTGTCAGTCTCTTTTCTCCTCTATCAGTTCTCCAATGCTACCAAGACTCATTTTCTTAGACAAAAATCCGGGTCACGGCACCAAATTGTCGTGGTCTCAAAACCACCCCCGCGTTCAGGAGTTCGGTGGAGCTTCAAATCTTCAGTAGAGAAAAACCTGGCTGAGACTTAATTTAGTTTCACCTCTGCAGAGCGTGGAGAAGACCTGTCCCCAGCAGTCTGAGTCCCAGGCGTTCTGACGCTCTTCTGCAGACAGGCTTGTTTTATTCATCCAACATGATGGCTCACAGCACATACACACCAATACATTTGCTGATTTATTTCCCCACACACACATTTCAGTTACATCTTGCGAGATAACAGGCACCTGGTGGTGCCTGATGGTGCCTGGTCCTGCTCTGAAAAACAACTCCATATATGGTACAGCACATCTCATATCAGATACTACTTCCTCTTAGGCCTTTAGCAACTTTCAGCAAGCATGAAACATTTAATCACATTAAAAATCATCATTATAACACTGGGTTTTAGAAGCTAATCCTACTTTGACCTAAATTGAGCAACAGTTTGACAGAAAAGATCTTCCACAGCAGTGAAGGGAAGGAAATGTTCACGTAGGCGAAGCGTGCTGTACACATTTCGCCTGTGCCGCTGTCAGTGTCAGACGATACCATTCAGTAAGGGAGAGGGGAGAAATGATAATATCATATATAATTCGAAGATTTTTTTATATCGAATCCCAAACATATATAATTAGCTTATTTTAACAGATCAAATGAAATATTTAAATTAAAAAAACTTACACAAGACAATACATATTTATAGCCGTCAAAGGGCCCCCTGTCTGTGCTAGGCCCCCTGTCTGTGCTGGGCTCTCAGAATCGTCCTTCGGCTTTGGCTGGTACAGGCGGGTCAGCTCCCGGATCTCTTTTTCCGAAGGCCTACAATTCAGGGAAAGTTTCTGCGGGCTTATAGGATAAACAATGGCTTTGTTCATCAATTATTGCGATTCACCTGAAATCGACAGTCTTTGAGCTCCTTCGAGTAGGTCCTTCGAGTAGGTTTCTCGGATGGCTGTGTGTGACCCAACAGAATCAAAAATCATGCCCAAGTTCTTCACAGGTAAAGAAGGATTAAAAGACAGAGATTGTAGTCTTGATTAAGATGGACAACGTTTTCATAATCCAGGATTTGATGTCCAAAAGGCAGTTAAAAAGTGCATCCATTGGCTGTATGTCATTGGGAGACACAGAGATGTACAACCGTGTATCATGATTATAACTGTGAAACCTAAGTCTGCTGAACTCTCTTCTATTGTAAAATTCACAAAATTATATATTGCAAATAGCAGGTACTGGTAATCAGTAAAATTAAACAAAAAAAATCTGTAAATATTTATGGTTATGTGGATGTGCTGATGCCAGTTGCACTGACGTACGCGACTTGCTGCATGCCAGCTTGCCACAGCTTGACAGCCACATGCTGCGTAGATACCATAGACTTTGCATGTAATCTAGCTGCCCTGCTACCTGGCAGCAGAGACGGTCTGAACAGTCATCCTGCTGCTCTGTTGTTGTCAGCTCACTTACTCTTGCAGAGCGGCATACAGCGACAAAGTGCCCTATTTTCTGTCTGTTCCTGCTTTTGTCCTGGCTGGCTGTGCACAGTGCGTTGTTCCCATGGTTCCGTCCGCACCTGAAGCACTTTGATCCTGCAACGCTGCCGTCGTGTTGCCCTGCTGCATGGGAGCCGCTGCCGCCTCGTGTCGGTCCTCTTCCTCTGCGTTTTTGTAAAGGCACGGTGCGTGCATTGTGTCTGACTTCACTCAGGGATGCCGCATCTCTGCAGTTACAATTGCAAGTGTGCTCAACTTCATTCAAAAAAATTGCATCCCCTGTTTCGGCTCTAGTCTTTTGGCAAAGTTACCCCTTAATCTGTTCAGACTGTCGCACCATCTCCACCCGGGCCAGTTAGGAGATGGCTACTTGGGCTTGAGCCCAAGATGTTTCCTGACAAGCCCTGAAATCTGGATTTCAATTTTTGAAGGAGAAGAAAAGCTTCTTGGAAATAGTTGCAGTTCCAGAGCGCAATAGAGGGGTAGCAGCTACGTAAATTGGCCTTTTGTAGAGCCTCTCTGAGCCCCCGAGGAAGGAAGCAGCTGCTTCGGCTGTTTCAGCAGCCTGCCTGCGGGGGATGGGAGAAAATGGGATACCTCTGCATAAACACAAACAGGAGAAGACTGTTGCTGGTTTGGATATGAGGAAAGTTTTTAGACAAAAAGTGCATATTCACAACAGCAGCTGTGAAGAAACGGATCACGATTCAGGCCTATGAATCTTATTTTAAAAGTGCTGGGTTGTTAAATGTCAATTTAAGTTTTGGTAGAGTAAATCAAAAATATGAAACATATGGGAGGAATATAAAAATACTTAGATAATCATGAAAAATAAGTAAATATCACAAAGGCAGATGTTCTCTGGATAATTAAACAATTAAAAAGAGTAAAGTAGTACAAGTGAAAAAATATAGTAAAACGCTGAGAATGGGCTATAAAATATAAATATAACATTGTCTATTGCACTTTTTCTTTAGGTTGGCCAACGGAGCCAGAAAATCCAGTCATAAAAATGTTTTACACTTTAGTCCTCAACTGTTAAAGAGTATAGTCTGTAGCATCTACTTACTTTTTATTTATTTTAATACTCAATATGAAGGATCTGCTTGAGATCACAAAGCAGATGAATACTTGTCACTTTTAGTTCCTTCACGATGACAAAAACCACTGTATACGTATAAACAATACAATTAAATATGAAATGTTTAGCTACGTTTTTGTAATAAAATAGTGAGATTGCTGCAGACGCTGGCAGATTTGGGACCTTTGACTGGGGGTTAGGATGATGTTCAGAAGGCTGAATCTGTGCTAAGGGTTATTAAGTTTTTAATTAATACTTTATTATAACAAAAGCTATTTTTATGTATGTATGTATGTATACTTGCGCAGACAGCAACGACAAAAGGAAAAACCAGTGTATGAGAAAAACGGAGAAGGAAAAACAGTGGGGACCAGATTTATAGCTAAGACAATAAGAATTTAGTTGCCCATTTGCTCTTGAGAGTTTAAATGAAAGCAACTGGACGTTTTCTTCTTGTTTTGAAAATTTTTCCTCTCATTCAAGAGGCTTCTTCAATTCCAATATTTGGAAACCGAAGAAGCCTCATGGATGAGGGACAAAAATTTTTCAAGAAAAGAAGAAAAAGTCCAGTTGACTACCATGTCCTGGATGACTGAGAATGTAGATCAATGTAGCCCATTGCCTTTATGATAACAGCTGTTAATGGATGCAAGCAGTATTTCCTGGACCAGTGATCTAAGGTGACGTTTATCAACCGCTGACTATGATGTTAATAGTTAAAATTGTTGATCGAATGGTGTTTTGCTTATTTAAAGCATGGTAATATGTTCTCTTTCACACACACATATATATATATATATATATATATATATATATATATATATATATATATATATATATATATATATATATATATCCCCACTGCTGTTCTGAAAAGGTCTGAATCCCCTAAGCCAAATAATCGACAAGATTGGCTATCGATGCTGCCTCAAGAACGGAGCTACGATCAGCCACCTACTTTTCATTGATAACATCAAGCTGTATGCTAAGAGCGACATTGATTCCCTGATCTACAGCAATGACATCGAGATGTCATTCGGGTTTGATATCTCCTCCCCTAGATCCTCTTCCCATTGGATTTTTATTTTATGCTGTGGGGCTAATTGCAAAGAATAGATAAGAATGTATAAACGTGAAATAGCACCTTTAATGTTAGGAAATGGGGTTAAAAAGGAGTCAATAGGAGAGGCCTCTGGGAGACCTGGGAAATTGGGGCTAAGATTACGGGTGAAAATACGAACTGGAAGATATCTAAAAAAATGCTGTCTAGGCAAATGGAATTTCTCTGAGAGTTGCTGGAAGGATGCAAATGTACCAGCAATATACAAGTCCCTAAATGCCTTGATGCCGAAGTCAGACCATAAAGAAAACGCCCTATCAATCAAGGAAGGATGAAAAACAGGGTTAGCTCACTAGGTGCTAGAAAAGAGAAGGTCTGTAGACCAAAGTAGCTTTGAAATTGCTTCCAAATTTTAAAAGTAGATTAAATCTACTAACTTAGATATTATAGCAAAAAGGGGAGAGAAAAAAGCTGTGAGGAGCATGGACGAGGGCAGTCAATGAAGCGGGTTTCGCAGCAAACATCTCCATACGCAACCATGAAGGAGGAGCTGGTGCCCCTTCCGAAGAAATCCAAAACTGAATTACTCTAAGGGTGGAAGCTGAAGTAAAAACAATCTTAAATGAGTACCAGGCTTTTACAACAGTCATAAATACCAAGTTGTGTTTAGGAAATTACCCAGTTGTGTAGAAACAGGAAGGAAGATAGTGTAGGACCCCCATAAAAGCGGGTGTCTGTATCATTTTGGGGGAAGAACAGACTTAGGGAAGTAGATGATAAGGGGCACACAATGAATGTTTATGTACTGGGAGTGACCATGTCATGTGATTCTTTTTGTCTTTGTGTTCAATAAAAAGAGATGAGGTCTGTGAGTCAGCGCGCACACTTGGTGAGCCGTCCTGCAGGTCAGTCTCATGACAAACAGATCTGTGTTGTTGTATTTTCTGCTTTGTTTTCTGGAACAGGAAATCACTCTGTCGACCCTGCGGAGGAAAGCTGGATCCTCAACCGTGAATAGAGTTAATTGACAGTTTTGGAGTTAATCCACAATAGAGGAAAACTTTAATATAGAATTTACAATCCAGCAATTAACCTGAAATTAGGAAGGGCAAGGCCCCCCATCTGCTTCGGTCTCTGCAACAGCTCCTTTAGCAAACGAGGGACCTTCCTGTTCCATACAAATTCAGTGATAGATTTATCCAATTTGTGAAGAAAAGACAGAGGGAGAAAGACAGGTATGCACTGGAAGAGATAAGACAATTTGGGGAGGACGTTCATTTTAATCAAATTAACCCTGGCCACAAGAGAAAGAGGCAACAGTGACCACCGATGAAAGTCCTTCTGTATCTGATCTAACAAAGGGGCAAAATTATATCCAAACAAATCTTCAAATTTGTCTCTAATCCAGATACCAAGGTATTTAAAGCCAGATGGAACAATTTTGAATGGGAAACCCTGAGCAGCATTTCGGGCACCTTGATTTAATTCAATTCAATTCAATTCAGTTTATTTATATAGCGCCATTTCACAACAGATGTCATCTCAAGGCACTTTACAAAAAGAGCTATTACAATACAATGTTTAGTGTAGAAATTACAGAACCACAGAAGATTGCGTCGTGGAATTCTCAGCAATCCATCATACTGAGCAAGCATGCAGCGACAGTGGGAAGGAAAAACTCCCTTTTAACAGGAAGAAACCTCCGGCAGAACCAGGCTCAGCACAAGCGGTTATCTGCCGCGACCGTCTGTGGCTTGGAGAATACATAACAGAGACACAGAAAGAGCAATAGAACTGATGCAGAAGTTTGTTGCAGGACGTGGAGAATTTTCCGTCACTGCAATGCCATCTTAGTCAGGGTCGTCAAGCAGGGCTAATCCGGAGCACCTACTATAATAGAAAACAGGTTAGTGCTTGAATTGACAGCACATCATGCAGTTGGGGAGAAGTAGGAGAGAAAGTAGGAACAGACCCTAATAATGTCCTCCAACAGCCTAGCCTAAAGCAGCATAGCTACTAACATTAACCTGTCTCCTAGCTACTAGGAGACCTGGCTACCAACACTCTGTCTGAGTCCTCCTGACCCGTGGACGGTGTAGGGCCGGTAACGGCCCCCGTCATGCCGGGGTCTTCTCGGAGTCGGGTTGTTTGAGAATGCAGCCCAAAGTGGGTGGTAAACTCCATCTAAGGCTAAATACCGGCACGAGACCGATAGTCGACAACTATCTTAAGGAAAAATAGACAGAACTGAGAGGACAGAGTTGAAGAGGGCGAGAAACGTTTAAGAGATAAACGGGTGGGGTCCGCACAGTCTGCCCGGGGGATTCAACCCGGCAGGTAATGGGCGGCCGCACTGTGCGGGAGGATCCCCTTGAGGGACCTCTCTCCGGCGCTGGCTGGCCCCTGTGGGGCACATTTCTTCCGCGGCGGTAAGCCGCGACCGGCTCCGGATCTTTACCTGGCTTACATTAATCTATCTCTACCTAGCTACTCTACCTCTTCCTATCTCTTCCTAACTTTTGACACTCTGCCTGACTACTAACATTAACCTGTCTCTTCCTATCTACCTGTCTGACCTGACTCTAACTACCTATAAACATATCTCTAACTGTAAGCTTTGTCAAAGAGGAAAGTTTTTAGCCTAGTTTTAAAGATAGACAAATTGTCTGCTTCACGAACCAACCCTGGGAGCCGGTTCCATAGGAGGGGAGCCTGATAGCTGAAAGATCTGCCACCCATTCTACTTTTAGAAATCCTAGGAACTACCAGTAAACCTGCAGTCTGAGAGCGAAGGTCTCTGTTAGGAACATATGGAACAATCAGGTCTCTTATGTATGATGGAGCTAGATTATTAAGGGCTTTATATGTCAGAAGGAGGATCTTGAATTCTATTCTAGATTTTACTGGGAGCCAGTGAAGAGAAGCTAAAACAGGGGAAATGTGATCTCTTCTTTTAATATTCATCAGAATCCTAGCAGCAGCATTTTGAACTAACTGAAGACTTTTAATTGTATTCTGTGGACTAACTGATAATAGACAGTTACAGTAATCCAGCCTTGAAGTAACAAAGGCATGGACTAGTTTTTCAGCATCATTCCTGGACAGGATGGTTCTAATTTTTGCAATATTCCTAAGGTGAAAAAAGGAAATCCTACAGACTTCTTTAATGTAAGTTCTAAATGACATATCTTGGTCAAAAATGACACCGAGGTTTTTTGCTTTATTACTGGAGGCTAATTTAATGCCGTCCAGGTGAAGAGGCTGACTAAGTAGTTTCTTTTTCAGAGCTTCTGTTCCAAAGACGACAACTTCTGTTTTATCAGAATTTAAAAGCAAGAAGTTTAGAGTCATCCAAGTTTTTATGTCTTCCAGACATGCCTGTAGTCTACCTAACTGATTGGATTCATCAGGATTTATGGATAGATATAGCTGTGTATCATCTGCGTAACTATGGAATTTTATCCCATGCTGCCTAATTATTTTACCAATAGGAAGCATATATATAGTAAAGAGAATCGGCCCAAGCACTGAACCCTGTGGTACTCCGCAAGTAACTATTGAGGTTGAGGAAGATCTATTGTTTACCTGAACAAACTGAAATCTGTTAGACAAATAAGATTTAAGATTTAAAGGAAACAGTTCACTCTTGTCCACATTAAGTTTATAGCCACAAATCTGACTAAATTAACTAAGGATGTCAAGAGCGGCCGGAACTGAAACAGAGAGATTAGACAAATACAGTAATAAATCATCAGCATAGAGGGAGAGTTTCTGTTCAAGACCATATCTTGTTATTCGAGTGATGCTAGGCTCTGAACGAAGCGCAATAGCCTGAGGTTCAATAGCAATAGCAAATTGAAGAGGACTCAGAGGACAGCCCTGACGAGTGGAGCGGTACAAGGAGAAATAATCTGAATGGGTGTCATTAGTTCTGACCGAAGCCACAGGGGAAGAATAGAGCAACTTAATCCAAGATATAAACTCCTGGCCAAAACCAAATTTCTTCAAAGTGTAAATTAGGTAATTCCACTCCACTCGGTCGAAAGCCTTTTCTGCGTCTAATGAAATTACGGCTTCTGTCCCGATTGATGTAGAAGGATTATAAACAACATAAAGAAGTCGTCTGAGATTAGAGAACCCATGTCTGTTCTGGACAAAACCTGTCTGATCAGGAGAGATTATTAAAGGCAAAACAGATTCCAATCACAGCGCTAATAATTTGGACAGATGTTTTACATCTACAGATAAAAGACTAATTGGACGGTAGCTTGAGCAGAACAAAGGGTCTTTATTCTTTTTTAGGAGTAATGATATGGAGGCCTGATTTAGAGTCTGGGGTAATTTAGAAAGAGTAAGAGACTCATTGGACATTTCAATCAAAACTGGTGCTAGTTTGTCAAAAAAGGTCTTGTAAAATTCGGTTGGAAAACCATCCGGGCCTGGACATTTTCCAGACTGCATAGAATATGTTGCCTTTTTAAGGTCATCTATGGTGATTGGGCTCCCTAAACGCTTGGCAGTATCAACATCTACTTAAGCAGCTCAAGTGAATCAAAAAAACTATCCAAGGTTGACAGATCAGACTCAGCCTCAGAAGTACATAAAGAGGAGTAAAACTGTTTAAACTGACCATTGATTTTTTTTTAGGATCTGTTGTAACGCCAGAAGGTGTATGAATCTGTGAAATATGCCGAGAGGAGAAAGCCTGTCGAAGCTTAAGGGCCAAAAGTTTGGTCGCCTTATCCCCAGCTTCATAATAAGAGTATTGAGCCTTAAATAAGAGCTCCTCAACCTCTTTAGAGGAAAGTAAATCAAATTCAGCCTGAAGAGAAAGACGATCTTTATATTTAGTAGGGGATGGGGACGCAGCATAGATACCATCAAGCGGGGAGATCCGTAACCTTAATTCCTTTATTATTTTTTTTCCTTTGTTTGTCTGCATAGCTGCCGTATGAAATAGTTTCACCTCTAATAAATGGTTTCAAAGTCTCCTAAAGAAGAGAGGCTGAGATCCCTGGAGTTTGGTTGGTAATAAGAAAAAAGTAAATTTGATTAGAAACAAACTTAACAAAGTCCTTGTTAGACAGCAAGCGCGTATTAAGACGCCAAGAGGGGCAACTACGTTTGTGCTCCTGTATGAATAACTCCAGTGAGATTGGAGCATGATCTGATATTAAAATAATGTCATACGAGCAGAACTGAACAGACTGGAGAAATCAGTTGTCCAGGAGAAAATAGTCAATGCGAGAAAACGAGTGATGCACTTGGGAGAAAAAAAAGAGTACATTTTACCAGATGGATTAAGAAAGCGCCATGGATCAGAGACCGAGAACTCATCCATAAAGGATAAAATGGTCTCAGAATACTTAGAGAGCACTCCCGGTCTAGTAGAAGAACGATCTAATACAGGATTAAGCCAACAGTTGAAATCATCCCCCATAATGAGATGATGTGTGGACATGTCGGGTAATGTGGCAAACAATTGGTGGAAAAAAATGTCGTCATCCCAGTTTGGGCCATACACATTAGCCTGAATCACAGAATAACTATATAGCTGCCCTGTAACAAACACAACAAACCTTCCATTGGGGTCAGTTACTACATTACTGCACACGAAAGGAACAGATTTATCGAACAAAATTGCAACGCCCCTAGATTTACCATTAAAGCTAGAATGAAAAACTTGACTCACCCACCTCCCCTTTAATCTGATATGGCTCGAAGATTTCAAGTGGGTCTCTTGGAGGAAAACAATATGGGCACCCAATTGTTGAAGGTAGTGAAGAACTTGGCTACGTTTAATAGGCTGATTTACACCATTACAGTTCCAGCTAACAAATTTGGGGCCAGACCTTGATTGTCGTGGCAACCTAGACTGCTGCATGCTAATCAAGTATTAATGTAAAGCATTAATGCAGGGTGGAATTTATAACAGTTACAGAAATCGAATAAAACAAGGGTGACCAGTCCAAACACAACACAAAACACACAAGAGAAAAAAAATAGAACTCCTCACACAACCACCCACCACCCCACAAGCTGAACCGTCTTCCAAACAAGATGCGCGCAAATCCCAAAAAGTACCAAAAACATCCTAACGCGCTCCGTTAACAGCACAAACCTGTAGTACTCATCCGAGTTTGTAATAAAGCATAAAATAGATATGTAAACAAACACAGTAGCAAAATATGCAAAGTGACTCAAGTCCAAGTGTCAAAAACTTGAAAAGAACAAATACAAATAAAAAAGGCAGCTTACTAACAGAAACTGGGTTAACTGGGGTAACTTAACCTCAGTTTACCAAACACACTAGCTTTGGCTCCAGAAGAGACACCAGACTTTAAGTTCACCTTGACAAGGACCATTGCAGTGGCTGGGTCTTCAAAGGAGTGTGCAGCTCCACCAGGAAGAGTAATCCTCAAAGTTGCGGGAAACCTCAATCCAAACTTTGCTCCAGGACACGAATGTAACAGACGTTTAATGTCCGTGAATGTAGCACGTTTCTTCGCAACCGTTAAAGTGTAGTCAGGAAAGAGAAACAGTCTTTTGCCTTGGTAGAGAAGAGGAGAACCCTTGTAAGCCTCGACGGCCCGGCGTAAAATATCATTCCTCACTTGAAAAAAGTGCACACGAATCACAAAGGGTCGGGGTGGTCTACCGTCACTGGCTTGGGTCGGAGAGTTCGATGCGCACGGTCGAGCAGGGGAAACTCATCCAGGCCAAGGGCATCCATCAGCAGCTGGGCAATTAATTAAGTTGTGCGCACACCTTCCACCCCCTCCGGTACACCCACTAGGTTGTTCCTCCTCGATCTGCCTTCCAGGTCCTCATATTTTTCAGTCAGCAGTTTAACCTCGGCTTTCAGCGAGGAAACTGATGAATCCAGTGAAGTTAGCAGGTCACTGTGATCAGTGCACGCGCGCTGCAACTCCCTGATAGCTTGATCATGGGAGCTAAGTTTTTGTTGCATCGGTTCAATTGCGCGCTTAAGCTCCTCTCTTACCAAAGAAATGTCCGCTCGGAGGACAGCGAGTCTGTTTTGCTGCAAATGTCCTCTTTCAACTGGTCTAACATTATCTGGAGGTGATCCAAATTAGGCGCACACTCGGGGTCTGTGACCACCTTCGGCGGAGATGCTGGCTCAGTCGAGGTAGAAGCCTTAGCACAGCCTGTGCGAACCGAGTTTCCACATGCCGCTGCCATTGTCGGTTGAAATTCCCCCAAAACTGACAAAGTACTTGTCAAAATTGTGTACCGGCCAAAATAATGAAAATAAATTCTGTTAATAAGTGAAAATAAACACAAACTCGCGGAGCAAAAGGGCGACACTTCCTGAGGATCCACCATCATGACAATTGCTTTCGCTAGGAGCTCTGGAGTAGCAGAATATCATTTCTGTCTGATCTGAAGGGTAGGGAGGTACTCTCTGATGAATCGGGACCAGAACTGGTCGGCAATAACCTTGGAGTGCCGCCAGCGATTATGACTCAGGGTCTCAGTCTCTAGATACACAAATTGGGGAAGGGATCCATCGAGCCACCCCATCAGTAGAGTATTTGGAGTGACTGGGTCCACATCTGCCATGTCTGGTGTGCTGGTGTTTGCGAACGGCTTCTGTCCGTCTGATGATCCACAATGACCTCCGCAGCTCTGCGTAGACACACTCTGGTCAAGGATGTCGAAGCTCAATGTCATATTTCTGATTTAACAGTCTAGTAACTGGATTTGAAGGGTCTAGGACCGCTGCATGTAAGGTGGAGTTGTCAAGACCCTTAGAGTGCCGTAGCCGACCACCTACTCTCATAAGACCAGAGGCAAGGCACAGAATGTAGTTATGCGAAGCTCTGCAGAGTCCTCTGGTGGCTCTGTAGTGGGCTTCTCCGGCCAGTTGTCCGGGTCTTTAAGGAGGAAAGGAGATCCTTGTGACCACCTGTTGGGTTCGGTGAGGGACTTCAGGGACTTACCCCGCGTCAGGTCGTCGGTAGGGTTATTAGCTGAGTCGACGTAGTGCCAGATGCAGTTCTGTGAAAGTTCTTGGATCTCTGCGACCTTGAAACGACACGACTGGGACTGGAGCCAAGTTAGGACCGTCGTGGAGTCGGACCACAACACCATCCGGGCCACTGCCAAGGTCAACTCCTTCGCGAGAAAATGGACCAACTGTGCTGCTACCAGGGCTGTGCAGAGTTCCAGCTGGGGGATTGATAGCATGCGTTTTGGAGCAACGCGAGACCGAGCAAGAATGAAGGCTAGGTGAACATGACCATCTCTGTCTGTTGTTCTCAGCTCCATACGCTTGCTGGGAGGCATCATTAAAGATGTGAACCTCATACACCATACCCCCCAGTTTATTTCCTGTGAAAACCTAAGGGCTGGGGAGAGACAGGACAAACATTCAAGCTCAGCCTCGCAGCTGGACCAGGCCTGCATAACTTTGGAGGGAAGATTTGTATCATCCAAGTCACGCTGCTTATCCCAAAGCTGTCGGATGATAAGCTTTGCTCGAGTGGAGTAGGGTAACAAACAGCCTAGGGGATCGTACTGGGAAGCCAAAAATGTGTAAATATTCCTCAGAGTTGGCGCTTTGTAGGTCACTGGTCGGTGTTTGTAGCTTAAGGAGTCGGGAAGCCAGTTCCAAGGGCAGATTCTTGTGGGTCCGACTTATCTTGGTCTAACCACTTGTCTAAACTCTCCGATCTGGCTTCTTATCGGAGGTGGCTTAGGACGTTGGTATGGTTGGAAGCCCACTGCAGGTCAAACCCTGCTGTGGCTAGGAGGGTTCTAAGAGGATCAACCAGTGACCTAGCTTCTTCGGGAGTATCCAGGCTTTGAAGACAATTGTCAACATAAAAACAGTTCTCTACTGAAAACTTGATATCCTTTTCAGGTTGACTTTGGTCGGTTGCGTGGCGTTCTAGGGCATATGTTGCACAGCACGGGCTGCAGGCCATCCCAAATGGAAGGACTTGCCACTCGAAACCTCTGGGGGGCTCATCCACATTCAGGTCTCTCCACAGTAACCTGAGGAGGGGACGATCCTCAGGGAGAAGATGTACCTGGTGGAACATCCCCTTTATGTCTCCAATCACCGCCTCCACTCAGGTCGCTCACCGAACTTTAACAGTACTCTCAGCAGTGAAGGCCCAAGTGTGGGACCCAACAGCAGGTACTGATTTAGAGACTGTCCAAGGTACTGATGGGAGCAGTTGAAGACGAGGTGGAACTTGCCGCTGCGGCTAACAAGATGGTGTGGGATTTACCATTCCCCCTTCTGGGGGTCTTTTTGCTAACTTCACGCACTACTGATGAGTTTCTGGATCTCCCTCCGATAAACCTAAGCCTCAGCCTGTTGTGGGTATTTGCTGAGATGTCTCTCCGTGCTGCGTAGCAGTGGCATAACAGAATATTTGGGGGCTACTAATAGGGGCATGTCTGGATGGCGAAGAAGTGGCGTCTTTGGATACCATTCACTTCTGTGCGAACAGTTTTCGCATCAAGGGTAGCTACTGCTAGATGGTCTTGCTTTGACCGCATTAATTCCCTTTCTGGGCGATGGGGCACTGAGTTTAGTCACCACAGTCTCTCAATGTGCCTATACAGCTCTTCCACCTGGGGAGGACATGATGTAAATAGACACTGTACCGAGTCTGTGAGCAGCCCCATGAGCCGGACGGTGCCCCGGAGGGTCCATCCTAATCCTGTGTGCATGGAAGCGGGGCTGCCCGGGGGTCTGAGCCTGACAGGTTCAACTGGTGTGATGAGGGGAGCATGGTCTGAACCGATAAGCAGTACAGGTTCAGCTTCTGTGAAGGCAGGGATGGAAAGGTCGCGGAAATGTCAGTCTGAACTTCTGCTGGAGACGTGCCACAGGGTAGGTCTGTTGGGCTAGGCTGAAGCGATTGGCTGTAAATGCACCCTCAATCTTGTAGCTTGTGACTGGTATGAGGGTTGGTTACTGGAGAGATACGAAAGGACACTATATCCGGGAAGCACTTGAATGTCTTCCCTTACTGTGTGCAGCGGAAGGTCTTTTGGAATGCCTTTTATGCCCAATGTTTTGGCTGCCTTTGGTAATAACATGGACCTTTCAGATCCGTTGTCTAGGACAGAGTAGGTGTTCAGAGTCCATCCCCCATGGTGGATGAGGATGGGCACGACCTTCAGCATTACTTTATTTCCTTTTCCTGGTCGATCGAGGTAGAGGGTGTTGGCGGTTGAGCTCACCAGACAGCTCTCCTGTTGGGCGTCTGCATCCTTATTACCCTTCTCTGGCCTAGTGTTGATCTCGTGGAGAACTTGGAGGTGTTTGCCCACTTCCCTGCCATTGCCCGTGTAGCATGCAAGTACTTAACCGCACCCTGCACCTCTGTTGACAGCGAACGACTCTTCAGTGCTGTCACCCTTGTCATAGACGAGAAGCGGAATAGAATACATTGCGATAATACTGAAATGCTGATTTTTATCCAGAAAAATCTACCTCTCACTTACAAGGATAAGTGAACAATAGAAACAGGACACTGCCATATAGCCCATTTTATGTCAGTCCTTAACTTTAACTTTTTGCACGTTAACAAGGGACTGAATTTTGTTTACTAGGCTCTAATCTGTCACTGTTTCCTCTTTGTGACACTGTTTTAATTTGCACATTTGGTTACTTGAAAGATGGCTAATTAAGTCAATGTTGTTGTTTGATTGTATTAATTTATGGCCACTGGCCAGTTACATGTAGGGCTAAATTAATGCAGTGTTTACGCCCAATTTATTTTTAAGATTGTATTACCCAAAGTAGGTTAATTATTGGCCCTGCTTAAATGTTTGCTGGTTTTTTATTTTTAATCTTGTTTCAGTTGTTTCCACTTTACCTCACTGCTATAAAGGTATAATATTGTTTACATTTTCTAAAAGTAGAAATATGTCCTGAGTGGTGGGCCTTTGTCAGTATTCTCTGTGTGAGAAAATGTTCCAGCTACTGTTGAAGACAAAATAAAAATGGCACCTTTTTCAATTGCCTAACTAAAATTGTAGTACTTCTTACATTTTCTAAATTTTTAAAACTCAAGTATGCATGATACAAGAAATTTCATTGTGGTTACCTAAAAGGGTTTAGTAGTTTATGTCTTTTGAGGGATGATCCTCACATATCGTTATCGGAAATTATGAGTTAGGCTATATCGGTATATCGAATATCGGTAGAAAAGCCAATATTGAACAACCCTAGCTGCCATGATAGCACTGTAGGGGGTCGGGGAGTTCAAATAGGCATCTGCAATAAGCTTGGTTTCTTCTAACTTAAGATGATCTAGAAGTACCTGGTAGCGGTACAGTTCAGAGGAGGTAGGTGGAAGCAGGTTCTCTAAAGCTATGTGGAGCCTTGCAAACTCACTGGGATCTGGATTGGTAAACTTGGGGATTGTAGGATATGGACCTCGATAATATGACTCAGGTATGGGAGGCGGGATACCATGGGTAGAAGGAGGGATGTAGGAAGCTGTCCTCCCCGAAGGTATGCATTGCTAAGGTGGATGAGGTGCCAGGTGTCTTACTGCTGCATTCGCTGGAGTTGGAACTGGAGATGATGGCTGAAGACAGTACACCCTCCACATCAGACCGGTGGAAAATTGCAGCATCTTGCTTCAAACCTTGAAGGACCTAGGCTTCCTAAAAAAGTAGAGTCTGCTCTTTCCATTTATATTTCTGTCTAATCACAGTATTTTAAAATTTCTGATACATAATGGCACACATTTTAATTAAAGTGTTTCATAATCAGGGAGTGTGAGTCACAACAACAGGGAGCTGTATGCTAAACACTACTTCAGCTCAGTGTGCCGAGTAGGTAGTTATTGGGTAGAGCTGTCACAGTATCGAGAGTTAGGAGAGGGTGCTTGCTGCAGAACCACAAAGGTGGAGCTGAAACAGAAGGTGGAGCTGCACCAGGTCCAGCCCCGCCCATGCCACCAGAGTCAGTTCTGCCCCTAGTCGGTGCAGGCAGACCCACCTCGCCTGTTGGTAGATGCTGAATTGGAGATCAAGTGCATTGTGATTGATTGTGAGCAAGTGATTGAAGTCCGGCATAATGGCTGTAAGTAACCCATTATAAGATAATTTTAAAATGGTTTCCAAGACATAAGCATTAAGTTATTTTTTTAATGTTTATCTTGCGGTGCATGTTAAATGTTGGTAATTGCATCTTGTTGTTTCTGCTAACGTAGCTAGTTTGGTAGAATTTCCCAGTGCACCTGTTCAGCAATAAATAAAATAAAAATGTGCTAAACGTGTGTACAGTTTTTTTTTTTTTTTTTTTTTTTTCATAAGTCGCTCCTGAGTGAAATCATTACTCTAGCTGTGGGCATGTCGCTTTTAGCCCGCAATTAGCTTTCTATGTTTTTTTCATTGCAGGAAGAGTAACTTCCGCTTTTCACCATTCCCGCATGTGTTTCTCGCTCATTCTAAACTTTCTTTCTGTAGCTCAATTATCGTTTTGTGTAGCATATTTCACTATTTGAAGCTTGTAATTGGTGGAATTTTGGGGGCATTTGTGTTCATTTTCTCGAGGATACAAGTTTAGAAAATACCAGTACACAAGCATATAGCGCCTTCTAGCGGTTGCAGTTGTTTGAAATGATGAACATGTGAGATTCTGTGCTTTGGTGTTGCAGGACCAGCCAAACTAAAATAAAAAAACCTTACTTTTCTTATATATAGATATATATATACAGTGGGGCAAAAAAGTATTTAGTCAGCCACCGATTGTGCAAGTTCTCCCACTTAAAATGATGACAGAGGTCAGTGTTTTTCATCATAGGTACAATTCATCTGTGAGAAACAGAATGTGAAAAAAAAATCCAGGAATTCACATTGTAGGATTTTAAAGAATTTATTTGTAAATTATGGTGAAAAATAAGTATTTTGTCAATAAATAAAATTCAACTCAATACTTTGTAATATAACCTTTGTTGGCAATAACAGAGGTCAAACGATTACTATAGGTCTTTAGCAGGTTTGCACACACAGTAGCTGGTATGTTGGCCCATTCCTCCATGCAGATCTTCTCGAGAGCAGTGATGTTTTGGTGCTGTCACCGATCAACACGGACTTTCAACTCCCTCCACAGATTTTCTACGGGGTTGAGGTCTGGAGACTGGCTAGGCCACTCCAAGACTTTCAAATAATTCTTACGGAGCCACTCCTTTGTTGCCCGGGCGGTGTGTTTGGCATCATTGTCATGTTGGAAGACCCAGCCATGTTTCATCATCAAAGCTCTCACTGATGGAAGGAAATTTTGGCTCAAAATCTCAAGATACATGGCCCCATTCATTCTTTCCTTAACACGGATTAGTCGTCCTGTCCCCTTAGCAGAAAAACTGCCCCAAAGCATGATGTTTCCACCCCCATGCTTCACAGTAGGTATGGTGTTCTTGGGATGCAACTCAGTATTCTTCTTCCTCCAAACACGACGAGTTGAGTTTATACCAAAAAGTTCTTCTTTGGTTTCATCTGACCACATGACATTCTCCCAATCCTCTGCTGTATCATCCATGTGCTCTCTGGCAAACTTCAGACGGGCCTGGACATGCACTGGCTTAAGCAGGGGGACACGTCTGGCACTGCAGGATTTGATTCCCTGTCGTTGTAGTGTGTTACTGATGGTAACCTTTGTTACTTTGGTCCCAGCTCTCTGCAGGTCATTCACCAGGTCCCCCCGTGTGGTTCTGGGATTTTTGCTCACCGTTCTCATGATCATTTTGACCCCACGGGATGAGATCTTGCGTGGAGCCCCAGATCGAGGGAGATTATCAGTGGTCTTGTATGTCTTCCATTTTCTGATAATTGCTCCCACAGTTGATTTTTTTCACACCAAGCTGCTTGCCTATTGTAGATTCACTCTTCCCAGTCAGGTGCAGGTCTACAATTCTTTTCCTGGTGTCCTTCGAAAGCTCTTTGGTCTTGGCCATAGTGGAGTTTGAAGTCTGACTGTTTGAGGCTGTGGACAGGTGTCTTTTATACAGATAACGAGTTCAAACAGGTGCCATTAATACAGGTAACGAGTGGAGGACAGAAGAGCTTCTTAAAGAAGAAGTTACAGGTCTGTGAGAGCCAGAGATCTTCCTTGTTTGAAGTGACCAAATACTTATTTTCCACCATAATTTACAAATAAATTATTTAAAAATCCTACAATGTGAATTCCTGGATTTTTTTTTTCAAATTCTGTCTCTCACAGTTGAAGTGTACCTATGATGAAAATTACTGACCTCTATCATTATTTTAAGTGGGAGAACTTGCACAATCGGTGGCTGACTAAATACTTTTTTGCCCCACTGTATATATATATTTATATATATAATGTTATATATGTATTAATGATGTTTATTTGTGTTCATGTTTGTATGTAGATTGGGACTCTAACTACACTGCAAAATGTAATTTATAATATATATATATATATATATATATATATATATATATATATATATATATATATATATATTATAGATACACTTTGCAGTCTTTTAATAAACAGGTTTTACTGTTTTTAATGTCACCTTTTTTTATGTTGCCAAGCAATGGACTGTCATTGCCAGTAAATTACGCAATGTATTTTTTTTTGTGGTGCAATGACAATAAAGGAAGTCTAAGTATATATATGTATACATATATATACTTATTATATATAAGGATTTGCTTGTAAATTAATTTGTTTGCAACAGAGTAAACAAAAAAAGAGGTCAGCGGGGCTGGGCTGTGCTGGATCTGACTCTGGTGGAGTGGATCTGGTGTTCAGCTCCACCTTGGTGGTTATGCAGCGGGCACCACTTGAAGTGTATTCACTAGTTTTGGATTGCTTTCAAGTTTTCTTAAAAATGGCAAATGATTGTGTTTGTGATGTATAAACACCAGCCTGTCAGGACATTGAGTCCACAGGTTTCTAAAAAAAAAAATATATATATGTAAAGAAAAAAGAAATGTTCATTACCTGTAGTACCTGTGTGAGTTCTGTGCAGCTGAAAAGACTGGAATTAACTTCTGCTCTGGCTGTGAAAAATGTAGTTATTTGTGGTGCTCGCTTCAGATTACTATCCTAGCAATATGATTTAGTTTAATGTGGGATACCAAAGCAAAGATCAGGTGCTAATCACATCAGTGCCTTCAGTGTATACAACTTTATTGGGACCACTGTTAATGTCTGCTTCTGGACCTGTATCAGGCAGGAGACAATCGCGGCTCGATTGGAGGCTCAGATCTGTACATTGTAGGTCTTATTGTCTACTGTCAAAGATTAGAAGAAATTTGATATGTAGCTTGTTAAAGACACTGTAGAGCTAGATTGCATCATCCAGGCTATCATTGGTAGCTTCGCTTAACCATGTTGTGGCCATTAATTCTCCTACTGGTCTCACTCTACTCTCTTGGGCAAACAGCCCGCCCATAGTTTTATGCTGGTGGTCCATTATATTTGTAGTTGTAAACATTTAAAGTTTCTTTTGTGTCATTAAAATCCATAGTTTTCTATTGATGGAGCTAAAAACAACTCCAAAAACTAAAATATTTATGGTATGAGTATATTTCTATTTAAGAACAATAATATATTTCTCTTAACAGGGGTCTAAGGGTGGCTCTAGCCTGCTACCTGCTCTTTAAGTCCATCTGTTGTTCAGAGTTAGTATTAGATAATCACAATTCTGTATTTATTATTTCCTTTGTATTGAAACAGGTAAATGGGTGGCCCCTTTGATTGGTGTCCCTCATATATAGTGTCAGTTAAAAAACGATGCTTGAAGAACGTAATTAAAGCTGATGTCTCTTTTTCATATTCCCCATGGCTAAATTATCTATTGATCAGTCATTTGCAATCGTAAATCAATGGATGATGTCTTAAAAAGACATTTGAAGTTCTCCTACAGATTTCAGAATTCTCTTGTACAAAGTAAGGCAATCCATCTAGTCTGTCTGCATTATGTGGTGCATCTGCAAAACAATACAATTGATTAATTGTGTAATTATAGCTTCTATCTCCCTGCAATGACTCTTATTTGAAGCTTTCTAAAGATGTTGGGTAAATGAAAAACAACTTGCCCTCAGGAAAGTCTCCGCTCCTTATAAAAAGCAGAAAATTCACAAAAGCATTGTAGTAAACAGATTTGGGTGTTTTTTTTAAGTTATAACAAAGTCCATTCTAAAAATCCCAGGGAAGAGTCAGCAGATCATGAGATGCAAGATTTACAATGGTCACTAACTTTCTGCAGGGTCAATATCTACAAACCTCATGTGACGTTCAGATAGATCAAGAACAGTGCCTGGGGAACCCAAAGTAAAGGGTCCCAAAGAAGGGAAAGGAAGGGGGGGGGGGATGCTTTGGGAAGAAACTGAAAAAAGTGGAAAACTGGATTGCATTTACTATTTACCAAATAGCTGACAAAACAGGTTCATTGGAATATATGTGAGTAATTAAAACTACAACATTACTGCATAACTGGGTTTATTTTAATTTATTAAACACTAAAACAAAGTTTTTCAGAAAATTGTAAATATAAACAAGAAATATATAGCTGGAGAAAATAGGCCAGAATAGAAATACCAGGACCAGGCATATATATCTATTCTGAATGTAAATCATGATATTGCCTCTCGAGTAGCAAAGAGCTACTTGAGTGGCAATACCTTACTATGCTTCACTGAATCTCAACTGGTTTTACATTTTCTCCCCCACCATGTTCAATCACTGGCTCACAGGGGAGAATTGACACTTCCCTAGCCTGACATGATGGATGCAATCAGCCTTTATCATCAATCAGTCATACTGCACTATGCGAAAAATGCTCCAAATAAGAAGGTGGTTTTGGAAAAACTGTGGAAAAAATAGTGAAACACAAACACTACCAGCAAATTACATTATATAATAAACATGCAGAAAATATAGCTGGTCAAAATGCATATTAGATAGATAGATATATACTTTATTAATCCCCGACTGGGGAAATTTGAGTCTCCAGCAGTGTACAGTGTTTGCTATTCATAATCAAACACTCTAACAATACAACATCAATAACAATAAATTAAAGTTAAAAACTACTATCAATAGTAATAATAAGGCGCAGATTATGAGAGTCCATTTTACTGCCTTATGGCAGCCAGAAATAATTACTTCCAGAACTTCCAGAACTTCTGGGTCCTGCAATTACTAGAGGAGGAGGCCGTTGTCAAGGAAGCAGGTGCCAAGGAGGCTGACAACGTGGAAACAGGTGCCGAGGAGGCCGCAACGATGAAACTGCAGACATGGAGGCTGCACCAGTTGTGCTTGTGTCTTGGAGACCGGTGACATAGGAGCTTGTGTCTTGGGGGGCAGTGTCTTAAGAGCTCGAGTCTTGGTGGCTGGTGGCCAAGCAGATTCTTGTGTTTGGGTGGCTGGCGGCGGAGCAGAGCCTTGAGTTTTGGTGGTCGGCTTCAAAGCAGAACCTTGTGGCTAGATGACTGGCGGCGAAGCAGAACCTTGTGGCTAGATGGCTGGCGGAGAAGCAGAACCTTGTGGCTAGATGGCCGGCGGCGAAACAGAACTTTGTGTCTGTGAGGCTGGCGATGCAGAACCTTCTGTCTCGCAGGCCGGCAATGCAGAACTTTATGTCCTGGGGGTTAATGTTTGTGGTTTTGGTGTCTCGGAGGCTGGCGATGCAGAATCTTGTGTTTTGGGGGTTAATGTTTCTAGAGGTAGTGACTTGAAAGCCAGCGGAACTGAACCTTGTAGCTTGTGATGCGACGCAGCTGAACCTTGTGACGTGTGAGAGGACTGGAGCTTGTGTGGCTAGGAAGGCAACAGGACTGGTGTTTGTGGCTTAGAAGGCAACATGGCTGAAGCACGTGGCTTGGAAGGCAATGGAGCTGACCCTTGTGGCCAGGAAGGTGACAGAGGCCGGCGGGGCTGAAGCCTGTGCTGAGGCAGAGGCTGGCGGAGCTGAAGCTGGTGCTGAAGTGGAGTCCGACTGAGCTGAACCCTTTGACTTCGAGGGTATCAAAAGAATGATGGGTAGAGTATGTGCATGAGGACTGCCCTGTGTCTGACCAATGGGCGGGGGGGGTGGGGTGGTTCCTAAAATGATTTCCTAATTCCTAAAGGTAAAAAAATAAATAAATTAATGATTGGTTACAAAGACTTCATAACATTAATTTTAACTTTTATTTAAAAAAAGAACAAATAAATACTTGAATGTTACAGTATTTCTGTGATAAAATAACAGTCCATAGCAATAAACATGAGTTAACAAATTAAACAGTCCCTAGACTTTTTTTTGAAAAAGCTTTTGTGAAAGGTTGCAATCTTTTTATTTGTGATTGTATTATATTTTTCGCCAATCACTTAAATTTTTTTAAACTCTCAATGTCATTTTAACAGATGAAAACTCTAAAATGAGGCCAGTTCAGACTGGGACTCCACTAGAAAAAGATGTCTGGTTTTATGTAAGTGCTAGATTCCAATTGCAACCTTAACTTCCTGTATATGCCCCTGCTCAGCACCACTGAACATGTAGTAACAGTCATTTATTAATCATTCTAAAAATTCACAGGAGTCTCTGTGCACTGTAAACCTTAAAAAGTTGACAGAACTCAAATATTTTTTGTAACAGATTACACAAAATATTTGAGTAATGTTTTTAAATGTTTTAAGTCAACATAAAATAAAAATTACATTTGCAGTTACCTTAAAGGGCCTATATCATGCAAAATCAAGTTTTTGGAGTTTTCAACCATTTGGTAATCCAGAGTGGTTTTTGGTTTAATTTATGCATGTCTGAGTAATCCTCCTGAATTCTGCTCTCTGAGACCTCACTAGCTGAAAGCAAAGGAGCGCTAGAGGTGTCTGCACCGCTCCTGCAGGCAGATCGGCTTACCTGTGCTAGAGTTCCAAACACACCTTCGTCCTTCTCAAAGCTCATCACTGCTTCTGTTCTTGGCAGATGAAACCCATTTTTTTGTTGGATTTATTTATTTATTTATTTCTCTGTGAAAATGCCCATTTGGCTGCATGGATTACAGGATTTTATTACAAAGTCGTAGAGAACAGCAGAAAGTTGAGAGCTAGAGGTGTCTGCACCGTCCCTGCAGGTAGAGCGGCTGACCCCTGGTAGGATTTCAAACACACCCTTGTCCCTCTCACAGCTAATGGCTACTTCGGTTTTTGGCAGCTTAAAACACTTTTTTCTAGATTTTTTACTTTCTCTGTGAAAACACCTGTTTGGATGCATGGATTACAGGTTACAGCTGCTGGATCAAAGAACAAATTCGCCTGATGGAAAGAGAAGTAAGTGGCTACATGCTAATGCTAATGTGGGTTAGCCATTTATCAAGCTGCTTATGTAATCTTATAACAGCCTTCTGTGGTTTAATAATTGATCTGTGGCATCTCAGAATGTTCAGTAAACGGGTGCAAACAACACCCACGGCTTTTTTATACACTGGGCAGGAAAGATTTGCTTACTGGACGCAGCTGGTTGTTTTTGGCTTAATATAACAGATTTTCATTATGGTACTTTGTGCTTTTCAAATTCACTGTCAGAATACTGTTTGAGATGAGGCTCAGCACTGTTTATCTCAGTCTGAGCTGCTGTGACTCTGCACAAGAGGAGAGGAGCGCGCAGGGGGATGGGGAGAGGGGGGAATGCAGGAGGCGGGATTATAGAGAAACAAGCCATTTCACTTCGTGGTCCAACATTAACTACAGGATACAAGTTAAATGTTAGGACAGATTAATACTGTATATCACCACTGGTATCATTTTAGCATATATATGTCTATCCTAGAAGTTTAAAGCTGTAAAATAGCATGATATAGTCCCTTTAAATTATTACAATTTCTATAAATATTGAGATTCTCAACTTATAATTAGGAAGTAAATTACTCCAATGTTTTTATATTTTTAAAATAGTTTAATGTGGAACCTAGCATAATATATATTACTTCTCTAACTCAAAAAGACAAGTTGTGTAAACTCTACATTGACCTATTGAGCACTAAAAAATATGGCCTACCTTTGTATTGTACATTTTCTGTTATAAAACTATAAAGGGTTTCATACCATATTCAGTAATACACACACTGATGGTGATAGGCAGCTTTGTAGTCACTGCAGCCTTGGGGCAGAGTGACAAAAGAGAAGCTGCTATTCTATCTGCACTGTTGAACACTAACAGGTAAAGAAGAAGTGCCTTTCCGAATGAACCAGCAACTGACACAGATAGAGTAAGTACAAACTCCTACCACCTGAGTCATGCCCTGCATCTGAATACCCCTACTATGCTTACTACATAGCAGGCGAAAAGCAGTAAGCGAGCGATGTAGTAGATCCGAATCTCTAGTATGGATTGGCGTGGTAGGCATAAAGTTCCCAGATGTGTACTACCACCACAGTAAAATCCGCTGTATGCTACGCTATCCCACAATGCAGCGTAAGCCCCAAAATTGTAGAAGTGACGTCGGCTACCCAGGATGGGACCACATGGGACATAACTAACGTAAACATCCGGCAAAATGGTGGCTCAGTACGTCCGATTTCATGTCTACTACTCGCTAGTTTGCTACGCAGTATTTACAGCATCAACGGGCAAGTAGTAGCTACTATATAGCATGCAGTACATACTATAGGATCTGGATGTAGGGATGGTTGCAAACAAATATTCAGTAACTCCTCCTCGTTCTGCAATGAACACAGTCACATGGCCTGACATCATGATGTTATCAGGTCTCTTTACTCATAACTTTTGATACGAAGATTTCATTTTCTCACAATATTTAATTCCATTAAAAATATAACTACAGTGAAAGTTGAATATGCTTATATTTTTTAAACTGGCTTGACATTGTTGCTGCCTTTGATTTGAATCATCATACAACTTTTGATTTCACTGTACTATCCAGGTTTAGAGTGTGTCAGAAGAGAGTGAGAAAGTATTTTTCTTTACTTTGATTTCAGGGCAGCATTGAGTCTGTTGATTTTGAAGCTGTAACTTATTAAGAAGTATGACCAGCGGACCAAGAGCTGGAAAAAGCTCCTTGATCTGCTGCCAAAGTTACCATCACACAGTCAAAATTAAAGGAAACAAGACTTGAGGTCGGTTGAAACGGTTTTTAATCCTAAATTACTCTGAAGATTTAAAAAGTAATTAAAATTACAGCTTCTGACAGTCACATAAATACTGTTGTGAAAACTTGCGACTTGCTGTTGTGATGTGCGTCACTAATTACAGCTGAACGGTTTCCTCATCGGACATACAAATCACGTAGGTGACCTATTTTGGATTCAAAACGGCGAATGGGTGAAGGATTGTCATGTCATGAATGAGGAAACTACACCATAGCACCTTCTTTGGCAAAATGCAAATGAAACATATTTTATTCTCCCACCCTCTCACATAAGAAACAGGGAGTGTACATGATATGCAACACTGTCAGATACCAGGAGAAATTCGGGAGAATGGTGGCTCCGGTAGATTTTCGGGAGGAACGGAAAAACCGTTTAAGAATGCCACCCCGCTTGCGCTTGGCTGAGGAGTAAATCCAGACAGCGCTACTCTCCTCTCCTGCGGGATCCTTCTATATTTGTGGACCGCTGTCCGCCTGCAGAAATATCCCCCTCCTGTCACATAAATGACACATCCCAAGCTGTCTGAGTAAGAGGTGTGCGTAAAATGGCGTAAAAAAGAAAAACGAAA
Organism: Apricaphanius iberus; assembly: GCA_028564705.1. NCBI lineage: Eukaryota > Metazoa > Chordata > Actinopteri > Cyprinodontiformes > Aphaniidae > Apricaphanius > Apricaphanius iberus. The sequence continues at coordinate 46,884 of JAPXFQ010000499.1, read as the reverse complement.
CAATATGTGACGGTCAGTGGTACATTTTTTTGGAGGGGTCGGTGTGGAATCTGGCGGTCGGAGTTGAATCTGTGGCGCACCACAGAGTCGTCCATGTGTGGGAAACACTGATCATTGGGTCGCTGGGGCTGGAGCTTGGTCACGCTGGCAAGGCAACAGGAGCAGACACTGGAAAGCCGGTTGTATGCAGGCGGCACTAGCATCTGCTGCTGGTTTTCCACCAGGAAGATTTGGGATAGGAGCTTGGATGACTTGAAAGTCGTGGTGTTGGGTAGACTTCAGGAGGAGCGGGAGGTTGTCGATTGAGCCCTCCAAGAGATAATTAGGAGCAGCTTGAGAACGACTGACTTCTTGGCAATGGGAAGCCCCTTAGGAATCCAGGCAGACACTCATCAAGCCTTGCTGGAGAAGGATTTGAGCGGCTTGTGAGCAGGACACATCCCAGCACTTGGAATCTCTCTGGAGTACAAACGTCCTCCGTTAGTGGGAGGAGCAGGGGTGATTCTAGACCTAGAGCTTTGCTGGGGCACAGGCCCCCAACTCCTTATGCATAAAAAAATGTAAATGTTTTCACAATATGAAATAAATGGGTAAATGTGTTCACAATATGAAATAAATGGGTAGCCTACGGGTACAACCTTCAAAATGTAAGTTAATATGTTAACTTAGGTTCGTGAGCTGGACCACGCCTCATATTCAGTATTCTCTCACTTATCTACTCGGATCCGACTCACCTGGCATCTCACACCTGAATTCCATTCCTAATTACTCTGTGATCTATTTAAACCCGAGCACCTAGCCATCAACGTCGCTCAGACTGCGGTCTCGTAACCCATCCCTTCATCTCCTCCGTCATTCCCTCTCTCATCCCCCATCCCTTCATCCCCTCCCTCATGCCCTCATCCCTTCATCCCCTCATCCCTCATCCCCTCCCTCATCCCTTCTCCCCCTCATTCCTTTCATCCCATCATCCCTTCATCTCCTCCGTCATTCCCTCTCTCAACCCCTCCCTCATCCCTTTCATCCCCCCTTCATCCCCTCATCCTTTCATCCCCTCCCTCATCCCTTCATCCCCTCATCCCTTCATCTGCTTATCTGCTCTTTCAAACTCCAGCTCTAATATCCGTTTCTTTCAGGTTCTTTGTCTGGGGGGGTCCTGAGCAGGCTCGAGAAGAAGACCGACTTCCGAAGACTGCACCCCCACACAGAGTCAACAAGCCTACATCAGTGCATCCTTCCAGACACATCATCTCTCTAACCTTTGTCAATAAATGAACTAATCAAAACTAATCTAATCTCCGTAGGCGTGGTCCATGCTAATGAAATCATTATTGTCACTGTGACACTGTAGGTTATATTAAACCACCAGTAAATATTATATTTATTTGCACACACACCTCAAAGATTTACAAACAACATCCTCTTACTGCAACCATTTAAGATTAGAAAGAGTCAGATTCTTTACTGCCTAATCCTTAGTCCAAGTTTAAAACAAGTAGTCCAGGAATGCAAAGTAACTAATAAAAAAAAAAAAATCTTTATTTTATATTATACAGGATGCTCCCTTCTCAGGAGAAGCTGCTGTGCATTATTAAGCTAACAAACTCTAACAAGATGATAACACCCAACTTGCACATATGCCATTAATTTACAAAATGAGTGGAGCACAGCATAACAGCATAACTTTGATCGAACAATATGGACTAAAAAGGCATTTAAGAAGGTTTAACCTGGAAAATGTTATAAAACAAAGCTGTTAATACAAAGCTTTCATACTGACTTTTGGTGATAATTTGCAAATGTAGCCTATAATAATCTACACAGAGTCAGAGTGGCTACTCTGGATCTGTGTAAATGATCATAGGCAAATGATCACATATAGGTTACTCTGACTCTGTGTAGATTATTATAGGCAAATTATCACATATAGGCTACTCTGACTCTGTAGATTATTATAGGAAAATGATCACATATAGGTTACTCTGATTCTATGTAGATTATTATAGGCTATATTATAGGAAAATTATCACACATAGACTACTCTGACTCTGTGTAGATTATTATAAACTACATTATGCGCATATTATCACCTATAGCAGCCATTCTCAAACTGGGGTATGCATACCACTAGTGGTATGCAAGCTCCCCCTAGTGGTACTTGGAGGAAAGTAATTAATGTTTTTTTGAAAATAAACTTAATTCAAAAATGTAATATTCAATCAAATTAATATAAAACGTTGAATTAAAATACATAAAGTATAATAAAATAATATTTAAAATTGCCTGAAAATTGTCTTCCCTTTGCTTTTTGTTTCAATGTAAGGCGTTGCAGAGGTTAAGTACGGAACATGCTCTAGTGGAGACATGACTGGTTACGAGTTGAACAGTTAAAATGTTAAGAGAGAAGGTGAGTGGTTCAAGGACACTTCAATTTTTCTAAGAAAGCGTTAAAAAGACACTAATTCAGCAAATCAGAGAAAGTCTATATTATTCGCTCCAACTTGATGAGACGACCGATGTTGCAAATTTGGCTAATTTGCTTGTGTACGTCAGATATGTGTACAATGGTGAAGCTAAGGAGGATTTCCTGTTCTGCTAAAAATTTGAGTTTAGATCTCCAGCCGAGCGTATATTTCATCTGCTCAACTCCTTCACGCAAGTGAACAGACTCGATTGGAAAAAGTGTGTTGGAGTCTGCACTGATGGAGCCAGGGCAATGACAGGCTGGCACAGTGGAGAAGCAGCCCGGATTCGGGAAGTGGCTCCTGAGATGCGATGGACACACTGCAGCATCCATCGGCAGGCACTTGCAATGAAGAAGATGCCCGATCAGCTGAAGTCAGTGCTTGACTCGGTTGTAAAAAGTGTTAACTTTATTAAAGTGATAATCTGGATCTCTTAATGAATTACACATTTTAAGAACTGTATTAAATTGACCTCCTGGTCTTGAATGTTGATATAAAATAAGTCATTTTACAAATTATAACATTACGGGTAATTCCCGCCTTCCCATATCTCAGCTATGGCTCAAAAGCCACAGTGGTGTCCACCTGAACCAATCAAGTGATGCCAAGGACTGTCAATCATCACGCACGCTGTGTGCTCGTGCTCATAACTGCGTGTATGCTCAGTTTTCTGTTTTCACAGAGCCTCCGAATCAAGCCTCCGTCTTTAGTTGCTAGCGCAGCCATGGATCATCACCAAAAAAGCATCCTCACCTCCGATAACTCCATTGTTGACACTCTGGTTGTTTTCTCTCTCTCCTCCGCACATCTAGGCCCATTGACCTAGCGCGTGCACGGAAAAATAGGCGCAGCTTTAAGACCAATCAGAAAGGGAGGGGGAGGAAGCTTGGGTAGTTTTTTTTCAAATCATGTCCCTCTCTCTCTTTTTTCTTACAAAGTTCAGACTATCACTTTAAGGCCTGACCCATGCTTTTGCGACTGTTTCGTGTGTTTTTGATGAGATGGGCAGAAAGCATGTCCAGCTACTGCTTTATACAGAAGTCAGATGGTTATCAAGAGGTAAGGTGCTTTCAAGGCTTTTTGAGTTGCAGAAAGAGGTCCAGGTGTTCTTACAGGATGAAGAATTTCTCATGTCTGACGTTTTTGAAGATACTGCATGGCTTAGTCAACTGGCATACTTGTCCAGTTTTTTCTCACTCGTCTGAACGAACTGAATTTGGAACTACAGGGACTCTATGTCAACATTTATGACGTGCAGGACAAAGTCAGCTCTTAATATAGTTTTCTAAAGCTCTGCTACAAATGACATATATTTTGTGTTTTAGACAGAATTAACAAGCAAATCATCCAGATGATGGCACCTCTTAAGATGCCTTCAAACTGACCTGTGCATCCAGGCAACAGGGCAGCTAGATTATATGCAAATTCTTTGGTATTAAAGATTATGTTGGCATCAAGCTGCATCAAGCTGGCATGCAGCAAGTCGTGCATGTCTGCACAGTGGGCATCAGCATGTCCACGCAGCTGCTGCTCAGACGGTCCATCAAGTCGTCCATGCAGCTGCTGCGTGAAGATGGGAATCAATCAGCGACTCTTTGCACTGATTACGCCATCAATGCGTAGATCAGCCAATCAGTCATTCATAATGTTGAATAAACTGATCACAGATGTGTGCAACTACCTTGAATTTTATGACCCACCTTCATGTTTTTATAAGGACAGGAAGAGATCGGAGGATATTGGAGTGCCAGGTAAACAGCCCACTGACGTCAGGTCTTGACACCCTGACGCGGACTACAACTGTGCAAAGTGTGCAAGCAGCTGGTTTTAATTTTTGATGCATCAACTTTCATCCGTTGGAGCGTTTTGCTGCCTGAATGCGCAAGCTGCTGTGAATGCGACTTTAATGTTTAAAGTCGCGTTCACACCGGTCAGAACATCCAGGTAGTAGGACAGCTAGATTAAATGCAAAATCTACGATAACTACACATTAAGTTCGCTTTAAGCTGCCACACATCTTGGACGTATTTGGACAGTCTGAGCAGTCCAAGCAGCTTCACTCTTTTCACTTATCTGAATGTACTTAATCTCACTCTCTTGTTTTTTTTTTTTTGCAGACAAACAGTTTTACAGTCTGGTTTATTAATGAAAGTGTTATTGCTACTATCAGGTATTTTTTTTCTGACTATTGTGACTGTTATGTACATTTGTTGTTACTCAGCTAAAATAGGTTCAGGCATTACCTTGCACACTGAGATTAATTGTAAATGGACTGACTACTCAAAGCCCTTGACAGTGGAGCAACTTTCACCCATACACCCAATGATACAAAGCTCAGTCGATAGACAGGAGGAAGCTGGAATTGGACGTACAACCCACTGATTGTAGGACAACTACTCTACTTAATCAGTATCAGAGTAACAGCTGCCCCTTTTTATTTTTCAGATGCTAATACTAATATGAGGCAAACTAGAACCATAGTTCAATTAAAATTTAATGTGATTCACTAACTTAAAAAATTTTAAATCATTGGGGTTCAAAAGCAAGGCAAGTTTCACCAGCTGATTGAAATACTGCATGGTCATCCAGATCATTTACAGTTTCAATGATACCAGACCCAAACGTGACCCATGCAATTTGCTTATCACCATGGAGTTGGTGTTGAAATTGGCATCATCTGCTTAAACCAACCTACTTTCATCTGGACAAAACAGGCAGCACTATGAGAATCATTCACTTTGATTTATCCAATGTATTTAACACAATTCAGCCTAATTTGCTTTGTCACAAACTCCTGAAGACACAGGTGGGGGCCACAACAATCAGCTGGATCAATGTCTACCTGACAAACAGACCAGTTTGTGAAATTGAAGAATTGTGTGTCAAACAAGCTGGTTAGCCGCACCGGAGCACCACAACGGACTGTAATCTCACCATTCGTTTTCAGTCAGTACATCTCAGACTTCCAGTATATGACAGAGACCTGTCATCTGCAGAAATACTCAGATGACACTGCGATTGTTGGGTGTATGAGAGATGGACAATCTGAATACAGAGAGCTGATGAACCACTTTGTGGCATTGTGTGGAAACAATCATTTTACCTTCAATGTGAACAAAACAATGGATATGATTGTAAATCTCCAACATTGGAGAATTAGTGGAGGTGGTTGAGGAGTGCAAATACCTCTGTGTTCACCTGGACAACAGACCAGACTGGAAAATCAACAGTGAGCCCGTCTACAAGAGGGGACAGAACAGACTGTAATTTTTCAGGAAGCTTATGTCTTTCAAGGTTTGCAGCAAGATGCAGCACATTTTCTACAAGCCTGTTGTGGAGAGTGTCATCTCTTAGTCCATCATCTGTTGGGGTAGCAGCACAAGAGCCAGGGACTTAAAATGGCTCAACAACTTGATGAAGAAGACTGGTTCTGTTCTGGGGACAACTGTGGAACAACTGGAGATAATGATGTAAAGGATTCTTCATAAAATAAATTAAAAAGATGACCAACCCTGAGGATCCTCTTCATGAGACTATCCTACAGCAACAGAATATCAGTTAGATGCTTCTTCAGTTTCGCTCCAACAAAGACCGCTGAAGGAAATCATTTCTCTACACAGCCATCATGATCTACAATAACTTTTTGAAGAATTAATTACTTAGGGTATTTGAGCTACAACAACACTCAAATACCTATGGGATCAATAAAGTATTTTTAATACAATTAACTTAAGAATAACAAATGTGGAGCACATGCATTTTATCATAGCAAAGAACCACACTATCATTATAAGGATGTATAAAACAGCGATATATAAATAAATTGCAGCTTTAAAGAGACAGGAACAGATTTATCAGGCTTTTTTGCAATGAAGGAAGGTGTGTATATGTCGTGTGTGTGCTGAGAGTTTAACTGGTTGTGTATGATTTATTTTGCTCTAAATGTGAGGGTGTGTGTGGGTGTGTTTGTGCTCGTATAACCTCTCCATCCAGGTGCAGCTTGGTGCTCTCGTTCTCCCTCAGCTGGAGTCACTCAGCCTGATTACGGAGGAGCACTTAAAAGGAGAGTGCCAACCTGGAGCAGATGCAAGATGGTTAAATCGAATCGCCTGGTAACAAGCTGTTTCCTAGGTTATTTCTCAGATCTACCTCATGCTTTGCAAAGTGAGATTCTTACTTCCTCGACTTCATCTCTCAGGCAATTGCTCCTCCTGGATCTGCTGGTCAGGCATCCACGGCCCGAGTGTCTGCTCCCCTCCAGTCTCCTTCGTCTTCCCCCTCAAGCTCCTCTGGCTGAGTTCCAACCTCCACCTGCCTGTTCCCCCTCACCCTGCTCACCGAAAACAAGTATACCTTGGAGTCATTCTCCCCACACAGCAAGCCCTTACCCTTCCTAATCCCTCCTGATTTAAATCCAAGTAAGGGTTTAAATCAGAGTTTTATGCGGCCTTGCATAGATTACCGGAGGATCAACGCCATCACTATTAAAAAACAAATACTCCCTTCCCCTCATCCCATTAGCTTTCGAAGCGGTCCAGGGGGCAACTATTTTCACCAAGTTAGACCTGCCCAATGCTTTTCATCTTGTCAGGATCAGCAAGGGTGATGAATGGAAACAGCCTTTAAAACCCATATTGGACACTTTGAATACTTAAGGCATCTCTCCACCGGTACGATTCGACTCGGCTCGGATCGACTCGGCCACAGTACCTTTTACTCTTCACCAGCAGAAGTCTTACTGAGCCTCTCCGCGCCGCTCCGAGCCGATACTATTTTTCGTACCACCTCAGCTGTGGTTCCATCCATACTGAACTGGTACTGAAAAGCGATGTCAGACGGCTGTCGGTCACTGATTGGCTTGAGTGCGGAGTCACTGGAGAGTAACTTGACAGCCTCTTTTAATAACAGGTTGCCAATGTTCTTCTTTCGTCTCTGAGCCATGATGCACCCGCTCACTTCAGACGCTCTGGTTTGTTGCAACTGTGAAGCAACACTTAACAAGTCGAGACGTGCTGAGTCGCGTTACCGAAGTACCAGCTTGGCAAAAGGTACTAGTGGAGAGACGCCTTTAGTGATGCCTTTTGGCCTCTGTAACGCTCCCGCCATGTTCCAGCATTTAGTAAATGATGTACTCTGAGATTTTCTGAACATTTTTGTCCTTGTGTATTTAGATGACATTGTCATCTTCACAAAGGATCTATCTTAACACCGCCAACACGTTCGCAGGGTCCTCCAGCGGCTCATGGAAAACTCTTCGTAAAGGCTGAAAAGTATGAGTTTCACCTTAACTCTGTTTCTTTCCAGTAAGATCAAAGCAGGTCAGGAATGGCCCACTCCCACCTCCAGAAAGCAGCTGCAGCGGTTTCTGGGTTTTGCAAACTGTTATAGACGGTTTATTCGGGGGTTCAGCATCATCGCTAATCCCCTAACTGCCCTCACCTCCACTAAGAAGACTTTTGTTTGGAGTCAAGCCTCTGATCAGGCCTTCCAGGAGCTAAAGAAAAGGTTCACCGAAGCACCCATTCTGACTTATCCAAAGGCAGACTCCCAGTTCATTGTGGAGGTGGATGCCTCCAACACGGGGGTTGGAGCTATCCTCTCGACCAAAAGCTCCATCCCTGTGCCTTCTATTCTAAATGCTTCTCCCCAGCGAGCTGTTAGCCATCAAACTAGCTCTAGAAGAGTGCTGTCATTGGCTGGGGGGCACGGAGCTCCCAGTCATAGTATTGCCAGATCATGAGATTTTGTTGTATCTCCAAACTGCCAAATGTTTGAAGCCCCACTGGTATCGCTGGTCCCTTTTCTTTTCCCGCTTTAACCTAAACATCACCTACAAACCTGATTCCAGAAACACAAAGCCTGACGCTCTCTCCCGTCAACACTCTCCGGATGTCCAGACAGAAGCCCCCAGCGCCATTCTCCCTCCATCCTGCACTGTAGGAGCAGTCACCCACCAACCGACTCTTCGTCCCATCCACTCTGTGCTCCCGGACCATACAGTGGGGGCACGCCTCCATATTCTCCTGCCATCCTGGCGTAAGTCGGAACATCGGACTCCTTTGCCGACATTTCTGGTGGCCCGGCCTAAACAAGGCTGTCAGGGACCATGTGTTGGCCTGTCCGGTGTGAAACCGTAGCAACAGCATCCACCAACCCACCTCCGGTTTCCTTCAACCATTTCCTATCCCAGCACGGCCCTGGTCTCATATAGCCCTCAATTTCTTTACTGGACTCCCCATCTCCAAAGGTAAATCATTTATCTTGTCGATTATTTATCGTTTCTCCAAAGCTCGTCATCTTATAGCCCTTTCCAAGTTACCCACCGCCGCACAGACCGCCAAACAAGCTGTTTCCTAGGCAATTTCTCAGATCTACCTCATGCTTTGCAAAGTGAGATTCTTACCTCCTCGCCTTCATCTCTCAGGCAACCGCTCCTCCTGGATCTGCTGGTCAGGCATCCACGGCCCGAGTGTCTGCTCCCCTCCAGTCTCCTTCGTCTTCCCCCTCAAGCTCCTCTGGCTGAGTTCAAACCTCCGTCTGCCTGTTCCCCCTCACCCTGCTCACCGGAAACAAGTATACCTTGGAGTCATTCTCCCCACACAGCAAGCCCACACCCTTCCTAATCCCTCCTGATTTAAACCCAAGTAAGGATTTCAAAGTTATGTTTTTTTCCTGTCAATCCATCTCAACATTGTTCTGACCTCTCCACCCTTTGTCGTCAGTGGCTGTCCCCGGCTCCCAGTTTCAGACTCTGAGGCTGTCTTCCAAGTTACGTGTGCGTCCGAGCTCCCCGTGTTACCTAGGTTCCTCGTTAGTAAAGAAGAAAGCATATAAATAATTTATATTCTCATCCTCTGCTTCGCTGAGTGGTTTGTGTGTCCGCGCTAGAGTCCAAAGCTAAATCATGACACAATTTTTTATTTTATTTTTTATAATCAGTTCATATTGTGGTTTTAATCATGCCAAGCACTTTGTGCTGATTCTATCATTAAAAGCGATGTATAAATATGATTTTATAACTAAATATAACTAAAGTGATCCTTGATCAGGTTTCTTCCTGTTAAAGTGGAGTTTTTTCTCTCCACTGTCACTACATTCTTGCTCAATATCAGAGATTGCTGTGGTTGGAAAGTCTGCATCAACAGGGCCCAACCTCCCATCAGTGATTTGATGCAATCTGCTGAGATTCCTTATATAAAAAAACTTGTTAAGCTTATTGGAATGTTTGTATAATAGTATTGAAATTACTGTTTGTGTAAAGACCCACGAGATTACATCTGTTGTGAATTTATGCTATATTAATAATTTGAATTAAAAATTAACACATGACAACTAAAAGGAAGAAACCATTTTTAATTCTGATTCAGAGATGGTAATAAGCTCAGTTTAAATACTGAACATCAGCTTTTTGCCTTGTCTTGAGCATTCATATAATCTATTGTCTATGCCAACATCTTACGCAGTGCAATGCAGTAAAATTTAAACAAATGTAAACTGTAACCAGAACAGAATGCATGGAACAACACAGAGCTGATTTCAAACAGGGCTGGTTACAGGAGTAAAAAAATTGCTAAACATTGTTTTTGAGAGTAAATTTCAAGAGGCCATAAATTTCAGAGGCCAAAAATTTAGAATCTCAAAATATCTATGGTGGAATAAGACATCCTGAGGGGATGAAAGGGAAAATAAAGCAGCTTTTTAAGCTTGGCCTCGCTAAGGTGATCTTATTGTTTTGCTTTTGTCATTCTAAGATTGAAAGACTTAAGTGCATTTAGAGTGAGAAACTCTCATCTTGATAATCTAACCAACTCAGGGAGGCAGTGAGACATAATTAGGGTGAAGCACAATATGTAGACAAGACAATCCGACAAGGGAGAGGGAAAACAAGGGGCGTTGAAAGCTGTGGAGAGGAGTGGAGACAGGAGCTTAGGCAGCCTGTCGAAGGAGAGCAGGCTCTGTGGCTTGAAAGTCGTGACAAGGACTGGGGTGCTGTGGCTTGAAAGCCATGGAGATGGGCAGCCCTCTGGGGAACTGGGAAAAAGTTGATCTGGCCCTCCTGGAGCTATGTAGGAGCAGCCTAGCACTGACAATGGCTGGAATACCACTGACTGAAGGGCAGAGCCACCTTTCGTCCACACGGAGCAACTGCAGGAGGGCAGAACGCCAGTTGGGTGCTTGCAATAGTTGAACGACGGCTCCTTGTTTCTTTTTTTTCACCGCTAGGCCCAGTTGGTCCTATAGTTTTGTCATGTTAAGGTTGAAAGACCAGGGTGCAGAAATGGGGTCACAGTAGGAAACTCACTTTAATAATAATCTTTCATAACATCTGACAAACAACAACAAATGAATCCCCATATTATCCTGTTATTGATAAATGTTTGCAGTTAACTTATATATATATATATATATATATATATATATATATATATATATACATTCCTGCCTGGCAAGAAACTTAAATTCTAAAAAAGAATGATTTGGATAAGAAGTAAGGTTTACTGTAAAAATATTCAGTGTGATTTTCACTTTCTTACTATTTCTGAATCAAGCATTTTCCTCTAGGAATTCATTAATCATTGCTGATATTCATCTGGAAAAAAACACCATCCTAATCTTGCCTTTTCTGTTTTCATTTTTTTGTTCAATATAACTTTGATAAGCTTCATCAGATTAGAATAAGATATGGATATCAGATGTGTGCGTTTTTTATCAAGTTCCAATCAGACTTGCTTCATTTTCTGAATGAGATAAGCAATAGAATCTAAAAAAAAAAAAACAAATGCTTGCAATGGAAACTGAGAAGATGGTTTTCAAAAATCCTTAATGTATCAGTGTGACACTGAAAATGCCCTGCATTTTAATAGGGACTGACATTGGTAAAAAAAAGAAAAAGAAAAAAAAGAAAAGTATCTAGTTCTAAAGGTTAGGTTCTACTGCCACAATATTATAATTTATATTTACAGCCTGCTTCAGCCTTGTCCATTACGTCTTAAACTGAAATGTTTAACTGTTTTAGCAAGGTTTTTAGCAAAATAGGTACACCAACTATCATTTAAGGTTTCAGATATTTGTGTGACTGTCAGCTGTGTGTAGGGGAAATCTTAAGCATAGTGTGCCATTTTTCTGTAACCATCAGGTAGTTCTGCTTTGAAAACATACAGCAGTCAAATTATCTTTCTCTAATAGAAGAAGGTTGCCTTCCTAGACACCCTCACTGCTGGGTTTTTAAGAAGCATCCTTCTCTCTTAACAAGCTGAGAACATTTCAGTTAAGGACGTGCATTGAATGCACGGAAGAAGAACACGGGTATCACATCTCACTGTAAGACATGCTCTCCTCTATCCATTAAGCAGTGCTTGTGCGTCTCATTTTTGCCATTCTTAACCACGTCAGCCTTTAAGAGGATGCCTGCTAATGACAGTTGATTTTGGTTTTTAGTATAAAACTTTCACAGTTGACACATACAGTGATATTATTTTGTTCTTAAATTGAGGTTTTTAATTTCGAGAAAGTCTTCAATTATATTTTTTTTCTATTCAGTTTATATCGCGCAGATTCACAACAGACGTCATCTCAAGACACTTTACAAGAAAAGTAATTAAGCAATATCAAATGAGATGGAGTGATGTGCCAAGTATCAGCACCGGTGTGATTCGGTCGTAGAAAATAAAATTTTCAGAAAACGAATTAACAAATTTAAAAACAAAATGCAATTTTCAGAAAACAAATTAATAACATTTTAAAATAAAACAATTTTCAGAAAACAAATTAACGAATTGGAAAACAAAATACAGTTTTCAGCAAACATTTTTACAAGTGCCAAAACAAAACCACAAGTGTCAAACACAAAATCCTGAAACAAGTTAACAAATCAGTTCTTGGCAGAAAGGGATTGCCCAAATTGCCTGAAGTTATTCAAGATTAGCGTTGCCTTAAAGGTTGTAGTTCACATACTGTTCATATGCGCTATGTGGACTTATGTCCTTGCATTCTTAAGAAACATCATCAACTGTGACCCAAGTACTGCTCCAGTTCAGTATTGAGGCAAATACTCAATTTCCTGGATTGGGAAATTGTGCCAAATGTGGCATATACTGTTACAGTTTGATGTCCACTTTTTCCAGCGTGTTCGTTATTTCTGTCAGAGAGCAAAAGAGTCCATCAGCAGACTGATATATTAAGTTGACCAAAAATTCCAACATCTGCAGATGGATGAACCAAAGAGTAACCTCTTCACAATTTATGCCAACTGTAAGGGAAAAATAATAATGTGGTATTATTATTTTCTTAGGGTGTATTTCTTTATCACATAGTTTAAATGTACTTTTTAAATGTCATTTGGTTTCAACCATATGTTCCTTTGTATACACCCTGTTCTTTTAAGATGCTAATGAAGTTTGCCCAAATAAAGAGAGACTGCAGTGGGAGGGACTTTTGAGACCAGGAGACAGAGCTGTGTGATAAGGAGACAGAGCTGGGAGACTGTCTGAGAAGCTGAAAGGAGAACAGACAAATGGTAACCAGAGTATCTTCCTGGTCTCACCTGCAGAACTTCACTTTATTCTATCTCCCACTGCAGAGCTCATTTAACTTCAATTTCTCTCCGACCCCTGAGTGTGATTCTTTCTAGGTTAAACCACTATTTTTTACCCTAACACCAACAAGAGTGGACTAAACCTTTTATTTAGGAAACAGGTTCACACACTCACGTGGTAGTTACAGTCTGCTGCTGACACACTTCAGATAAACATACAAAGACTGCATGGATCTAAGCATGGCAATCATCTTGGTTCACATCACAACGCAAATACAGTTCCTTTGTCTGTCAGACACCTGCTGTGTTCTCCCACACCATATGTCATGCTATCAAACTCAGTTTTAATCTGGTTCCTTCCTTCTCACACTGTGGTTAATAGACTCATTATTGTTATCTGGTAATAATGCACACACATATTAATTATTGTTGAATACTCTGTAAAAAAATATGTGATTAGGATTACAATACTTCATTGGTACAGATCTCATAGAAGCCATCTGAAAACGCCACACAATATGAAACTCTACAGCTGTGCTCTGTGAGAGCAAGATACATACCAGCCACAAACACGGAGTTCTTTCCTGATCACAGGTTCACAACAATTTTATTTAACTACATGACCCTAATGACATATATATATTTTGACCCTACATATGTATATATATATATATATATATATATATATATATATATATACACACAGGTTTTTTTTCCTGCGTTCAAATTTGCGTGGCGGCCACCTGCAGCTAATTTGCTGGTATCGCTCTGGTCATGGCATGGTCAATCTTTATGGATTTTATTTTAACTAAAGTTGCAGTGTTGCACCACTATGAGGGCACTGTATCAGCAGTGGTGTGCCGGGGGAAGCACAGCAAAAAAAAGATAAAATTGTTTTCAATAGAGTGTATAAATGGCGTTTTCCCGCTAGTTGGTGCTATCGGTGTCCTGATTTCCCCCCGGCTCTACAACCAGGTAAATGCTTTGTATTTTGCATCCAAGCATGTCATGTTTATTTTTTTAAAACATCCTCCTTCTCAGAGTGACGTTAATGAGTTTTAGCGATTGTAGTATGCAACATTTGATCATATGTGTTAAATGTCATGTGTGATGGCATATTGAAAATCGCACGATTACAGGATGTGAAGGCTGGATAATTGGGCACCTTTTGAGGAACATCAAAGCCCTTGTATATGTTGGAAGTATGTGTGACCTTTGAGGACCTCTGAGACAAAGAGTTTTATTGCAGACTATAAAACCATAATATTCAGGATGGACTCACAGGACAGACCTCGGATCTTGTGATGTAGGAGCAGGACAATGGTCAAGACACTAACCAGCTTTTGGTTTAGGACTGTGTCAATAAAGCCTGGGAGAATGAACTTTTGACTTGATACAGGAGAAAAGACACGTCCCTTGTGACTGCATGATTTTGGGACGGACCAATCATTGTTAACACACTGTTTAAAATGTTCTGATTGGAGCAGACTCGAGGGAGAAGAAACGCCTACAATCCTGGCAAAAGTCTGGTGCCTATAAAAGTTATGACACGGAAACCATTCGTCGTCAGAAATTTTGTCTGGCCCAGAGAAACTAGGGCATCTTTCTCTGTAAACTGAAATTTGTTAATCTGTTCAAAATAAATGTTAAGAACTGGAAATTGTCTCCATTTTGTCTCTGCTTGAACATCCACTGAATTAATTTTGATAGTTTTTAATTCTACACGATACACATAGGATTTTGGAAAATCAGCCACTACTTCAAAAAACAACCTCGCGATGATAGTCAGAAATCCAGGTGAAACAGCGGAGTCAAATTATCGTAACAGGCAGTTAGAAGGTAATCATAGTTGTGACAAAATGTGAAAATTGCAAGGAGAGACTGGCGAGGTTCAAAATCATGGTCAGAATGGTTCATAACAGTCGCGACGCGACGTAAAATTATCGTTTCGGCATCTGACCTACTTTTTCCGCGAGCGAACCAGTCATTTGTGAAAATAGAGGCAATTTTTCTAAATAAAGCACTGCAGATTACAAATGTGATAATATTTATGGATCTAAACAGCTTATAGAGATAATATAGAGAGCTTTCCTCCTATCTAATTCACTGGGAAACAGGAAGAGAAATAATTATTAATTAAATATGAAGAGTAGATAAACAAATATGTGTATTTCAACAATAAATACTCCCTCTCTACTACCACGCACTCTGTTATTTTTCTTTCTGCGCCGATTCTACTTTCAAGTTTTTGACATACTCCTTTCTGCTCCAAAAACATTGGTTGACTCCCACTTTCCATTGTGTGGAGAGAGTCTGAAAATCTCTCCAACTTTGCGCTGAATGCAGATTATTCTCACTATCTCAGCATCCAGGGCTCCCAGAGAAAGATTTCATTTGTCCACCTGAAACAGCTGCAGGTACCAGTTTTATTTTAGGACTCTGATCTGTAAATTAGGTTGAAGTTTCAAACAAAAACAGCAAAGTTTGCAAAGGTAACACAATTTATTGTTGCGGATATTCTTCTAGTATAAGTATAAATTTGCCATACTTGTGCTATATGTGGATTTTTAATGTCTGCCATTTGAGAAACAACACGTAATTCTTTGGCTTTCAACTGTTATTAACTGAATAAAGATGCATTTTTCAACACCTGCTTTTACCTTCATTGCTTATTGTAATGAAACATGAAACAGAATAATAATAGGCTATGAATAGTTAATAATTAAAGTTAATAATAATAGTTAATGTCTGGCTGCCAGATGTGTCGATAAATCCCTACAACCTAATGCACTTTCATTTTAAAGTTGACTCCTTATATTTGTAAGTATATTGTTTTAATAAAAGAATCCTTTAACATTATAATTTACATATTCTTATTAGAACGCTTAACTAAAAAATATGTTGCCTTTAAAAAAAATGAGTCAGTTGAATGCACAGAATACATGCATGTGTTGCCGCATGGTCAGTATGGTACCACCTCTGCCCTAATTCAGCCAGGAAATACCCTGATAAATATATGTACTGTATGTATATATATATATATATATATATATATATATATATATATATATATATATATATATATTATTACTTCATCTAACAAGAGCCACTTTTTTGTCATTTGTCTGGTTATATTTTTTAAGTAGCCTACTGTTAATAAATTGTGTGTTTTATGGTGAGATTCCTTGCTCCTGGCGCATTTATTTGAAGTTACTTTTGTCAGTTTTAACATCTGGACTGTTGATTGTTGGTTTAAATATACTGAAAACTTAAAACTATCCTCCTGGTAATTATATTTAATAAATTACATAAATATGTTTTTCACCCACAACTCACCAGCAGTAAAGATATTTTTGCCAGACCCATGCCATTTATGCTTTAACATATTTGAACCGGTTCCCGCAACATTGCAGGACTATGTCGTTTGCAATGGACTGAAGGTCTTTTACAAACTTGACATATTTGGAATTTAGTTATCAAAATAAAAGCCTGTTCACACACATTATGTGCATGAAGCACAAGTGTTGATCTGCTCTGGTAAATTCTGCAACAGGTTGTAAAAGTGTGGCAACAAAACCCTCACTTATAAATATTACTGTGGAAATTAAATTATGCCTATCCTGGGAGCTGCAGCCTATATCAAAAATGTAAAGCATAAACTTAACACATAGTATCGTTTTATCTTCTATCAACAGTGCTATGAAGACTGTTCCGCCTCCCTTCAGCTCCTGATATGAGGGTCTACAGAACATTTCAGGGAAAAAGTATTTGGGTCCATAAATGTGTAAACTGGCTGAAAATTACTCTTTAAAACATTTTTAATGTACCAGAAACTTCACAATTAATGTTCAGTGTTGTTACTTTCCTAAAAGAATCGCCATTGACTTTCCAGTTTAGCTGAACTACATAATCATGAAGGCTCGACTACAAAGCAGCAACATAATTTCCGGCATTTGGGACGATTCCTTTCCGCCAAGAATTGATTTGTTAAGGAGTGATTCACGCTCTCTACCCGAGAATAAACCCGCCCACATTTATTTTTGAAAAACGGCTTAAAAGGAGACGTTGCCTGGCAGACCAGCGAACATGCAGGGGGGTGAAGGTCTGGGCATGGTCAAGGCTGTGATTAACATGTTGCAGCAGTGCAGAGTCCGACTGCCAAAAGATGGATAGCCGTAGTAACGCGACCTCTGTTGCCTCAGATGGAAGTAATTCGAAGACTTTTCTCCACCTCCTTCACCGAAGGGAACAGATTAGGGAGATAGGTTCTGTTGAGGAGGCGAGTGGTCCTGAGCCATATCGTTTCGAGCCATTGTCTTGTGCTACTCCCAGTGCAGCAGTAGATGCCGAGCCTGTAGCGCATCGCAGCATAGAATGGGTGAGTGATACATTGTTTTTAATCAAAGTTAATGCTAAATATAGATTAGTTCAAGTAATTTTATGTGAGCCTGCCTCAACAGGTGCACCTGCGGCCACTGTTTGTCATTGTCCATGACAGAAAATGTGTGTTGCAAAGAGGTGCCCATGGTATAAAAGTATACTAGCATGATGAGAATATCATTCAGGAATGTGCAAAAAAAAATCCCCATCAATATTGCATTAAAAAGGAACTCTTAGTCCAGATTTTATTTTCCATTTACTGATATCATTTATTCTCTTTGTCATAGGTAATGAACAAATGTCACTAGAGGACAAGGCCGACCGAAGTGCTACCTGTGTTACCAGCCACTGAACTGCTGTGAGTGTGCTAGGACATAGCCCCCTATTTTTAGCCACAAGCTGATCACCCTTGGAGAAGCCTAGAGACGGTCTGTCTGGGTAGAGGCAAGATTAGTTTAGGATAAATAAGATTTAAGGTTTGTTCTTTTTTTTACTGTGATTTGTTAACATCTGTAAGACTTCAGTTGCTATTGTTTGTCTACAGACAGGCCGTTCAGCCTGCCCATTTAACCTGTGTTTTCAAAGATTTTCAGTCATTTGAAATCCTGCAATCTGAGTTACTCAATCTGACAGGAGTTTTATTTTCTTTATTTAATGTTTAATTAAGGAATCAGAGTGGATTTAAGTGACGCCACGTGGGTTACCTGTAAATTACAAGCTAAAATTAATCCCAAATGTGTCTTGCCTTTTAGGCCTGCATTTGATAAATAACAGAGATTGCTATCCGTTTTAAAATTGATAGAAAGCTAATCATAATAGCCATGTTCAAAACAGCCTTCTTAGCCTTACCAAAAAGTTGATATGGTATCCAGCAAATTTTAAACAAAACGTTACTTAATCGAAATAATTTTTTATTTTTCCTTGTATTGTTTTATTGGTTTAGACACAAACCAATTGTAATAATTACTTTAAACTAATCACAACTAGTAAACAAAGTTTAGCTTCACTTCAAGCACTGAAATTGCTGATGTAGTTAGGTCCAGTTTAGGGGGGCTTCAGCCAGTGTAGCCGGTACAGGAGTTTTTTTTTTAAATTCTGAACAGAAATAATAATTAATTGAACATACGGCTACACTGTCTCACACAGGAAGTAGCAGGAACGGACTTCCTCTATTTACTGAATCCTGACAACAGCACCCAAGAGCACCCAATACTCAGGCATATGGTTCCTAGCTTTAACACTACGGTGGCTGGCAGGCAGTTTTTTTGAAGAGAGGGAGACAATTTGCAGTGAATGCAAATTATACACAAAGCGAGATTTTAAGTGGATGTCAGTAATTCCCACAAGGGAATAATTTATATGATGATATATGTGCATTTATTAAATTCAATTCAGTTCATTTATATAGCGCCGTTTCACAATAGATGTCATCTCATCAATCCCTCACACTGATCAAACATGAAGCGGTAGTGGAGAGGAAAAACTCCCTTTTAACAGGAAGAAACCTCCAGCAGAACCAGGCTCAGCATAACGTGTCATCTGCAGAGACCGTCTGGGGTTTGGAGAAGGCAGCAGAGACACTGAAAGAGCAACAGAATTGATGCAGAAGCTGCTAGCAGGACATGGAGTGCCATCTTAGTCAGGGTCGTGAAGCAGGGCGGGTCAGTAGCACCTACTGTAGGAAAAGACTAAGAGAAAACAATATGAAACCTATATTCAGTTTATAGGCACATATATGATATATATTCCGCATATGCGTATATATCCCACATATAGGCCAGGGACAGTACATATGTGCACATATAAAAAAATAAACGGCCAATTTTTGATATGTGACATGTAGTCAAAGCCTATATCAAAATATATACAATTAAATAGGTTGTTTCTATGTGGGAAGCATAGATTGTATATATAATAGACAAACCTTTGTTGACGTCACCCATAGGTTTCTGAAGAGCAACAACTGAAGCCAACTGGGCGGTTCCAACCGTCGGCATCTTGTCACTCGCCTCGTCACTCTCAGAAAATCCCAAAATGGGCAAAGAGGTGGAGGTGAGAGTGGCGCTGTGAGGCTGGTGGCGGAGGGTTAACGCTCCGAACCGACATAGCTAGAATCTAGTCAGAAGCTAGTCGGGAGCTAACTGAAGCTAACGTAGGCTGCAGCCGGCTTCAGCTAGAAGACCACGGTTCAGAGACTTTTACCCCGTTTTTCAATAACAATCACTTTAGAAACATCTCGAGTATAGAAAACATACAATATAATAAGACCCAAAATGGGCCGGGTCAATACTGCCTAATATGGTGTTATTTCCATTACCATCGGTGGAGGGTGAGGACATTGACAACACATCCAGCAAAAAGCAGTCACAAAGTCATCATGAAAACTCAGATCCTCTCAAAAAATAAAAGGCGTTTGACTCACCTCACATCTCATCCATTAGTTCATGCCTCCAGCTGTGTTCCTCACACAAGTACTGATCTATCCAGCGATCATCCAGTCTGTCTGGAGTCCAACTCTGTAGTCTTCCAGCCTGATCTAGCCGTCTCCCGCTCTGGATGCTGCAGTTTATCGGTCCTGCCGACTTTGCTGCTCTGCTGTTTTCTGACTGATCGCCTGCTCCAGCTCGCGTGTAGAAAGAAATAAAAGCTCCAACTAGAACGGCATTCCTCTTGGCCACCTGGGAGAACCCCCCCACCGCTGGTGAAGCTTCAGCCGGTATGAAGCCTCCCCCCCAAAGCATAAACTTCTTTGACAGTCTGTTACTGTAATCAACACCACAGCAAACCGTCTTTATTCTATAATTGCAGATTAACATCCAAAACCAAATATAAACTGCAGCAACTGAAATTCCAAATGACTGAAGTCTTTACGTTAGTCCTAGGCTGTGAAGAGCTTGCCCGCAAGCAGAGGGGGACAGCAGACTACGGAGCAAGCTATTAGCCACAGTTAGCCACCATTTGCCACCAGCGTTGGCCTAGACGGACCTGTCAATCAAAAGGAGACACCCCTAATTATTCATAATTTCAAGATTAAATTACAAATAAAGTTAGAAAAAAAATTCACCCCCCTCAGAGTTGTCATGATGGTAAACCTGAACTATCTGACCTAAAATGGTTTTTTGAACCAAGTTGTAAACATGTTTTTATTTTTGCTGTAAAGTTGTCCTTTTTAACATGGGAGTCAATGGGAAGTTGCTCTTTGGTTCCTTTTTGGAGCTAGCCCCCAGTGGATGAGGGCTGAACTGCAATTGTTGACACTTCCGGGTTGGCTTCACCTTCTGCGGGCGGAGTTTTGCCCCTTGGTGGGAGAAGGTGCTCGGTTGCAGTATTTTTTTTCTTCCTGTAATGGACAGACAAATATGCAGTCATTAGCTTGTTAATAAAAAAATATTAAATAGGTATGATACTTGCCGAGTTAAATGACCAGATACTGCCATGAGCTATAGGAGAGAAATATGTACATGTAGGGCTTATATGTGGATATGAAGAACCAACTGGGGACATATATGGCCTATATATGCACTTCCTTTTGGCCTATATGTAGCATATATATATATATATATATATATATATAATTATATATATATATATATATATATATATATATATATATATATATATATATGATAATTTATGATAGATATATACATAACTGTTTTGCATTGTTGCAGCCATAATTATTCAAGCCTGGCAAGGATCAGGTGCAGAAATACTTTTTGTGAGGTAAGAGTCCGTATCATCGGTTTACTGTGCGCACAGATTACTAATCTGTTCCCTCAGTTTATTAAACTGTGTGACCATATGGGAGGTCCTGTCTGATAATGCTATGATACTGATAATACAAATTGGCTTTTAGCTATTTAATTTGGCTTTTGAGTAAAACATTATGTGTGTTACTTAGATAAGGAAAACCCAAGGTAGATTTCCCTCTTATTTAATGACAAATACTTGAGAACATAAATCATTGAATATTAGGTTAAAAAACCGTGAAAACATTTAAACAGTAGAATAGAAGCTTTATTTTAAGTTACTATACCCCTAGTTAAGTTACAATTAAACATTTGTGGGTGACTTGTAATCAGAGGGTCTTAGGTTCACATCCTGCTTCTGCTATGCATGTAACCATATCACTCCATAAATATTTTCTCCTCTATAGTGCATTGAGTTGTCAAAATGAGTAGTAAGGGAACCAGCTGCAAAGCATTTCTGAGTAAACTCAACAGCAGGCTTGTGCTGGGTTGATTTTTAGACTTATTCACACATGTAAATTTAGCCAATTTGTGAAAACATGTTGGCTCAACTTGATAAAATGTATAATTTCAACATGTGAGAGACATGAGTAGACCTGACTAACTATTTTAAGTTTGTTGAATTCAATATTCTTCTTTGATTTAACCTGTTTTTTTAGTTTCACACAATGAAAAAACATTAATTGACTTAACTCAAAAAGGCTTTGCAGCTGGTTGCCTTACTTTTTCAAGTTCAGTCAACTTTTCTTTTTTTACAGTGTAATAAGCGGTACCTGAAACTGAAAAATTTGGCTATTAATATAGTTCCTGAATATCAGGTGTTGACAAGTATATAATAATTTTCCTAAACATTTTTAATTTTATTAATTGCCATAAGCAATCTATAAATGACCAAATAATCACATCTTTCTGTATTCCCAACAGGAACATATCAAACATCAGTTCTCTGATGCATGACACACGTTGATTATTAAGGGCTGTATATGTAAGAAGGAGGATCTTAAATTATATTCTAGATCTAACAGGGAGCCTATGAAGAAAGGCTGAAACGTATTTTGGATAAGCTGAAAGGCTTTTAATTGCATTTTGTGGACTTCCTGAAATTCTGTAGATAAAGACAAATTTAGTTGAATACAAGTATAAAAAAGTTATTGTGGGGCAGTGCAATCATAGCCATGCATTGGAGCAATTTGGAGTAATATCATAGTAGACGGTTCCAAATCTCGAGATAAGATCGGGCCAATATTTTAATATTTTTCAGTGATCGCGATCGAAGATCACTTGTTGTTGTAATAAGGCAAAATGTTAAAAGGTTTACGGGTTTCATCTCCCAGTCTTCTCTCCCCATTCCTGAATGCCTCTGTCCGCCTTTTTCATCATTGTAAAACCCATGTAGGTTCTCCAACCTTTTTTTGTATGGGGCAGAAAAGCTGCTACACACACTGATTTGATTACTGCTCTCTGAGCCTGCTAACATTTTCACATGGAAGCTTATGAGATCAGCCGCAAATGAAGGAGAACCCACTGATGCTAAATTTTTGCGGTGCATGCAGTTTTGCTGTCTTTATTTGGAATGTTGATAAATCGGGCCCTTTGTGTTTTGTTTCCTTCAGTCTCAGTTTAGCATAGAGCTCTATTCAAAGTGTGAATAACCCAAAGCCAGAGAACTTTTTTTCATCTTTAGGACACTGGTTTTAATCTGGATAAAAATACTGTATTATCTTTTTGTTTAGTAGCTTTAAAAAAGAAGCTAAGAGAACATTTTGCAAGATGTAACATAGAAACAGGAGTAAATGAAGTCTACAGCTCAGCGTACCTCAATCCTTCGGTCATTGCTGTGAAACCATTTCCTGCCATTAACTGACAACTGTATAAACAACAAAACAACAAAGCCTTGACAGTGTCTGAGAAAACAAGAGTTTCACATGTGAAGGCTCAATGAGGGAAGCTGTTATGTCTCATGTTTTCACCCATATTACTTAAAAACATTGATATCAGGGTACAGTCCAAACACATCTCAGTCCTGGTAGTGCTACTAATGAAAACTAGAGGAGTGCATTGTATTTTTTAGTCTGCATTTAATGTCAGTTGATCTTTAGAGACTTATTGGGAAGCTACTGCATTTCCTTTTTTATTTGAGACTTTAAGATAAGCAGTGCTGATTTTTTTTTATCAAGAAGTGTAATGCCAAAAAAAATTGTATATTTATAGTACAGGGATGTTTTTATTCCTTCATAGATGAAAAGACACCAAACATCAGCTCCAGATTGGTGTGGAATGTCTTTACTGAATTTAGAACAACAGTTAATCTGTTCTGCAAAGGTTGGCAGTTTTAAAGGTAAACTTCTCCTGGGTTCTTTTAGGAGTCTAGCTCCACTTTCACAGTGGATAGCCATTTCTTTACATAAAAGACAGCTGTAGGACTCTCACTGAGTTGCCATTTGGTCTCAGCTCTGATAAACCACATGATAGATTGTTCTGTCAGTCAAGGATGAATGGACGTTTTTACACAGAGACTATCATCTGCTATAAGATGTACCCACTGCAGTCTGGACAGATTATGCTATCACGTCCATATTTTCAAGCAAAATCAACAAGTTGAACTTTACAAGACTAATTTTGTACCAGCAACTGAACAGAACCTACACTCCTCTAAACAATTGGCTAGATTGTTACAAAATTGCAACTCCACCAGATCTAATGCAACAGAAATGAAATTAGCCTGTAAAGATTACAAACATGAAGGAAAAGAAGACATGGCCGAAGGCTATTTTTTCCTACAGACACGGGACAATAAGGTTGAGAAGCACTGACAAAAGTAAATGTATTATTTGAATAATAATTTCATGCTTCAGCTTTACCTGTAGATGAAAACTCTATTTTACATAGGATTCTCAAATTCAGTTCAATTCACTTTTATTTATATAGCGCCAATACACAACAAATGTTATCTCAAGGCACTTTACAACAAAAGACGTTTCAATACAATTAGACAAACATTCCAATCAGTTAAAAGTTTTCTATGTAAGGAATCCCAGTAGATTGCGATGAGTCATCGATGTGAGTTTGTGCACGGATCATGCAGACTCCAACTACAGCTATTCCTCAGCAATCCCTCATACTGAGCAAGCAAGTAGCAACAGTGGAGAGGAAAAAACTCCACTTTAACAGGAAGAAGCCTCTGGCAGAACCTGGCTCAGTACAGACGATCATCTGCCACGACCGTCTGGGGGTCTGAGAAGACAGAAAAGGAGACCTTTAAAGTGACAGTCTGGATCTCTAAATGAATTACAAATTTTAGAAATTGTATTAAATTGACCTCCTGGCCTTAAATGTTTATATCAAAAAAGTCATATTATGAATTCCATTACGGGTAATTCCCGCCTTCCCGTATCTCAGCTATGGCTCAGAAGCCACGGTGCCGTCCACTTCAACCAATCAAGTGATGGAAACGGCTGTAAATCATCACGAACGCTGTGTGCTTGTGCTTGTAAGTGCGCGCATGCTCCGTTTTCTGTTTACACGAAACCTACGAATCAATCCTCCGCCAATATTTTCAAACTAAAAAAGCATCCTCACCTCCGATAACTCGATTGTTGACACTCTGGTCGCTTTCTCTCTCTCCTCCTCAAGTCTTGGCCCATTGACCTGGCGCGTGCACGGAAAAGTAGGCGCGGCTTCAAGACCGATCAGAAAGGGAGGGGGAGGAATATTGGGTCGTTATTTTTCAAATCATGTCCCTCTCTCTGTTTTTTCTCACAAAATACAGACTATCACTTTAAAGTTGACATTTAAAAATGACATTTAGGAGTTGAATATTACATCTAAACTCTATTCTGGATTGAACAAGAAGCTAATGGAGAGAAGCCAAAACAGGAGAAATGTGATCTCTCTTTTTAATATTCATCAAAACACTTGCTGTAACATTTTGGATCAACTGGATGCTTTTAATTGCATTTTGTGAACTTCCTGATAATAAGGAATTACAGTAGCCTTGAAATAACAAATGCATGGACTAGTTTCTCTGCATCACTCCTGGACAGGATGTTTCTAATTTAAGCAATATTCCGGAGGTGAAAGAAATAAATAAATGTCATGTCTTGGTCAAAAAGTACACCGAGTTCTTTCATTATTACCAGAGGCCAAATTAATACCATCCAGATGAAGTGATTGATTTAGCAGTTTCCTTTTTCAAGCTTCTGGTCCAAAAAAGACAACTTCTGTCTTGTCTGAATTTAAAAGCAGAAAATTCAGTCATCCAGGTTTTTATGTCTTCAAGACATGCTTGTAATCTACCTAACTGATTGGTTTCATCAGGTTTTACAGAAAAATATAATTGTGTATCATCAGCATAACTGGAAATTCATACCATGTTCTCTAATTATTTTACCAATTGGAATATATATATACTCAAGAGAATCAGTCCAAGCACAGAACCCTGTGGCACTCCACAAGTAATCCTTGAGTGTGAAGATTTATCATTAACCTGAACAAGCTAGATTTAGACCCGCCTAGTGCTGTTCCCTTGATCCCTACAACATGTTCAAGCCTTTCTAAGAGAATATTATGATAGACTGTGTCAAAAGCAGCACTGAGATCTAACAATACCAGAACAGTCACAAATCCATTATCTGAGGCCATTAGAATATCATTAGTAACTTTCACCAGTGCTGTTTCAGTGCTATGCTGAGCTCTAAAACCTGACTGAAATTCTTCAAACAGGTTGTTTCTGTTTAGATGTTCACATACTTGATTAGCATCTATTTTCTCAAGAATGTTGAATAAGAAAGGAAAGTTAGATATAGGTCTGTAGTTAGCTAAATCATCTTGATCGAGGGAGGATTTTTTTAAGTAAAGGTTTAATTACAGCAACCTTAAATTCTTGTGGAAAATATATACTTATTAAAGATATATAGATTAATAATATCTAAAACAGGGCCAGTAACCAGAGGGAACACTTGCTTGCATATTTTAAGGTCCTATATCATGAAGTTTACACCTCTCAACATCTGATATAAGCAAATATATGATAAAATGTTCCCTCTGGCATTATATAGTGTTAATTTGTCCAGTAATATAACTTATATTCTGGAAGTTCGCCAGTTTGAGAGATCAGACTAATGCGACTGGTGAATCTGACTTTTCTGCAACCAGCCGCCCCCCCTGTCCATACTCGTGCACCCCCTCGTGAAGTGTTGAGATATTGAAGTGTGAGTCATCAAGAACGCAGTGATGGCCAATGAGTGTTTGCAGAGCACCGCTTGTAAGAAGCTGCGATCCGCTGTGCGGGGCGAGAGATGATTTGGCTTGAGCAGGTTTTAAAAGATTGGATGGTCCAGCCACTACGTTCCCAAAAAGGAGGGAAACAGAGAGGGAGAGGGAACCTTCTCAGAGCGATCTTTCCTTACCCATGGTTTGGCTGGAAGAGGAGGTCGCTGGGAGTTAAAATGTTTCCAGCTACAGGATTAAAAAAATTCCTCTGACAAGCACAGGGTTTTGTGGACAAAAGGGGACGAGCCAGCTCATCCAGCTAGCTTTATAAGCTCAGCTGGCATTATCCAAGATGTCCGCTGTTACTAGCCAATGGGAGGCATTTCTGATTGCTATATATATGCTATATATATATATATATATATATATATATGCTGTGATGGACTGGCGACCTGTCAAGGGTGTACCCCACCTCTCGCCCGTTTACAGCTGGAGATAGGCACCATATATATATATATATATCTCTCCCTGTGGCTCAGAGAATAGACAGATCTCTAATGTACTCTGGTGCTATCCCATTCAATGATTTCTTTTTTTTCCTTTTTATTACGTGTCCTGTCTAGCAGTTTGCCACTCAGAATTGGTGTCTGAGTACCAAGTACAAGCCCAACAGATTTACTTTCCCAAGCAGAGTTTAACACTCTACTTGATGTATATATATTAAAAAATCTTTATTAGTGATTACTGAGTGTTCAATTTCCTGAAGTCATGGACACGAAACCGAGAAAAGAAAGAAGAAGGGAAGAAGGTGAAGAAAAGAAAGCGCACCAGCAGAGGCGCGAACTGACGACACAAGACAGGGAGGCAAACAAAGAACACAAGAAAACATCCCAGTCCTCCGCCTCTGCCGGATGGCAGAGAAGCGGTAAAACAAAACAAACAAAAACAACAAACTGAACAGAACCACACCAATAGTTCAGATCCAGTAATAAAAATTAACGATTACACATTCACTACACACAAGCATGGATTAATAAACACAATACTAATGTTTCTGTTAAGCTCCTGGTAAAAGCTAACTAATGACAATAACCTCAGCTCAGGATATGTCCGTCCACACCAATGTCCCCACACCTATGTCCCCACACCTATGTGTGTGTGCAAGGATGCAGGTCTGAATAAGGTTTCCCCATGCAAGTGATTGATAGCTGGTGTAAGGAACAGTCAATCCATCCTACAGGAATCGACACAGACATGAAGGAGGCAGGAGACGCATGCATCCAGAGTCCCACAGAGCGCAGGAGCCGCAGGTGGACCAGCGCAGGGCCGATCACCCACCAAGAGAGGAACAGATGGAATCCCAAGGGGAACATCAAGCAGCCGCAATGCTGGGGCCCCGAGAGATCGCACGGAAGAGCCCACGGGCTCCGCCAGAAACCGGCTACGCCAGGGCGGGCCCGGAACAGGACCCGGAGGCCACGGGGATCAGGGGCACCCCACCCCCCAGCAGGGCCCCGACCAGGGACCCACCGAGAGGGGTCCCCCGCCGCCAGGCAGGAGGCGCCTGCAGCCGATCGACGGACAATACACGCCGCCGCCACCTCGGACCAATACCCACCGTCAACAACCCGGACCCCACACACACACACGCCAGGGAGCCACAGTAAAGCCTGTACGCCCTCCCCAGGCCGCGCCCAGCCAGCACCTGGACATCCAGATCTACCAGCTCCCGGGTCCAGATCCCGCCCCATGCAGAGCGCCAAGTCCTGGGGCCCAGCCAATACCGGACAGCCCCCCCAGATGAACCGACCAGGCAGTAGAACTCATGGAACTGGCAGGAGCTTGGGCGCCGGGCACGGTCCCCACCGATCCACTGGACAGCACCAACCTACTTACAACCCCGGCATCCCCATAAGAGGTGCCCCAGTCAATCCAAGGAGGATGTCGGCCCGAAACAGCGGCCGCCCGACACACCGGCCCACCCAGGACCAGCTAGGCATGCACCAGGACCGAGCCGGGCCGCAACCGCGACCCCCGGCCCCAGGCATCGAGAGCCATCATCGACCAGCGGGCAGGACCATCCATCAACGACGGGGAGTGACGGAGGGAAAGAAGATGCACCAGGCCAGAGGGCAGCCAAACACCCAACCTGACAAGTACACATAGACAGACAGAGACACTCATACATACCCTCCCTCTCATGCGCACACATTCTTACATATATAGGACAAACGAAAAAAGGACGCTGTACACTCATTCATACACCCCATACATACTCTATACTCCCAGGCCCAGGGACAGATGCCCCGATAGAGCAACCTGCCCCTGCACCCGGGAGACGCACCCCTTGCACACCAGGACGGGGACAAGCAGACCGCCAAGGCCCCCACCCCGGCAAAAGTAGCCCACTACCCTAGGTCCCCGACCAGACGACCTGACAATCTACCCGGGCTCCAACCCCTGATGGTCCAACGAACAGGGGTGTGGAAAGACCCCTCTCCCCTCTCTCCCCCTGCTCAATTGTGGTGTTGTTGCGTGTTGTTCTAATGTGCACTTAAAACAGAGGGGTGGGACATATGAATACTGCCAGGTGCCCCCATCTCCCTCCCCGGGCCCTCAGTGTCTAGATGCATTTAAACAGTGGGTACCGGCACTTATACGAGGCCCCGTATAAGGGGCCCCGCCTCCAGTATCGAGGCGCACCCACCGCCAGGTCCCTACATGTGCGTGTGTCATGTAAATGTTGCAAGTGTAAGTGTCTAAGTTGCTCAATAAAATTGGGACCCAGGCCGCCACCGGGTAGTGAAGACGGAAACTCCATCCCTTACCCCAGTGACGTGCCCACATCCCAAGGCCTTGTGAATGGTAGAATGAAGAGGCAGGTGGACAGAGGAAAATGGGGATGGGGAGGAAATAACTGGGGTGACACGATGCCAACCCCAGGGAGCCAGCTCCCCTGCTGACCCCAATAGGCATCCCCGTTCAGCTGATCCACCAGGGGCGGGAGGCCCCAGCACATCAAGTCTGGGCCCACGGCAGCGGCCCCTCCTAGCCCCATGGGGGCCCAGGCCATGCGCCCGTCCCCACCCCAGGGGCAGATCTAAATCCCTCCTAACATTCAAACTACCAACAAAACACAGGACACTAGACACCCAGGCTGAGTTTAGGCCACCCTCCCCCCATACACCCTCCAACCCCACCCCCCACCCCCCCGTCCAAAGCGCACCCCGTTCGGGAGAACGCCTGTGCTAGATGGTAAAAGCCTCCGCGTCAACAAGACAGGCCCCAAGCACCGCCAGCCTTGCTACTACTGCCCGAGCGCTGGGAGGCAAACGAACCCAGCATCCCCACCCACCAGCCCACACCCCTCTACCCGGTCAGTCCACCATGGAGGCCGACCAGCACCGGCAAAGGGCCCCCACCCCAGCACCCCGCAGAGTGCTTGGACCAAGACCCAGGAGCCATGTCCAGTGCCAATTTGACTGATCGGGCCCAGAGAAGCCGGCCACCCGCTGACACCCCGTCGCGCAGGCGCGGCAAGGGGCCATCGGGGAGCCAGCGACAAGAACCAGTCCAGGGAGATGGAAAAGGCAGCAGCGCCCACCGTCCACCCACAGCCCCCCCCACTGGCCAAGACCCGGCCAGGGCCACAGGCCGGGGGGCACGCCGCCCCAGAGCCCCGAGCCCCAGGCCCAGCCCAGACCCCCCCCCAGAGCAGCACAGCACCAGGCCAGTAACCAGTGTCCGCCAGCACGACCCCCCTAAGGCGCCGCATGCAGCCACTAGGAGTCACCACACAAAGCCCCCAAAGTCCCACCCCAGGCGAGATTCAGGGCACCTGCCGCCCCAACCGCTTCAAGCGGACCCCTAGCAGTCACCACCAACCCTTAAACTCCACATCAGCAATCGTGTCCCACAGAACAAAATCAAGGGCCCGACCCCACTAGGTGATTTCTTCAATGATTTCTAAACTAATAAAAGCACTTTGAAGTCTATTCTCTGAGCTATAAGGAGCCAGCGTAAGGACTTTAGAGCTGGAGTGATGTGTTCTACTTTCTTGGTTCTAGTGAGAACACGAGCATGGATGAGTTTTTCTTAGTCTCCTTGTGTCATCATCCCACTGAGCATTTTTCGGTCTAAAAGATGTCTAATGAACGTCTATATGGTTCTTAGACGTCTAGGCTTAAATCGGTCTACCACTGGTCTAAAAATGAAAGTTTTTTCAGCCGTCTAGGTTTAGACTAGCCGTCTAATAGACATCTAAAAGACGTCTACCTCTATACGCCACGTCTAATGTATGACGTTTAAATAACCATTAATGAACGACTATTTATAGACGTCTAAAGTTATATGTTTGCCAGACGTTTATTTTTTTCCAAATTTATACACCATTAGAGAATGTATTAAATGTATGTAAATTTATTATAGCCTCAAGATTTTCTAATAAATCCAACTATCAATTAATCATCTATTAATCACAACAAACCTATTAAAATTAAATAAAAAGTTGTGAAATTGAATGTTAAATCAGGTTCTCTAAAAAAAAGGGGGGAGGACCAAATTTAACCTCTGATTCCTTTATGCCGTTCCAGAATGTTATGACAATGATCTTTTAAAAAAGTTTCAGCAACACTGCTTATTTTACTACTGGATATAAATACATCTCTTGATTTTAACATTTACCAAACTATCCTGCTGTAATGTAAATCAATACATTTTTTAAAAACATTATCCAACCATCACAAACATATGAATTTGCAATATACATGTTTGTAATTTCAAACATACATTACACTAAAATAAAAGTACAAACCCAAATGTATTTTACAAAAAAAAAACAAAAAAAAACTTTTGCTTATTTTATTTAAACAAAGATTGTGGTGAAAACTAATCTACAAAATTACTCAAATAAAATAGAAATGTAGGTATTTGTATGCAAAACATTTATAAAACAAAAATTAGGCCAAAATATTTTTTAAATTAATGAGGATTTTTAATGTGATTAAATGTTTTATGTTTGCTGAAAGTTGCTAAAGGCCTAAGAGGAAGTAGTATCTGATATGAGATGTGCTGTACCATATATGGAGTTGTTTTTCAGAGCAGAAGCTGCAGAACCAGGCACCAGTAGGCACCACCAGCTCCCTGTTATCTTGCAAGATGTAACTGAATGTGTGTGTGGGTAAAATAACCAGCAAATGTATTGGTGTGTATGTGCTATGAGCCACTCCCTGTTGAATGAATAAAACGAGCCGGCCTGCAGCAGAGCTTCAGAGCGCTTTGGACTCAGTCTGCTGGGGACAGGTCTTCTCCACTCTCTGCAGAGGTGAAACTCAGCCTGACTTTTTCTCCACTGAAGATGTTTTACTATAAGTACTCCTGGCGGTGGTTTTATTGAGACCACGACAAAATATACAAAAGTTCTGGGAAACTGCATCAACCTAAACCAAAATGTGAAGAAAAAAAAAAAAAATAATTACACCAATGGTGTTCCTGGCCTCTTACACCTAAATTCCACAAAATGTCGTCAGCTCCGCCCCGCCATGCACGCCGCAGCGGTTCTCTGTCGTTGTTAAATTACACTGCCTGCGCCCCACCTCCGCTCCGCCTCGGAGCACAGAGGTGCTCAACGAAGCATTTCCAAGGAAAACAAACAGAAAAGAACAGCTGATCTACTTCTATTTGCTATTAATCTTTGTCAAGATATCTCACGGACTTTGTTAAATAATGGGTGAGTACATTTATAGCAGATAAGCTGTATTTATAGCGTATTTGTTTTCTTTAAAAAAAAAAGGAAATCTGTCTTTACTGATTTATTTTGAAAAACCGGATGATCTGCATTTTCAGCATCCTGCCTGGAACTTTTTTATATGTGTAGATTTACTGCGGACTTGCCTGCACTCCCTTTTTTCATTTCATACCAGTGGATTGTTTTTCCACGGAGATTTCTTTTTACTAGAGATGGTTTTAACCTTAAGAGGTGCAATCTTATCCATTGTAACAATTTCGGTAATTAAATGCTACTATTATAAGGTGAAACTATTTTGAGTTAACCTTTAATAGGCCATACTCAGTCGGCTGTTTAGGTTTGCGTTTTCATTTTACTAGAGGATCTCTCAGCCCTTAAAATGGGCCTACTTATACACATAGAGTCCCCATGACCTCACAGAGTAATTCAGCCTCAGGGTACTTAATCAGCGAATATGCTTACAACCCCCTGACTCTTTCTGTAATCTATATTGGCTTACCTTCCCCTCCGCCGGTCACAGAGTAAAAGCCACTCTTATTCGTGCGCCCAGTCACATAGGGTCGCCTGTAATTTAGGTTAAAGTGTATATTTTAAATTCTATTCTTATTTGGCATACGCCCTATATAGAAACAGAGCCTTTGGTCTCAACCTAATTAAGCAGGAAATATGCATAAATACTCCCCGATTCTTTCAGTCTATTGACTTACATTCTCTCTGCTCTAATATAGTAAAAATTTCTCTGTTCTGATTACTTATACAGATCGCAACAACTCGTTTCAGCTCTGGATACTGGAAACAGCCTAGTTTTACAACCTTCTAAGTAATACATGCATTTTACATTTATATATATGCAGATACAATAGATGGAGCCAAGAAACTACCCTGAGTTCTGCTCATTTGATTGATCTCTTCAGAGATTGTTCAATTCATGTCACTGAACTCAAAGATGATCTAACAACCTTCTACATAACCATGCTTCTATTCATCACAGATGTTTTGTTTAGGGAGATTCCACTGAGGAGTTTCTGAGGTGGGTTTTGTAGTCGCTACGCAAGTCCCAGTCTGATTATAGAGATTCAGGCATCAATCTCACCCTCACTATGTGAAGACATATGCCCGCAATCTCCTCAGAACAGGGGCCCGCGCAGAGTTAAGATGAATTTAAGATGCTGGACTTACCTACCCGGTCTCACAGTTTCGGGATGCAGGCTACTTCCGTCGCGAGGTGGCCGTCTTGTCACCTGAACACACAGCCAGGCCCACAAGTCAAGCAGTGTTTCTGTCTACTTATCCTAGAATTTGAGCATTCCTGACCCCCTGTGACCACTAACTGCTGCTAGTGCTGCCTTTCAGTATGTCGGTAGCTGGAATATCGATCAACCCCCAGGCTGAAACTCCCAAACAGGGATTCTTTATGAGACTTCCCTACAGAATTAAGTTCATACCCTTTAAAAGACTTGCTTAGAAAGGAAGGTAACTTTAAAAAGTTAACTTAACTCAAAAAAGGATTAGAGTACAAAGTTGAACCCAATTTCAGTACAAGTCAGAAGTAAGTCGTAAGTAAGTCTGAAAAACATTTGTTCGGTTATCACATATATAGGCAACTCTCTGAGGTGGATCGTGTCTTATTCTTCTGACACGTGAAGATTAACCACATCAGAAAACACAATACATGTTGTTACAGTAAGTAATCTTCTTTCTCCTCCTTGCATTTCCACTGTATTATGTAAATCAGGAGTCGTGAGCTGCAGCGTGACACAAGGGGGAGGAGGGAGCTTCCTCTGGGCTGCTGGTTCCCGTGCACGTGTATATATACAGAAAACAGCCTAATACTGATAATATATTCTAAAGAATACACTTTATAAGCACACAGGATTTTATATACATATATAAAAAAATAAATGCAGTTTATAAGAAAGACATGAAACATAAGTAACTTTATTATCCCCCAGCCTGAGTGCCAAAAGATTACTTCATTCTATAGGTGGAAATGATGGGTATAAAATCCCATTACTAATCTCTAAGGAATTCAACACCATCATATCTGAGATTTTGGATAGAAAATCATCTGTCAGTTTGTTTACTGAGTGTGTGTTGGTGGATCTTGGGATTTAGATAAGGTTGGAGTGTAAATCAGTTTAAAGTTTTCAGCTGAGTTTTCTTTAAGGAAGTGTTTCTTAACAGTGGATTCACTCTGATTAGATATGTTGACTAGGATGGTGCTTTCAAATGAGATGCAGAAATGGTCAGATACTGCAATATCAGTTACGGCAATGCTAGAGATTTTTAAGTCTTTGCTAATAAGTAGGTCCAGAGTGTGTCCTCGGTTGTTGGCTCATTAATGTGTTGGATCTTTACACATTAAAAAAGAGGAGAGGAAGGTGTCACCGTAGAACCGCACTTTACTTTGCCATCCTGACAAAACATACCACTTGCAGCATCACAGAGCCATCCTGTGGACTGTACCAACTAAGATTTAGACCAAGGGTCAATGCACCACATCATCCCCCTTTTAAAACCAAACATTATTCATGTCCACTCTTTTTTTTCAATACAATTACATCTCATTATCTCAAATCAGATCAAATTAAATATTTTTACCAACACAAAATAATCCCAAAACATGGATTAATCTTTCCTTACCATTAAGTGTACCGTCCACGGGTCAGGAGGACTCAGTCAGAGTGTTGGTAGCCAGGTCTCCTAGTAGCTAGGAGACAGGTTAATGTTAGTAGCTCTGCTGCTTTAGGCTAGGCTGTTGGAGGACATTATTAGGGTGTGTTCCTACTTTCTCTCCTACTTCTCCCCAACTGCATGATGTGCTGTCAATTCAAGCACTAACCTGTTTTCTATTATAGTAGGTGCTCCGGATTAGCCCTGCTTGACGACCCTGACTAAGATGGCATTGCAGTGACGGAAAATTCTCCACGTCCTGCAACAAACTTGTGCATCAGTTCTATTGCTCTTTCTGTGTCTCTGTTATGTATTCTCCAAGCCACAGACGGTCGCGGCAGATAACCGCTTGTGCTGAGCCTGGTTCTGCCGGAGGTTTCTTCCTGTTAAAAGGGAGTTTTTCCTTCCCACTGTCGCTGCATGCTTGCTCAGTATGAGGGATTGCTGAGAATTCCACGACGCAATCTTCTGTGGTTCTGTAATTTCTACACTAAACATTGTATTGTAATAACTCTTTTTGTAAAGTGCCTTGAGATGACATCTGTTGTGAAATGGCGCTATATAAATAAACTGAATTGAATTGAATTGAAGTGTTAGTTTCTAACTATTTTTAACATTAATCCCTTACGTAACCAAAGTTCACAAAATGTGGAAAATAACAATAAACGTAACCCTACTTAATATTACTCCAAATAACGTTTGGGTGTTTTGAAACGTCTTGTTGAACGCCTCACATCCACTAAAGGGTTTGGAACAACAGATAGTTGCCCATCACCATCTGAAATGTCATTGCCCGACGCCACCCAGTCCTTTTGCTCGTCAGTCTGAGGTTCAGAGTTATCAGTCTCTGATCCAGCTATGGCTTGGGCCTGAAGCTGATCACCATGCCGCCAGCGCACAGTGTCTGTGTCACACTGTCTGACTTCATAAGACACTGGCCCCGTCTGTCTAATCACTTGTCCAGGAATCCATTTGTGGCTTCCTCCTCCTGTGTTTCGCAGATAAACAGCATCATCCACAGAAAACGAACGATCCACAGCCGTGAAGTCATGCTGCGCCTTCTTTTGATATTGTTTCATGCGGCCAGCAACTCGGGAGTCCGGTTTGATGAAATCCAGTCTGGTTCAGACGTGTCTGTGCAGGAATAAATCTGCAGGAGACTGACCGGTAGTGCAGGTTGGCGTAGTGTGATATTGCAATAGAAACATGGGTATTTTGTCTTCCAAGCTGCAGGGCCGTCTTGCCAACTTTTTCATTCCCACCTTGAATGTCTGAACATATCTTTCAGCCAACCCATTTGTGGCTGGATGACCAGGTGCACAGGTTATGTGAAGAATTCTGTTCTGAGTCACAAAGGCTTGAAACTCAGCAGACGTGAAGGTAGTCGCATTATCTGCGACTAATTGTTCAGGAAGTCCATAGGATGCAAAAAAAAGTCACTTTAATCTGGTCACTGTATTCTAAGATGTGATCTGTGACATGGCGAATACTATGGGGCCAAATCAGGATCAGCATAAAGTTAATGAAAACAACAGATTGTAAACTTGAAAAATAGACATTGTAAATTAGAAAGTTTTTTTGTTGCAAATTTGAAAACAATTTTGAACTTGAAAAATCGACATTGTGAAATTGAAAAATAAATTGTAAACTTGAAAAAAAACTGTAAATTTTAAAAACAAAAATATATTGTAAATTTGAATAAATATTGAAAACTTGAATAAAAAATCTATAAACCTAAAACTGTAACCAAATGAAGAAAATAAAGGTTATTTGAAACAACTCCTGTTTTGTATTTTCAATCTTTTTTGGCCAGTTTTTACGTTTTTCTTCCCCATTGCTTTCAGTCCTCACTTTGCAGTTTCAATTCAGACTGGAGTTTAGCCTAATTTTACGTGGGGGCGGGTCTTAGAGCCCATTGGCTACTGGGGACATGATCGGCATCGTGTGAAAGAGTTTATGTTGACGTAATTTCCGCCCCAGAATAGCGTATGTGTTTGGCGCACGAAAAAATGGATCACGAACCCTTATCTGATTTTTCGTTTTTCATCACAAAACGAAAATGGAAAAAACGGATAACGAGACCTCATTATTGATTTTGGTATTTTTGTTTGAAGCGAGTGACCTGACCCGGAAGTTCTCTCCTAAGTCGAGGCAAACACTTTGTGTACAGAGCTGTTCGTTTATACACACACGCTGCCACAACAGACAGACAGCCTGACTTTTCATAT
Organism: Apricaphanius iberus; assembly: GCA_028564705.1. Taxonomy (NCBI): domain Eukaryota; kingdom Metazoa; phylum Chordata; class Actinopteri; order Cyprinodontiformes; family Aphaniidae; genus Apricaphanius; species Apricaphanius iberus. The sequence goes on along the minus strand of JAPXFQ010000499.1, from coordinate 9,898 downwards.
GTGGATTAAGGACAACACAAGAATAGAGAAGCGTTAGTGATAGGTGTTTTATTTCCCTGATAGCCAGTTTACGATCACGGAGGTCTGCTTTAGTGATTAGGGTGTATGTTGCTAGGCTACGTATTTAACAATGGAGGATATGAATGGAATGTTCAACATACTGCTTAGTCTGCGGCTTTTGTCAGACCCCAAAACCAACCTACACAGATAAGGAGTAATATTCAGAAGAAGAGTGAAGGACGCCGTAAAGCATCAAGAAAGGACACCAGCTGGACCACTTATATGGTGAGCTAACGTAGGCTAAAAATAAGCTAAAGCCCAACGTAAAACTTTGTAAATGCTTATGTATTAAGGTTTATTTATATATATGCTGTGTGTATTTCAGATAGATGTCCTATAAATTCATCGCAGCAGGTGTCAGCGTTTAACCAGCCTCTCTGTGGTACAAGCTTGTCCCTGCAATGTCAGAAAATGTGTTATTTTGTAAATCTGTTTATTCTACAGTCTTCCGTTTTATTTTTTTTAATAAATATTCATATTGCCACTGACGTAAAAACAATCTTAAATGAGTACCAGGCTTTTACAACAGTCATAAATACCTAGTTGTGTTTAGGAAATTACCCAGTTGTGTAGAAAAAGGAAGAAAGATAGTTTAGGACCCCATAAAAGCGGGTGTCTGTAAATCATTTTGGGGGAAAAACAGACTTAGGGAAGTGGATGATAAGGGGCACACAATGAATGTGTATGTACTGGGAGTGACCATGTCATGTGATTCTTTTTGTCTTTGTGTTCAATAAAAAGAGATGAGGTCTGTGAGTCAGCGCGCACACTTGGTGAGCCATCCTGCAGGTCAGTCTCATGACAAACAGATCTGTGTTGTTGTATTTTCTGCTTTGTTTTCTGGAACAGGAAATCACTCTGTCGACCCTGCGGAGGAAAGCTGGATCCTCAACCGTGAATAGAGTTAATTGACAGTTTTGGAGTTAATCCACAATAGAGGAACACTTTAATATAGAATTTACAATCCAGCAACTTGGTGGAGGATGTGGGCAGCAGTGATTTTCCAGGAGCAAAGTAGAAAAGTAAGTTGATTGTTGATGAAATATTTTGAGGAAACACTGAAGTGAATTACTGATCTGAGTTTAACAGAATGATGGGGAACTGAGGACTGACCATTGACAAAAGGACCCGGGTCATTTTCTCAGTAATCTGGCAAGCGCTACAACAAATTAATAGGTAAATGTTGGTCTGAAAATTCTCCATTTTAATGTTAACTCTGTCTCTTTAAAGGAAAAGAGGACCGTGCGAGACAAGTTCTGAGTCTGGGCTGCTCTCGCTGGGGAGAGACGTTTCCCCAGCGACAGGTCTAGTGGGAACAAAGGATTCCTAGACCAGCCTGGGTGACTGCACAGCCCGTGACCGAACATCACAAAGTGTGCATAGAAAAAAGGTCTGTGTTCCTAAAGAGATAAGGTCAGTGTGTATGGATGACTAAGACTTAAAAGGAAATAAATTGCCATGGTAATATAAACATAGTTGTGGTGTGAATGGGTGCGTGTTTGAAGAGTAAAGATACAGATAAATAGTTTCCAGGAAACAATTTTGCACATCTGGATTCAAATAAACTCTCATTTAGAGGATAGTAGTTAGGGAAGAAGAGGCCAGCACTATTGACAATGCCCACAGATTTTTCCAGTGGGCGGGAATAAGGGAGATCCCTTGCTCACATTGAACATTTCTGGACATTCCTTAGCTTTTTTGGTGGATACTGGGGCTACTTTCAGCACCATGGACAAATCCTTACCACAAACAGTCTTGTCTGGAGAAAAAGTGTCAGTAATGGGAATTTCCGGGGCTCCTATGATTCTCCTGGTAACTCAACCTATGTCTGTGTCAGTGGGAAACCAAAGAGTGAACCATCCTTTTGTGATAGCACCCACCACTCCAGTGAATCTTCTTGGCAGGGATTTACTTATTAAGCTGGGAGCTACCATACTATGCACAGCTGATGGACTTGAAGTGACTTTTCCCAATGGACAGAAACACTGTTGTGGTTCCCTGAATGGACAATATCTGCTCAGAGATGACGCCTCACAAATGGCTGACATATTCTGGGGCAGGCTTACCACACCTGCTGAACATGAACACTCTGCAGCCAGATTCTTGGCATGCTGGAGGCCTTGGCTGCAGGAACTACAACCCTTTGTCCCGCCGCCTGACCCTAAAGGGGCGATCCTACTATGTATCAGGAACAATTTGAGAAACAGCTTGAGGGCCACACGTGGTCTGTGACTTCCGGTCCATGCTTTGTGGGGGAAGAGGGAGTAGCACTGTTTGTTAATCTTACATCTGATCAACTGAAATGGTACATGATGGAGACTGAGGGCGCTTTCACATGGTACGGGAGTCCGTACTCGGGTACGGTATTTGGTCAAAATCCACTTATTTCGTACCATGTGAACACAGACTGTACCGTGCCAGGATACGGCCAGAGAGACCTGCCTTGGAGGTAGTATCCGAGTCCAGGTACGAGCGGCCACGTATCATGTGAACACAACCCGTACTCTGGCCGTACTCAAGACAATAGACGCGCTCCACGCGGAAATGACGACACCGCCGGCCGAAATTACAGAATCACCTCGCGACCATACAAATACCAAAACAACGCGATTCAAGCATCCCACAGCAACACAGCAGATTACAAAACGGCGGGTTTACTACAACACTCACCCTGTAGATGGCTTCAGGTAGCAGCTGACCAGTAGACCAGTTTGTTTACATTCTAGCCTGTCGCTCGTTTTATGACGTCGGTACTTCTCACTCCCTTGTTTGTTGGAGAACTACAGACTTATTTGTTTACCGCCACCTGCTGTTTATTTGTAGTAAAACACTGGATTCAAATACGGGCAGAGATCCGTGACATATGAACATAAAAAATTAGCATTTTCTCTGGCCGTTTTCTGGTACGGCCACACATGTGAAAACGGCCTGAAGCTCTCCCACATGTGTCACTTTTACTACACCCTAAACATCAAGCCAAGGATCTGGGGGGAATGGTAAAGAGGGGGGTCACAATTACAGATTGGATTCCAACCCAGATACCTACAGTCTCCTTTTCTCCTTCTACTCAGATGTATAAAATAGACACGCAAGTAACAGATCAGACTCTGTTAGAACACCTCCAGTTGTCTAGAACTCATGGTAGAGAAAAAACAGACCACCCTAAGGCCATAGAGACGTTACAAATTCTCCCCGATTACCTCTGGTCAGACGGTCCCACAGATGTAGGATTGGTTCACACCACACCCATCACTTTTGAATTAAAACATTCTGATCCAATTTGGCGTACGCAGTACCCTCATAAACCTGAAGCTGAGGAGGGAATAGCGGACACTATTGCAGGTTTATTAAAGGCTGGAGTTTTGGAACCTTCTTACTCGCCTTACAACACACCAATCTTACCTGTAGAAAAACAAGGTACTGGCAAATACAGGATGGCACATGACTTAAGAGCAATTAATGAGGTACTTAAAACAGCACCCATTGCAACCCCTAATCCCTACACGGCTCTGACATCCCTGACACCTGATTTGAAATGGTTCACCTGTATTGATTTGGCTAATGCTTTTTTCTGTTTACCGCTTCACCCATCAGTGAGGGATGTGTTCTCTTTCACTTTCAGAGGTAGAAAACTGAGATATACCAGACTTCCCCAGGGCTTTTCTCTATCCCCTGGCATTTTCAATCAGGTTCTTAAACAATCCTTAAGCACCTTACTCCTCCCACCAGGTTGTGTTCTGATTCAATATGTGGATGATTTAATTTTAGCCACGCCCACTGCGGAAATATGCATTGAAGCCACATTGGCATTACTCTCTCATTTAGGAAAAGAGTGTTATAAAGTCTCACGTGACAAATTGCAACTAGTCAGTTTCTCTATCCCCTGGCATTTTCAATCAGGTTCTTAAACAATCCTTAAGCACCTTACTCCTCCCACCAGGTTGTGTTCTGATTCAATATGTGGATGATTTAATTTTACCCACGCCCACTGCGGAAATATGCATTGAAGCCACATTGGCATTACTCTCTCATTTAGGAAAAGAGGGTTATAAAGTCTCACGTGACAAATTGCAACTAGTCAGACAAGAAGTCCAGTTTTTGGGGAGAAAAGTGACGGCAAAGGGTTCTGGTTTAACAGAGGCCCACAAAACTCCATATTGACACATCCAAAACCTCTTATTGTAAAGTCAATGCTGTCATTTCTGGGACTTACTAACTTCTCCAAACATTACATTCCAGGTTATGCTAACCTCACTACACCATTGAGAGCATTGGTAAATGAAAATGGCATGAAGAATTTACAGGCACAGTTACAATGGAATTCCGCAGCAGAAGAGGCTTTCATTCAGCTCAAACAACTACTAGCTCAGGCAGCAGACTTAGCTACACCTGACTACAGCTGTACGTTTTTTCTAGATACATCAGAAACCGATGGAGTGGTTAATGGTATTCTTTTTCAGAAAAAAGGGGGCCAAAGACACATTCTTAGGTATCTTAGTGTCAAACTACAAGCCATAGAGAGGAGACAACCTCCATGCACTAGACATGCAGCAGGCATTACACATCTAGTTGAGAAAACAGCACATGTAGTCAGAGGATACCCTCTCCACATCCTCACATCCCATGGTGTTATGGCTCTGATCAATTCTGAGGCCTTCACTTTGTCCACCCTGCGCCAGCAACGTCTCAGTAAAATCCTAGAAGCACCAAATCTGACTTTCATCCATGATGGCATAAACATGGCAGATCAGTTCAGCGACACTGGGGAACCTCATGACTGTGTTGCACTAAATTTTGTGGCCCAAAAAATAAGACCAGACCTGTTGACAGAACCACTCCCCACAGGACTGACCCTGTACACAGATGGTTGTTGTTTTAGGGACAGTAAAGGTGACTTACAATCAGGCTTTGCTGTGGTGTTGCAAGATAACAATACTGAACAGACAGTGGTGTCAGGAAAACTACATGGCAAACAGAGTGCGCAGCGAGCTGAGATCAGGGATCTGATTGAAGCCTGTAAGTGGGGAACAGGAAAAGAAGTTACCATTTGGACTGATTCTAATTATGGTTTCTCTGTTATTCATTATGAGCTACCACAGTGGAAAAGGGCAGGATTTGTCACCACCACAGGCAAGCCTATTCAGCATCACTCAGATATCATGGAGCTTTTAGAAGCAGTGCAGATACCCTCTAAATTAGCCATTTTAAAGTGCAAGGGCCACAGTAAGTTAAACACAGCTCAGGCTAGAGGTAACGAAGCTGCAGATCTGGCGGCAAAAACTGCTGCAGGTTACCAGCCACAGACAAATACACAGCTAGTGGTTACAGATTTACAGGAAATATCAGACAGCTTTGCAGAGGAAGTGAAGCTAGCTCAGCAGAATGCAGCCCCACAGGAGAAATCAGTTTGGAAAGACAGAGGTGCAGTTTTCTCAAATAACTACTGGAGAGGCCCAGATGGGAGACTTGTGTTGCCAGCCAGTTTGAAACCCACACTTTTCCAAGAAGCTCATGGACAGGCACATGTCTCTTTTAATCAGATGAAGAGGAACCTGTGTTTCTGGTGGCACCCATATTTATCAGACTGGGTAAAGAATTTTTTGAGTGAATGTACGGTTTTTGGGCAGTTTAATCCAAAACCCACTATCAAGCCAGAGATGGGAACTTTTCAGAACCTGTCTCGGCCAGGGGAGGAAGTGGTTATTGATTATACAGATATGGTAACTCCTATTAGGGGTTATAGGTATTTGTTGGTTATGATAGACCCCCTGACATCATGGGTTGAAGCAGTTCCTGCTAGGAGCGAGGATTCTAAAATGGTGGTTAAGTGTTTAATTAACCACTGGATCCCGTTCCATGGCTTTCCTACCAGAGTGAGATCTGATAATGGCACTCACTTTAAGAATGAACATCTACAATGGGTTGAAAAGCATATGGGGATCACCCATAAATTTGTCACTGTGTATCACCCCCAGTCGCAAGGGGTGATTGAGCGCTCAAACCTAAATTTAAAGTCAAAGCTAGCAAAAATATCAGCACAAACAGAGCTAAATTGGCTGGACGCCCTCCCTATTGCTCTAATGGCCATTAGATCATCAGTCTGCAGAACAAAATGTCTTACTCCTTATGAGATCCTTACTGGCAGGATCTTCCCTGGGCCGGCAGGGAGCCTCAAGTGTCTTCTCATCTTGCTCCCGACCCTCGTGGTGAACATCAACATCTGAAATCTCTGGTGACCTCCTTCCTACCAGCTCCACACGTCACTCACGGTCCAGCTCCGGCACCCACAGAGGCTGAGTGGGTTTGGCTGAAGGTGCTCAAAAGAAAGTGGCAGGAACCTCGCTGGTCTGGTCCATTTCTGGTTTCTGCGTGCACCACCCACGCTGTCCAGCTTAAAGGCAAAGGATCCACCTGGTTTCATTGGTCACAGTGTGCCCTGGCTCCTGATCCATCCCGCACACTGCAGCAGATCTCTAATAATCTAAGGGAATCTATCTAAAGAGGGTGAGAAAGGTTTTGACCAAGCGGGAGCTTAAGCCACTGGAGGCGGGGCCTGACTCACCCAGAAGAAATTGGTTGTGGGGGGAAATGGTTAATTAATGAAGTAATTACCATTTCCAAAGAGGGAATATGTTATTTTAGCTGAAACAGCTGAAAAAAGCTGTTACATCACTCTCGCAGCTGCCAGGTGCCATTAGAGGGCTCTACAACGAGAGTGAAGAACGAAAAAAGAAGATTAAAATTATACTGAAGGACTAAAAGACTCGCTTAACCATTTATTGCATTTTACAGTTTTTTTTTTTTTAACCATTTACTTAACCATTTCTATTCACAGGTGCAGTTTCTTAACACTGCCTAAGAGGGTTTATTAACACCCCAGTTAACTAATTTTTTATCATTTAATTTTCAGGATTTCTTAACATCCAAGTATTTTTAAGGTTTTCTTAATAAGCAAAAAGGGTCCTTTAGATAGAAAGATAGACTAGCTGAGGTAAGGTTACCTGAGGTAAGTTTTCCTGAAGGCGTGGTATGACCCAGTGTACAAGGTATTACAAGCCAGACCTAGGGAAAGGAAAGACTAGAGAGATTCCAGAAGTTAAATAGGTTTCTTAAGATTTTATCAAGGTTTCTTAACAGTTACATTATTCTTTCAGTTTTATTTAGTTATTTACAGCACAATCAATAATGTTAACTGATGGTCAATTGTGTTTTTTTATTACATTCTGGTCTTGTATTTGCTTTGTGGTTCTTTGAGATCTGCTTATCATTGCCAGGGTTTTCAACTTTTAATAAAGTTCAAAAGTAACTTGTGCTTCTCACATTAAAACCTTAACAAAGTGAAGACTAAACTAAAATAGCACAACAAACATTGAAAACATGCAACTCTGGGGCAACACAAAGTTGCTGTGTGGCCTAGGACTATGCAGCATAATCATAGTTCACATCATTTTCTACTGCTGTGGGGATTGGCCCTATAACAGTTCCAAAAATCCGACACAGGTCTCTTTTAGCTCACTCCCACTAAGTAATAGGCCAAGGAGACATGTGGTTGCCAAACCATCCCCTAACTCTAAGTGTAGCGACACACAAGGACCATATTACGCACTAGGAAGGTTTTCCACTTTCTGTATCCCAGAAGGAGGATTGGCAGTAATTACCATCCCACTTAACACTCTAACATGGAATGGAAAATAAGCAATTTGGTATAAGGATTATCCCTCGTGGTACATAACTAATGACCAAAAGGATACGAGTTGGTCCACTCTGATTGCTGACCCACCAGGATATGATTGGAGCAGTTACACCACATCAGCTTTTGCAAAACATATGCGCCCCCTGGTGAGGTTAGCTAAAGCTGCAGATAAATTACTCATCACTGTTAACCTAACTAAAATCCATCTTATCCCCTCACAAAATAGTATCAGTGGCCAAAGGTGTGCGCTTTTCCTGATCTGGGTACACAAAGGTGGAAAAGATGTTCGATTTCCCATTAAAGTATGCCAAGACCCCCGCAACGTATCTTCCTCAGTAAGCCAGAATCAAGCCTCGGTATCACGGGGTAGCATAGTTAAAGAACATCCTACTCCAGATGATTATTTTGAAATGATGACAGGAATTGGAGGATCCACTAATAATTGGTTGCTTATGGCTGAGAAAACAGGTAATACAGTAGGCCAAGATTGTATAGTTTGTATTGGCCCCAGGCCTCTTTTAAAAGTAGTAGCCACACCAACTGAATTAAACACATCATGTTTAGTTTCCTTGCTCTCCCAGGTGAATCCAGTCTCTGAATGTACGCAGTGGGAAGATCCATTTCCCATAGCAGATAACCGAGCTACCCCTCCATTTTTCGACAGCAATGTAGCTCTAAAGAATTTCACCTGTTTTAACAACACCGCCCCAGGTAATAAACCGGTAGGTACAATGAACTCCTCCTATTGCTCTTCGATCCAAAACTTTACTAACCCATTCCAGGCTAGAGCAGACATTTGGTGGTATTGTGGTGGAAAAACGTTGAGATCAACTTTACCTAGAAATTGGACAGGTCTGTGTACACCGGTCACCTTAATCATGTCAGTTGTAGTGTTCGTTTCCTCTCCAACGGGGGAACAACCTCTGATACAGTACACAGGAAGAAGATCCAAGCGTGAAACTACTGTTCCAGTTTCTGATCCCACTTACATTGATTCTATAGGTGTTCCCAGAGGTGTACCTGATGAATACAAATTGGTTAATCAAATTTATGCTGGATTAGAGTCCAGTATTTGCTGGTGGTGCTCCATAAATAAAAACGTTGACAGAATAAATTATATTCACTATAATCTCCAGAAATTAGCAAATAACACTAGAGATGGATTTCAAGCCGTACATGAGCAACATAGAGCAACCTCCCTTATGGCCTACCAAAACAGGATTGCAGTAGATATGTTATTGGCTGAAAAAGGTGGTGTATGCTCAATTTTCGGTGAGCAGTGCTGTACTTTTATCCCCAATAACACAGCCTCCGAAGGAAAACTAACTAAAGTAGTGGAAGGACTTAGAACACTCTCAAATAGGCTTAAAGAACAGTCTGGCGTTGACACCTCTATGTGGGATGATTTGCTAAACAACATGTTCGGTAATTGGAAAACTCTGGCAATGTCCATAATGGTGTCATTAGCAGTTTTTGTGTCAATTATGGTTCTTTGTGGATGCTGCTGCATCCCCTGTCTCCGTTCCTTAGTTAGCAGGTGTATTGAGAAGGCAGTGGGTGATAATTTACAGGGTGAATACCTGTTGCTACACCTCCAGGAACCTGTAGGAGACATTCAGAGAAATTAATTCATTTGTGTTGGAACGAATGAAAAGAGGGATTTGAAGTAAAAACAATCTTAAATGAGTACCAGGCTTTTACAACAGTCATAAATACCAAGTTGTGTTTAGGAAATTACCCAGTTGTGTAGAAACAGGAAGAAAGATAGTTTAGGACCCCCATTAAAGCGGGTGTCTGTAAATCATTTTGGGGGAAAAACAGACTTAGGGAAGTAGATGATAAGGGGCACACAATGAATGTTTATGTACTGGGAGTGACCATGTCATGTGATTCTTTTTGTCTTTGTGTTCAATAAAAAGAGATGAGGTCTGTGAGTCAGCGCGCACACTTGGTGAGCCGTCCTATAGGTCAGTCTCATGACAAACAGATCTGTGTTGTTGTATCTTCTGCTTTGTTTTCTGGAACAGGAAATCACTCTGTCGACCCTGCGGAGGAAAGCTGGATCCTCAACCGTGAATAGAGTTAATTGACAGTTTTGGAGTTAATCCACAATAGAGGAACACTTTAATATAGAATTTACAATCC